>JAPKLY010000049.1:24262-208448 GCA_026898435.1 Prunella vulgaris
TGTTTCTAATATTTAATACTTTCTATTACACTTATAAAACTTTAGATCGAAAAGATAACGATAGTTGGCCAATAAAATAATTTTAAAGGTAGTCAATCAATTATATCTTAGGATAGTCAAGAAATAAGTGTTATAAAAAATGTTAACATAAGAATCCGACCATTTATTTATAATATGTTATACCTTCTATTACACCTATAAACTTTAGATCGGACTGAAAAGTGCAGTTGGATTATAAAACGATTTTAACAGTGACTTGTTACATGTATCCCATTATATTCAAAAATAGGTGTAATAGAAAAGTTTACATGAAAATCCAACCTTTTGTTTCTAATATGTAATACTTTATATTACACCTATGAAATCTTAGATTGAAAAGAGAACGATAGTTTGACAATAAAATAATTTTAAAGGTGGTCAATCACATATATCATATGATATTCAAGAAATAGGTATTATAGATAATGTTAATATAAGAAACCGACCATTTCTATTATGCTACACCTTCTATTACACATATAAACTTTAGACTGAACTGAAAAATGCAGTTGGACCTTAAAACGATTTTAACAGTGACTAGTTACATGTATCCCGTGATATTTTAGAATAGGTGTAATTGAGAATATTTACATGAAAATTAGAGTATTTATTTCTAATATGTATTACTTTCTATTACACCTATGAAACTTTAGACCGAAAACAGAATGGTAGTTGGTCAATAAAATAATTTTAAAGGTGGTTAATCAAAAATATCATATGATATTAAAGAAATAAGTGTTATAGAAGATGTTAATATGAGAATCAAACCATTTATTTCTAATATGGTACACCTTCTATTACACCTATAAACTCTAGACTGAACTGAAAAATGCAATTGGACAATAAAATAATTTTAACTGTGACTAGTTACATGTATCCTATGATATTCAAGAATAGGTTTAATAGAAAAGGTTTACATGAAAATTCGACCATTTGTTTCTAATATGTAATACTTTCTATTATATCTATGAAACTTTTGACCGAAAAGAGAACGATAGTTGGGCAATAACATAATTTTAAAGGTGGTCAATCACATATATCATATGATATTCAAGAAATAGGTGTTATAGCAGATGCTAATATGAGAATCCGACCATTTATTTCTAATATGATATATGTTCTATTACACCTATAAACTTTAGACCGAACTGAATAGTGCAGTTGGACAATAAAATGATTTTAACGGTCACTAGTTACATATGTATCACATGATATTCAAGAACAAGTGTAATAGAAAAGTTTTACATGAAAATTCGATCATTTGTTTTCTAATATGTAATACTTTCTATTACGCTTATGAAATTTTAGACCGAAAAGAGAACGATAGTTGAGAAATAAAATAATTTTAAATGTGGTCAATCAAATATATCTTATGATAGTCAAAAAATTGGTGTTATAGAAGATGTTAATATAAGAATCCGACCATTTATTTCTAATATGCTACACCTTCTATTACACCTATAAACTTTAGACCGAACTGAAAAGTGCAGTTGGACCATCAAACGATTTTAACGGTGACTAGTTACATGTATCTCATGATATTCAAGAATAGGTGTAATAGAAAAGTTTACTTGAAAATCCAACCATTGTTTCTAATATGTAACATTTTCTATTACACCTATGAAACTTTAGACCGAAAAGAGAACAACAGTTGCGCAATAAAATAATTTTAAAGGTGGTCAATCACATATATCATATGATATTCAAGAAATTAGTGTTATAAAAGATGTTAATATGAGAAACCGGCCGTTTATTTCTAATATGGTCCACCTTCTATTACACTTATAAACTTTAGACCGAACTAAAAAGTGCAGTTGGAAAATAAAATAATTTTAACGGTGACTAGTTACATGTATCTCATGATTTTCAAGAATAAGTGGTGTCATTAGTTTCTCAATTAGTTACATATTAGAAACTAATTGAGAACTATAGTTGAGCAATAAAATAATTTTAAAGGTGGTCAATTACATATATCATATGATATTCAAGAAGTATGTGTTATAGAAGATGTTAATATGAGAATCCGACCATTTATTTCTAATATGTTAACCCTTCAATTACACCTATAAACTTTAGACGACCGAACTGAATAGTGCATTTGGACAATAAAATGATTTTAACAGTGACTAGTTACATGTATCCCATGATATTCCAGAATAGGTGTAATAGAAAAGATTTACATGAAAATCCGACCATTTGTTTCTAATATATTATACTTTTTATTACACTTATAAAACTTTAGACCGAAAAGAGAATGATAGCTGGGTAATAAAATAATTTAAAGATGGTCAATCACGTATATCTTATGATAGTTAAGAAATAGGTGTCAATCACATAGAAAGTATATCATATGATTTTAGACAAAAACTTGTATGAACCCGAGTTCACCGTGAACTCGGGTTCTCAAGTATCACTGTCATGTGTATACACTATCACTGTTATGTATATTCACTATCACTGTTATGCATATATACTATCACTGTTAAAAAAATCAAGTATATTTTTATAACAGTGATAGTATATATGAATAACAGTGATAGTGATTACACATGACAGTGATGCGAGTTCATGTGAACTCGAGTTTACAAGAGACCTACTCATGATTTTAACGGTGACTAGATGTATCCCATAATTTTCAAAAGTTACATATGTGCCATTAGTTTCTCAATTATGGTTCATTAAAAATCCATTTAATTTTATAGAGCCATAGACTTTAAATTAATTTTAAAAAGGCTCCCTTTTTTTCTTTTCTTTTTTGTTATAGTGTCATTAGTTTCTCCATTATGATCTATTAAAAATTCGTTTACTTTTATATGCCATAGACTCTAAACTTTAAAAACATTTCCCCGGTTTCGCTTGATTCTGAGATTGTGATTTTTACAGAATTCTGGAATATAAAAATGTGTGTCGAGTGGAAAAAAATCAATAGTAGGGATATTTTTAAATATACAATAGAGGTAAATAGCTAGGGAGAATTCATATGATTGTATGGATGTGGATACGCAGGTGTGGGTGCGATACGATACGAGTTCGGGGATACGAATTTTTTAAAATATTAGGGTGTGATTCGTTAAGGATACATCTATTTATTTATATTTTATTATATATAATATCTAAAAATATATTTTTTATAAAAATTTTATAAATCAATTATAAATCATTTATATTTTTTATCACCTAAAATTTGAGTATATTCAACAATATAATATAATTATGTAAAAAAAAATCAATTCGAGTTACATTAGTTCAATACGTAATTCATAGCAGTAAATTCAATCTAAAACGAGTGTCACACTATCAATTTAAATTATACGAAATAATAAAATTTAATTTAAATAATATATTTAATGCTTATAAATAGGATTCGTGCAGTGGATTCGAGAATCCGTTAGCTGGATTCGCCACGTCGAGAATCTGACACGAAAATTCAAGAATCTTACCCTTTTTAAGGTACGGGTGCGAATCCGATACTGCATTATAACATTTTTAGAAGAATCCGTGTATCATCATCTCTCTTATTTGGATTTGATAATTTTTTATTACCATATGTTAAAAAAGGAAAAGCAATCAAAATGTGATTCTTAGGAATAGTTATTAGGTTTTTTTGGTTGAAATCTATACTTTATTTTGTATTTTTTATTGAGTGTAGATTTTCTTTCTTTGTGAGATTAAAAAAAATTAAGTGACTGTTAGGGTTTTCTAAGTGAGAATTATAAGAACTCTACTAGAGATAAGTCAATTCGGTGAGATCTAGTTTCTAGAAAAAATTTGTTGTAATTAAGTGTTAGGTACAAGGAATTAATTTTAACTTTTTCCGAGTATTAATTGACATGCACTTGAGAGTATAAAAGTAGAGTAAGAAAATTACACCACCTCTAGATCACTATAAATTTTACTTTGCGTTTTTACTCTAATGTTACAATTCATCATTTGTTTAAAATCTGCATAAAATTTATTTTGTTAAAAGTTACTAAGTCTATTAGCTAGGTTTAGACTACTATAATCACTTAATTGTAGACTTTGTTGATCAAAGAATTTTTCATAACCACAATATTTATTCTGTTGCACTTAAGTGTATAAATATACTTCTTAAAGTGTGTAAATCTAACTCTAAATTGAATCTGCAAGTGAAGGTTAAATTTTCAAAATCTCAAAAGTTTTATCATTCAAAGTAAAATCTGCAATTGCAGACTCTAAATCAACAATTAAATTTTTTTGACGTTTAATATTTTTATTTTCAAAAATATTGAGAAGGGTTCTCTATTTTGAAAAAGTTAAAATTTGTTTAGAAAATCTATTCATCTATTTTCTCTAGACCTTCTTCCACTTGGGACCAACAAATTTATTTACTATTTCAGTTCAATTCAATAATATTAGATACATTCAGAATTTTTACCACCTCATACATTAGTCTCTTGAAAATATCTGTATATATAGGATTCCAAAATAATCCACTCATAAATTAATTGGATGTTTTCTCATGCTTTGACAGGTAAATTTACTAAGTCAATAATTTGAAACGATTATATTTTATATTGTAAAAATTTATATGAAACCGTTTTATAATATAAAATCGATCAAATAAAAAATTGATAAAATTATAATAAAATATGGTAATATTTTTAAAGAAATGTGATTAGTCAATTTTAACAAATATATTATTATGAATTTTTTGCTAAAATTCTATTACTTTTTGAAAAATAATAATTTTTTAATTAACAAGTAACTCATCCTAAATTAAAAATAAATCATAAAAATATTAATTTCATATTATGAAACGATTTTATATAACTTACTCATTTTATATTATCCATACCTAATCTAATGGCTATCCAGCTATGTTTAGATAAATCTTTTAATGTTTTGCAAAATATATAGCTTATAGGAGAATCAATGCATTTTAGATCGGCCTAAAACCTTTGATGGAGAATGACCTAGTCTAGCTAGCTAGACATTCCTAATATTTAGCTGAGTAATAAAAAAAATTAGGACTTGAAATTTGTAAGTTATATAAATTATCTTTATTTTGAATTTGGTCTACATAAAATATACAATCCTGTAATTTTTTTTTAAAAATTGATTTTGGTCCTTTTACAAACTTATATGATAAAATTTTTTTATTTTTATCATGTAAATTTGTAAAAGGAATTAACGGTAAAAAAATCATCTCACAATAACTTGCAAAATTTCTTTTTCAGGACATTCCTTAAATTGTAGATTTAAAAAAAATCATAAATTCTACCTTTATAGTATTTATAAATTTTAATTTAATTCAACTAATTTTTTTGTTTTATATACAAAATTTTATTAAATTATCCCTCGAAACACTATTTATTCTATTTTTCGTAATATATTAATACCTCTACCATTATAAATTGTTATATGATGAAGGTGGTATAAGAGAGAAAAAATAAAAAAATAAAGCTAAAGAGGTCTTTCTAAAAAAATATATTAAAACCTTAAAAAACATGCCACTTATTCTATTATATTGTAACATACGGTGTTGTGCGGAAAATAAAGTTGTTATTCGAGTCTAAAGGAATTGAGTATTAGATGCTTGAGCTCGACTCGAACACTTATCGAGACGAGTTCGTCTTGGTTCGATAACATAAATAAATTTAAAATAGTGCTCATTCAACTCGCTAACGAGTTTAGCAAGTTTATTAAGGCGAGCCTAACGAGTGTAGTGGAATTATAGAAGAATATTTGATTATCGAACCTAACGAGTCGGTATTTTACGTGTTCAAATTTAATTCATTTATCAGAATAAATGAGACAAGTTCAAGTCTTAATAGACTGAGTTGAGCCGAGTTGAGTTCACTAGCAGCTCTAGTAGTATGGGACTCGATACATACGTGTGTGAATGATTCCATCTCATAACTTTTTCACTTTTTTTGTTTTAGTCTCATAACAATTTAATTTTACCAAAATCAATCTCAAATGACCGAAAATTACATTAAATAGCATCATATTGTTCACATATCAGTCATGTGCTACTATTTTTTGGACATTTGAGACTTATTTGGATAATTTTGAACTGTTATGGAACTAAATTAAAATGGTAAATAATTATGTGACTAAAATAATAAAAATTATAAAGATTATGAATAAAATGGTATTAATTATGGGTTACGTGTCCTATTTTTTAGACATTGCATGCTGACTCAATTAATTTTATTTAAAAAAATTCCAATAAATCCAATTAATGTCTCTTTCACTGGAAGTTGACTTAATTCTGTATGTATGTCTCACTACTTTGATCATCTTTCTTAATGCAAAATTGATGAACAAACGCAAGAAGTTAAAAGAGAAAGATGTGAAAGTTTTATTAGCAAAATATGATGCAAGTTATGCTAAAAAATGGATTGTTGGAGGTGTATTGCATGGTTGCTGATGGTGTTGTTGAGGGAGATATTGGCTCAACCTCGGGCATGACTTCTCAACTTAGAGAGCTTGACGAGGATGATTTCTCATCTAATGATGATGAAATAAATGTTGATGTGGGGTTTGAATCTGATGATGAAGAGTGTGTACGTGAAGTTGAACAACAATTGTCTTTAGATGTTCCTTTTAGTTGAACTACTTATTAATTTATTCGTACAATATATTTTGTTATTTTAGTATTTTATTTAGAAGTTGAATAATGTCATTTTGTGATAGTTTTTAGCATTTTATTAACTTGTTGTGTTTTGTGAAAAAATACATTTGGGTATTAGTTATGTTTTAAATTTATAATTTATTGTATAATGTACATTCTTATTAATATATGTTTAGAAAAAAAAAAATTATGGCCCCGCCTAGGCGGGGCGCTTGGCCGCACTCTACCGTCTAACGACCGCCAAGTGTCATTTACACCCTTGATTTTTAAAGAAACGTGATTAGTCAATTTTAATGAAAATATTATTATAAATTTTTATTAAAATTTTATCACTTTTTCAAACGTAATAACTTTTTAATTAACAGGTGATTCATCTTAAATTAAAAGTGAAATCATAAAAATATGAGTAAGTCTCTTGTGCACCAGTTACATTGTGCAACTCAAATTTATTTTTAAAAAGTTGCACAATTTGTTACTGAAAAGTTACACAAATTATTACTGAAAAGTTACACCATTAAAGATACATTTTTCAGTAATAACATGTGTAACTTTTCAGTAGTATTCTGTGTAACTTTTTAAAAATGAACTTGAGTTGCACGGTGTAACTGGTGCATACAAGACTAAGCCTAAAAATATTATTTCATACTACCTCCGTCCACAAAAAATACGCTCAAATATTTGCACGTGGTTTAATGCAATATGTCGGAAGATATTACGAGATATTGTGAGATCCGATATGAATAAAGAGAACATCTTTGGAAAGTACATATGACATATTTTCCAAAGATATTATCTTTATTCATATCGGACCTCACAATATCCCGTAATACCTTCTGACATATTGCATTAAACCACGTGCAAATATCTGAGCGTATTTTTCGTGGACGGAGGGAGTATTATAAAACGATTTTATATAAGTCTTACTCATTTTAAATTATCCATACCTAATCTAATGGCTATCCAGCTATGTTTAGATAAATCTTTTAATGTGTGCCATCATTAACTAGAACGAAAACTCTAATAAAGTCTTGCAAGATATATAGCTTATAGGAGAATCAATGCATTCTAAACTGGCCTAAAACCTTTGATGGAGAATGACCTAGTCTAGTTTGACATTTTGAAATATAGAGCCATGTAAGTTTAAAATATTTTAATTTTAGTCTTTTTACAAATTTATATATTAAAATAAAAAAAATTGATTTTGATTCTTTGTAAATTTATAAAAGGAATTAATGGTAAAAAGTCCTCCCACAATAACTTGTAAATTTTCTATTTCAGAACATTCCGTAATTTGTAGATTTAATAAAAATCATAAATTCTACCTTTATAGTATTTATATATTTATACAAAATAATTTTTTTTAACTTTTTTACCCACATTAATTTAATTCAACTAATTTCTTAATTTTATATAAAAAAATTATTAAATTATACCTCAAAACACTACTTATTCTATTTTTTATAATATATAAATACCTCTACCATTATAAATTGTTATATGACGGAGGTGGTATAACCGTATAAGAGAGGAAACATAAGTAAATAACGCTAAAGAGGTCTTTCTAAAAACAAAATACTAAAACCTTAAAAAACATGCCACTTGTTCTAATATATTGTACTAAATGGTGTTGTGCGGGAAATAAAGTTATTATTCGAGTCGTGTTGTGTATTTGATGCTCGAGCTTGATTCGAATACTTATCGAGCCGAGCTCATCTTGGTTCGATAATATAAACAAGTTTAAATAGTGGTCATTCGATTCGCTAACGAGTTCAACAAGTCTATTGAGCCAAGCCTAACAAGTGTAGTGGAATTATAAAAAAAATATTTTACTATCAAGCCTAACGAGTTGGTATTTTACATGTTCAAATTTAGTTCATTTATCTGAATAAATGAAACGAGTTCAAGTCTTAATAGATCGAGATGAGCCGAGTCGAGTTCACGAGCAGCTCTAGCAGTAGGGGACTCGATACACACATGTGTGAATGATTTCATCCCATAACTTTTTGTTTTAGTCTCATAACAATTTAAATTTACCAAAATCTGTCTCAAATGACAAAAAAAAATGTATTAAATGACATCGTATTGTTCACATATCAGTCATGTGCTACTATTTTTCGGACATTTGAGACTTATTTGGATAAATTTGAACTGTTATGGAATTAAATTAAAATGATAAATAATTATGTGACTAAAAAAAAAAGGTATTAATTTTGGGTTACATGACCTATTTTTTAGACGTGGCATGCTGACTCAGTAAATTTTGTTTAAAAATTTTCCCAATAAATCCAATTAATGTCTCCATCACAGTTGAATCGCGGAAGCAATTTAGGCAAAAATAGAGCTATAGAGATCAAGAATTTGTATATTATAGTTGTGGAGAAAGAAGACTTGAGAAGCAAGCTCTAGGGTCGAAGTGAAGCTCGAACAAATATCGACACATGAAGGTGGAGGGTCGTGGCAAGAGGATACTGATGTGGTCACTTTGCACGTATGAGTGTCCTTTTTTTCTAATGTCAAGTTTTAGGTTTTATGTTTTAACTTTATGTTATAAGTCTTTTTTTAATTCCAAAATTATTGTTGGAATTGATTGCCCTAACCAAGTCCCGTGACCAACACGAAAGAGGGTCACTAACCTGTTAGGAATTGCAGCGGAATTGATCACTAGCTTGTTGGTATCCTCGTTCGTCTTTCCCAGAATCCAAACGTCTCGTACTCAGGATCCAATACACAGAAATGTGTATGTATTAATTTCCACGAATCAGTAATGTCAGTGTCAGAATGTGTCTGATTTTGGAGTTAGGAGTCCTTTTTGTAGGAAGTCATATTCTGTTCTTGGGAATCCTCTTTCTCAGAGTGAATTGCATTCTTATGAACCAGTACGTTCATTATCCCAAAAGAATTATTATGAGAAGTTAATTAACTTCTCAACAAAATAACCTTCTTACTATTTTATCCACTTCAATATGTGGAATATATATATAATTAAATATATATAAATAAATAATATTCCAATATTATTTACATCTCCTACTCACATATGAAGTCTAATGGTCTCTAACACATTTTCTTCATAAATCACATTCTTATTCAGACAATACCTCGTGTGACCCACGAGTGCATCGAGTTTCCATGCTATACATCCGTTGGGAGTATATAGCATCTCAATTAGAACAACTTGGATACTAAGGCAACTCGTTATACCCCAGAACTCTTATCATTTAACACCTGTTAAAAATATCTCTATTGAAACTCTCAAAATAGAGCATACTCAACCATTTTCGCGAAATCTAATGTATTCATAATCAAACACATAGCTTGAATGACTAGTCAATGAATCACAGTAGAGTGTGTTAAATAAAGACATTCTTCCTTTCTCACTAAGTATCTATAGGCTCCCACTGTAGCTGTTTTCCTAGACATGTCCCGTTTCGCTCTTATCACCATAGCTGTTGGTAACATGCTAAAGGAGCAACACTAAAGTGTAGTCTTAGAAATATAGAAGAAAGTCCTAAGGGTAATCAAAATTTTAGGACTCACACATAATGAGAAAACAGAGATCCATCTTTCTCATTTCCTTTTAAGGGTCATAAGCACATGTTATTCCCCAATGAACACATGTCACAATGTCTATAACTTCCAAGGTAGGAAGCGTATGTCTTATCTAAACTTGACATCATGTAAATTTACAAGTCAAAGGCATTCCATACACTTAACCCAGATATCCAATCACTTACATTTACTTGTAAAATTTAGCTTCATAACAAGTTAGATAGATTCGTGGTTGAAATCTATCTCGATTATGTTTATCAATCTAATCTCATCTCTGAACTCCCACTAGTTCAGAAGTGGTTGCTCGTGTGAGAGAGTCAATCATAACTTGTCGACATACATATTATATATGATTCAATCACATATAATTCATAAAACACGGACAATTACAATTTAAACTGCCAGTTAACACCTTCAACATCCTAATCGAATTGCATTCAATCCTATGCAAACTCAAAAACTCAAACATGTTCCATGAACATATCACTTAGTAATAAGTTTGGTCAAAAGGATTTGCAACCATCAATCGACTAGAAATGTATCTTAGAATCACTTAGTTTATCAACTGAATCACTAACAAAGATAGGACTTGGTATTGATCTATTTGGTTCTTCCTAAATATTTAGCATTCGTTGTGTAACCCATGATTAGTTAATCATCACAATGAATCGACACAACTCCCACTGGGGTGTTTGTATCCTCCAAAATTTAGGAATTAATCCAACCAAATAATTTCTTAAACTGTAGAAAACATATGACATATAGCTAAGCATTCAATATGAACAGCGCCGTGCAAGTGTAATGCTTGCTACACTGTGAGATTGCTCCATTGTTGAGCAATAAGACTTAACTGGAATTTGATTTTCGTTTCAACTAAATCAACACTCCAATCTATGTCCATATACTTAGTCAGTGTCATCTAATTTTCTCGACAATAAAAGAAATAATCAACAGTCCCTTTCTTTAGATATCTGAATAATCCTCTTCACTATCCCAGGATTAAAAAGATATTTGTCAGGTAGACCAATGGCACAACAGATGTCTAATTTATGTATAGAATTTTGAACAACTCTTTCTAACTTTCTTGAGTCTCAGGACACATATCTTGACTCAAACACTTGCCTCTACAATACGAGTATCCAGTGGTTTGCAGGTGTCCATCTTGAGATGTTCTAAGACATTCTTGAATTAAGTCTTTAAAAAGACACTTCAAAAATTCTTTGAACACTTCTCATGGATATAACCATCAATTATCTACACTGCCTCACCCTCTTCATCTCAGAATACTCAATATTGTTTCAGACTTACATTACATCATCTACATCAGAAAAAGAATCACAAAACAATTCTTAGGGCGTTTACCTTTAACACAGTGGTCTTCGTTTTTCCTAAAACAAAGTTGAATGAGATAAGCATCTAGCGAAATCTCATAACACCACTGATCTTGAGGATTACTGAAGTCTATAAATCGACTTATCAATTTATGAACTTTATCCTCTCGTTCTTGAAGAATAAATCCTACAACACCATGTAGGTTTCATCTTCTAATTCTCCCATTGAGAAGAACAACCTTAACGTCCTTTTGATGTAAATTCTAATCCTATACTAGCCACTTTAGCTAGAAGTAGATGGATTGAGGCAAATCTCATAATAGGTGAAAAAGATTAACCCTTCAGTAGAGTACATCCTTTTGTAGCCACCAAGTGATCTTCAAATCTCTCCTAATGAGTCATGTGATAACTTATAATCTTGAGAATCTAGTTATTCCCAAAATTTATTGTCCCTTTAGAAACTCTACAAGTTTTATTTGTTAACTCGTTTAGACTTCATAGATTTTAATAAATTTCTATTGTTTTCTTCTAAATTCTGGAGAAACAAACAAAGAAGGCTCGTCCTTCTATGTCATAATGCTTCTCAAGCACTTATTTCCTTAAACTTTTCGAGAGTGTGATTTCTTACCAAAATTGAAGAGTCACTAAATCCTCAACAGGCAACCGTCACTAGCAAATATCTATCAAAGATCCACATCATCAACTGATAAAACTTCTCCCACTTGGATCAGATAGATTTTGGTTTCCTTAATCTCGAAAAAAAAAATATAGCATTTCCAATGCCAACTTTATAAGGAAAACTTAATTCCAGAAAATATGGATTATGTGATTCCTTACAAGTCATGCTCCCACTGAAGCTTCTATGATTATGTATCCCTTAGAATTTTCACAGTAATTTATGAAAATATACTTACAACAACAAGGATTCAACTTTCCACATTTTTCCGAAAAATCATGTGAAGGTTGCATATCCTGATGTTCTAAGGGTACTCAAGAAACAGGTTTTACTACCCGTCCTAAATCATGTGGAGTTGTAGCAATAGACTTAGAAGACACTTGAAAAAACACATAGGCTAATTTGAGAAACGTATCTTTCTAAAAGATATGTATCTTAGCTCGTGTCTATATGGATCTTAACATTTCTAACAATGTTCTATTCCTTCTTTCGGAAACACCAAATCACTGATGTCTATAAAAGAAAGTCAATTGTCAGACAACCCTTTTTTATTACACAATTCCCCGAATTGTTTAGATAGACTTTCATGTCTCCAATCAATTTCCTCAATTTGTCCAAATAGATGTCCGAAACATCAAGTACATCAGACTTATGAGAAATTAAACAGACAGGATCAAAACATGATTTGTCAATTCTAAATGTAATGAAACAGGAAAGAATCCATCTTGTGTCCTTATCTAATAGGAACCCATATACCTAAAAAATAATAGCAACAGAAACACAGCTCTAATAGTTTTTCAAACGGTTTTGGTCATTTAACCAGCAAGAAAAGTTTGTATTAGGATTACTCGACTTTGATTCCAGATTCAACAATCTATAAATCACAAGTCTATTTATCCTATCTTGCTTAAAAATGACCTATACTAGTATGCAAAATATGTCTATCATATAAGCATCACTAGAAGAACCATCATTCAGTAGGTACGACTGAATTCATAATAACTAAAAGATGTTCTTTCACCATCCAAAACATAAAGCTGATTACTATAAGTCCATCACGATAACTCTTAACATTAATGCGAATGGCAACCATGTCCTCTAAAAAATAACAATACAATGTATCTCAAATCAAGCAAGCTTAAATGAAACAGAAAAAGATAAAACGTGGTTTAAAGAGCTATTTAGATCATCTTGTAGAATAATAATATGACCCTGTCAGAGTCAATTCTGCAAGTCACAAGTCTTCGACTTTGACTTCAGTATTATATCCTACTCAAATCAATTGATTATGTGCAATGGCTCCCATGTATCCAAATGTCTCGGTCTGTTGTTTCTGAATCTTTAGTCCACCAAGGATAAGATTCAGTTAAAAAATAACAATTTAGAGACATCTACAAATAATGAAATCAGATGGATTTGCCTTGTCCTATCAAGGCTCAGGGCACTCATGTGCAAAACGACAATGCTCACAACAGTTGTAGTATGTCATTTTGCTCATATCCTTCTTATTCATTTTAACACGCTTCTTCTTTCTTTTCATATTGATTGCATTGCCTTAGGTATTGTTATCCTACCTCCCACTATCCGATCAATTATCCTTCTTCCCTTTCTTCCAGTTCTATATTCGTTTAAAGCCCAAAACTTCGGTTAAACTAGAACTAACAAAGAAGAAGGTACCAGAAGGATGTTTTAGCTTCTGTAAGCCTTTCAACCTCTAGATTTATCTGATGAGCTGCTTAACTGAAAGTTCTAATACTCTCATTTCAAGTCAAAACAATCTCGAGGTGATTCCAATGATCTGGTAGTGAGCAAACTAGAGCTTGAATTCAGTGTTCATCAGAAAAATTGTAACCAGCTTGTTTAAGTTCAGTGATCATATTATACATATCCCTCAGATGTTGTCTAACATTGTGATCACTAAATTAAGCTAAGATTTCATGCCGTGAAAATATTTCATTTCCCACACAAGATAAGCTACCTGGTCCCTATTTCTCCGATTCTCAATCCCAAAGCTTGGGTCAGACATTCTAGGTCGATCGCATCTAATAGTCCTATCTTGTCCAAAATATACTAAATTTTCTATCAATGCCATTGTCTTAAAAAATAGAGTGATTCACTGTGTTAGTATTTTATTACGTTTTATGCTGAGCCAAACTAAGACATCTAAAAATCGAAACACGATTCGATTTCGAAAAATAACTTATAGTTACTAATCTTTGATCTCATCATGCATCTCAAAATCGATTCTAGTTTCAAAACATAAAACTCACGTTCAAGTATTTAAAACAAAATAAATAGCATTGAACAACCACATTAATCACAACTATATAGGAAAAACAAGTTATAAGCTGTTATCACTGGAAAAACCGAAGAACTCCAAAGAGTATCAATTTAGTTTACACAAAAACAACTCAATGAGATCCGTGCAGAGCACGATCTAACTTGTCTCTCGACTTCCAATAATTAGAATCATCGAACTCTCTGGTTTCGGTACTATAGATGGCCTTCGCTAGAGGATCCATAAATGGATTCTTCATTTGACCTTTCTTATCCATGAATGGATTCTTCGTCTGATCTTTTCCGCGACACTTTAATCTCAGAAAATCAGAACGACTAATCCTTCCCATCCTCAAGCATGCCGATCTAAGTGCCTGAGTCCTATCTTTGTCTCTCGAAATACGAGAGAGAGCACCCATAATTTCTAATCCTTCGGACCCTTTTTTAGAAGACTTCCACACATCCCAAAAATCTTTTTCCAAGTAGGGTGGAAGAGTTCTAGCCCAGGCATAAGGACTTTTAATTTGTTTGAATGCTTCATATGGAAGTTGCTTGTTGCGAATGATAACCACCAAATGGTTAAACTTTTCCAATACTTCGATGAAGTGTTCTCTCAAGTTGTCAGTATGCTTCATCTTATAATTCATAAAATCATGTAGGACCTCATTACTGGTCCTGGTGTCGCTCTCAGAAACTGTACTGCTCTCTGACATCCCTGAAAAATGAGCAGCCCAAAAAACAACAAACACACTAAAGTGTTAGTTAAACCTTAACACATGAATTTCCTCTATTTCAATGCTTATGGAACACAATTTCCAATTAGCATCAGGTATATTCACAAGTGAAAAATAAGTTTAACTTCATTGGCTCCCACTTTCCCGGATTAAGCGGAGCTTATCAAACAATTTCATACACTAATTAAACATGATTTAAGAATTGAAGACATACATAAGGAGCATATAACACATATTATCAACTAAAAGGTCTTCACATAATTCCTTAAAGCAAATAAAACATTTAAATGAAGCCACACTTCAAAAAATAACATTGGAACACATGAAAAAACATCCGAACAGACACGAAACAAGCTGAAAATGGACGAAAACAAGACGAAACAGGGCAACACGCGCAGAAACGGCCGGACACCCCGCCACGCGCCGCCACGCGCCGACTTGCCGCCGGACAGCCGCCGGCGCGTGAAACACACGCGCGGCCGTCAGCCGCCGGCGCGTGGACTTCACGGGCCACCGTTGTATTTTCCGGTCATCGGCGCGTGGGCTTCACGAGCCACCGCCGTAGCAGCCGTCGCCGTTTGATGTCTGGGTCGGGTCTGACCTGCCTCTAAATGGGTCGGATCCAAGTTTGGTATTTGCATTTGGGCCCCTGAAAAATATCTAATTCTCTAAAAACAGGCCCAAAAGTTTCTAAAAAAATTCAAATAGACCCCGATCGTGAAAAAATTTCAAAAAATCGTATTTTGCTCAAAACTCAACGAAAATACACAAACGATACATGGATGGATTCCTCATGAGACGTAGATTAAAACCATACCAAGAACAAACTCGAATTCGTTCGATTTCAGGGTGTAATTTCAGATCTAAAACCGAGTCACAAAAAATTTCAAAAATTCATAACTCTCTCGTTTCTTATCCAAAAATTACACAAAAAATATGTATGGAATCCTTACCATACGTACTATCACCCAGCATTCAGAAATTGTACAAAAAAATTCCGAAAACGTTTGTATTTTATATTTTAAAATCGGGTCTTTTTTTGAAAAAATTCCAAACTTTGAAAATTCATAACAATTAATCCACTAGGCCAAAAAATGTAAATAAATTATCCCTGGAATCCTCGTCTCACCCTCTATCCATTGATACCAAAAACAATCCATTTTGATCAACATAAAAAAAATTCGACCGAAAATAGGATAAGTACGAACGGGACAAAAAATTGAAGTACAAATAGTCATGCATACATGGCCTCAAATACATGGACTAATCACATATCATTTCATATGATACATACAGCATGCCCAAAACAAAAATAATTTCAGAAAAATTACAGCAGTAAACCCATAATTCAACAAAATAATTCGCTGCAGTAAAAAAATATGAGCATGCCATTAAATTAAAAACGGGACACCAACAATATGGCTCTGATACCATATGTTGGAATTGATTGCCCTAACCAAGTCCCGTGACCAACACAAAAGAGGGTCATTAACCTGTTAGGAATTGCAGCGGAATTGATCACTAGCTTGTTGGTATCCTCGTTCGTCTTTTCCCAGAATCCAAACGTCCCGTACTCAGGATCCAATACACAGTAATGTGTGTGTATTAATTTTCACGAATCAGTAATGTCAGTGTCAGAATATGTCTGATTTTGGAGTTAGGAGTCCTTTTTGTAGGAAGTCATATTCTGTTCTTGGGAATCCTCTTTCTCAGAGTGAATTGCATTCTTATGAACCAATACACTCATTATCCCAAAAGAATTATTATGAGAAGTTAATTAACTTCTCAACAAAATAACCTCCTTAGTATTTTATCCACTTCAATATGTGGAATATATATATAATTAAATATATATAAATAAATAATATTCCAATATTATTTATAATTATTATTTAAAATTTTAATTTAATTTATTGAGAGAATTTACTGAGCCAGTGTGTCACATTTGTAAAATGGTTTAAAAATAAATAATTTATTTATAGTATGAAACTAAATTTAAAAGATAAATAATTATGGAACTAAAATAAAAAAGTTACGGAACGAAAATAATATTAATGACTAACCCTATTATGTCGAAAAATAGCAACATGACCAATACACAAACAATGTGGCATCGTTTAATATAATTTTCTGTCATTTGGGACTAATAAATTTGAGTTATTATAGAATTAAATTAAAAACAAATAATTATAAGATAAAAAATTAATTAAAAACTATGCAACTAAAATTATATAAATCCCTGTGTGTGGTCCAATAAGTTCTGTGGTTAAGATCCTTACGCAATATAAAATATTGCCGGGTCGGCTCCTTTGGAGAAAGAACAATGGACATTGACTTAATTCTGTATGTATGTCTCACTATTTTGATCATCTTTCTTATCGGCAACGCACTCTCAGCTCGAAGACGGTACAAGCTGCCGCCGAGCCCCGCCGCGGCGCTGCCGGTCCTCGGCCACCTCCACCTCTTGAAACAGCCGCTCCACCGAACTTTCCGGCGCTTCTCCGAAAAAAGCGGGCCGATCTTCTCGCTGAAACTCGGGGTACGCCGGTGCGTGGTGGTGTCGTCGCCGGATATAGTAGAGGAGTGCTTCACCACACACGACATAGTCCTCTCGAACCGGCCCGACCTCCTCGTGGATGACTACATCGGCTACAACCACAGGACCATGGTCGGCGCCCCGTACGGCGATTACTGGCGGAGGCTCCGCCGCATCGCCGCCCAGGAGCTGCTCTCTCCCGCCAGTCTCAACAACTTCCAACAGATCCGGAAGGACGAGATGGATCGACTGCTCCTGAGCCTTCACAAGTCATCGAATTCCAAGGTGGAATTGAGGCCTAAATTGTCGAATTTAACCTTCAACGTGATGATGAGGATGATCGCAGGGAAAAGGTACTTGAAGGGAGAGGAGACAGAAGGGCAGGATTTCTTCAAGCTGATCAACGAAGTTTTTGAGATCGGTGAGGCGTCGAATCCCCAGGATTTCCTGCCGTTCCTCCAGTGGATTGATTTCGGAGGTTTCAAGAGGAGATTGGCTTCTATTTCTAAGGAAATGGATGAATTCTTCCAAGGATTAATTGATGAGCACAGGGGGGAGGACCAGAGGAACACCATCATCGCTACTCTCCTCTCTTTACAACAATCACAGCCCCAATTCTGCTCCGACCTCACAATTAAAGCGCTTATAATGGTAACAATATTAACTTCTTATCGAATCAAATAAATCTCAATCTGCAACTAAGATTCCTTCCATTTTTTCCAAAAATGAACAGAGCATGATTGTTGCTGGCACAGACACATCCGCAGTGACCATAGAATGGGGAATGTCCCTTCTGCTCAACCATCCTCTTGTCCTCGAAGCAGCGAGGGCAGAACTGGAAACAAAAGTGGGGCATCAGCGGTTGATTAACGAAGACGATCTGCCCAACCTGCCCTACCTCCGCAACATAATCTCAGAAACCTCTCGCCTATTTCCAGCTGCGCCATTGCTATTACCCCACGTGCCATCAGAGGACTGTAGAATCGGAGGATATGATATTCCACGCGATACCATTGTATTCATCAACGCGTGGGCGATTCAGAGGGACCCAGAGGTGTGGGAGGACGCCATGAGCTTCAAGCCCCAGAGATTTGAAGGTATGCAAGTGGAACCACACAAATTGATGCCCTTTGGAACGGGGAGGAGGGCATGCCCCGGGGCCGGGTTAGCCCAACGGGTCGTGGGTTTGGCTTTAGGGTCGTTGATTCAGTGCTTTGATTGGGAGAGGGTGAGTCCAGAGGAAGTTGATTTGAGGGAGGGGAAAGGGCTAACCATGCCTAAGTTGGAGCCATTGGAGGCCATCTGCAAGTCAAGAGAGATCGCCGGTAAACATTTTCAGGAAGCAATTGCCACAATCTCGTGAAAGCTATTAATTCACTAATGATGCGCTTGGGTATTGTATGGAAGTGACATCAACCACTTTTTAATAAGAAAAAATAAATAAATTCATAAATATAAAATTTGAGTAAGTCTCTTGGGCACTAATTATACTGTGCAGCTCAAGTGTATTTTTGAAAAGTTACATAAATTATTACTGAAAAATTATACTATTAAAGATACACTTTTCAGTAATAACATGTGTAATTTTTTTTTGTAGTATTTTGTGTAACTTTTTAAAAATGAACTTGAGTTGCACGGTGCAACTGGTACATACAAGACTAAGCCATAAAATTTATATCACAAAGTGATTTATATTATGAAAATAATTTATATAATATTTTACTTAGTTTTACAAGTGGATTTGTGTTCATATTTGTTGTCAATGAAGCCTTAACTTTCCAACAATATTCTTTACTATTTACTCCATAATAATAAATATTTCTTAAATTTTTTGTAAAATAAATCACACTAAGTTTAGATAGCTTGGACAGAGAGTATAAAAGAGAATAGGGAAAATAGGAGGGATGATGAGAAGGCCAAAGGTAAAAGGGTTGAGAAATATCTATCGGTCCAGTGTAATTCAAAATGTGCAGATTATCGAGAAATATCGTGGAAATTTCGGTAATTTATCAGTCAAAATTTTGACAAATTTCGAGAAATTTCGATATATTTCGGGAATTTCTCTAATTTGATGACTTGGTATCATTATTGCTTAGACCAAGATGGTCTTTCTTCTTTTACATTTGAGGCTCATAGGACATCATTTTGGTATTAGTTGTGTAATATTCAATAATTATGAATAATTGTTGTATCGTTTTATATGTCTTACATATGTTTTCTTGATATGTTTGTTGTAAGATTCTCATTTTATTGAGATTTTAAGTTCAATTAATGTATTAAGACTAGTAATAATATTGTCTAAAATTTCATGTTAAATTTCCATCATTTTAATGAAATTTCCGTGAATTTTCTATTTTTTACCGATATCGATATTCGATATCGATATTTCCACCGATATATCCATAAATTTAGGGTACCGATATTTCCGTCGATACCGATATTTTCATCCTTGATTTCTGCACAGAAACATAATTTTTTTTCCTGCACAACACTTATTTATAAATATAGTGATTTTTTTAAACTTATATGTAAATCACCCAATTTTTATATGCACTCAAGTGAATATCATTCACTCGAATCTTGAGCTCAGTTTTGATTTTAATTTTGATTATGTTTTAAGCTCAATAATTTTAATTTTCCTTGATTAGGGTGATTTACATATAGGTTTAAAAAAGTCACTCTATTTACAAATTGGTTCACAATATTTGAACAGTAGCACATTTTTTTTCTGCACAGAAGCACATTTTTTTTCTGCATAGAACCAATTTGTAATTAATGTCAATTTTGTGAATCATTTTGTAATTTTCCTTGATTATGTTTTAAGCTTAATTTTGATTATTTTTAAATACATTAATGCAATATCATAATTGTATTTTAAAAAAAATTGGTTATTGATTATTTTTAAGATATTATTAATTACTACATAAAATATTTTTTTAAAGTCCAAGTACATATTATATACTTGTGTGCACACCTTAATCATTCTTTTACAATTTAGGTATTTATGCAGATGGATGCATTTCTTAGCACAAGGTCATTTACTTTAGATAAAATTTGTATGAAATCAACTTTAATCACGTATATAGTATATTATGATACTTGAATTTACATGTTTTAAGAAGAAGTAAGATCTAATTATATAGTGAACAGATGGCTTTTGCTTGAAGTGCATTGCAATGTTTTGGTGGAGGAAGTAATTTCTTTTCTGCTACCAAGATTATAAAAAATAAAAGTAATGCCTGCTACCAAGCAACTACTCATTTTACTGAAGTAATTAATGGAACAGTAAGTATTGAAAGGACAATGGCAGGCTTTATGTAATATATATATATATATATATATGTGTGTGTGTGGGCTTTTTTTGGTATTACATGTTCTGGTCAGTATTAGGGCTCATTTGGTTCGTAAGATAAAACTATCTATCCGTCGAAAACATGCATATTTTCGACAGATAGATAATTTTATCTTACGAACCAAATGAGCCCTTGGTTGATAAAGGAAGAGAACCTCAGAGGTCGTTTTCACTTTTCACAAATTGGAACTGAATTGGTGTTTGGCTCAGTTAGCAAATGTGAATTACATTTTTCCTTTGACATCCCTACCTTCATGTGGTACTCATCTTATAATTTGCATTAAAAAGGATGACTTCAATAATTGAAAAATGTGAATTATAACTTAAATATATTATAATATAAGAAAAAATTAATTATATTGGAAAGTATGATAGTAAGTTGTATTTAATATTTAAAATCTTGAAGGAGAATCAAATATAAATTAGTAAATTCAAAGCAAACATCACCTAAACAAAGATGGCCATGTAAAAACCAAAATGTAGGTAATAATAACATTAAGCTAAGTCAATGAGTAGGCGTGCATTATGATTTCCACAATCTAATCTGTGTGTAGTTGAAGAATACAGCTTGTTTAGTTAAACTATGACAACCAAGTCCTTGAGCTGAATCCACCCGTACGCGCATCTATTACGGATTTTCTGCACAGTTGATGCTGCTGTTTCGACCAGAGGCCTGATTCTAGCGAGTTCTTTTTCCACCGTCACTCTTTTGTCACCCTCAATCTGAAAACTCAAACAAATTTCCAATTCAAAGCTCTATCTCAGAGTAGTTATTTGTATATGCTCCTAAAATTATACCTTGTCAATGCAGCGCACAGTGTCTAGAGTGTGGCAGAAATATAACAGCTGCTTGTACAGATCTGCTTCCGTGTACTAATGAAAGAAATGACAATTTTAATTATAGTTCTTCAACTTGACTAATCCAAGGTTTAAGGGACAGTTCAACACAAACCTTGCGAACTAAATGTCCATTACATCGGGGATAATTGGGACAGGTAGTTCCTCTCTCGGAGTCTCCCAGTGCTCGAAGATTCACACCCCGTGTAGAGTAATTGCATGTTTCGTCATCACACTGTTAGAAAATTAAATATATAAGGACAATATTTGGAATCCAGTTGTAAGAAACAGACTAGTAAATCATGCTATTACCGTCATCAGGCCCTTGTAGTAAGTTGACATAAATCTTTCAGCTTGTCTTTTTACCTGGAAAAAACAGTTGGAATTAGTGGGAAGGAAAAAAAATTGGCAAGTATAGAGCTTCTGGAATAAAAACTGGAGAATTGATTAGCCAAATATATAAGGTTAGGTCAAACAAATTTAGAGCTTAAATTGCACTTCAATTTTTGGTGATAACAATCGTGAGCCTAAGGTTCATACTACAGTATCAGACTAACAACAAAGGAAATAGTAGTTTGAGCAACATAGTTACTATTATAATGTTTTCTTTCGCGTCTTCCCCAAGCTCAAAAGACTACCTGGTTTGTTATCATTGCAGAGGATAATATCCCTTTATCATCTTCATCTGGGCACTTTGGACAGCGCAATTTGTGCCAGAAATCACTCGTAGATCCAGCTTTGTCTTCCGGCTTTGTATTGATTAATGTACATACCGAGTTTAATATAGGTGAGCATTCGAAGGTGCCTGAGCAGCACGGGCATGATAAAATCAAAGGTTCACAACCTTGATATCTGCAATATTAGAATAGTGTTAATTGCAACAAGTTCTTGTTTTGATCAACATTAGCAAAAAATAGATTTTAAAAAAAAAACAGAACTGTTCAAGGAAACAAGAGCATGTTAGTTTAGATTTTATGACCCATGTAACAGGTACTAGTTGTAAAGATGTTATCACCGTAAAATTAGAAAGATTTAAACAAAAGATAACATACTACAGAATCTGAAAAGATGATAGCATAGAAAAAAAATCTACAAACAAGCAAGTGAAGCAAGCTCAGGAAAAGATGATAAACATTAGAAACAAATGTTATGATCCCATATCGAATCCACAGGGAATTGTAGATTGGTACTTAAGTTGGGCATCAATCCTCCACTCTTGAGGTAGCTTTTGGGTGGAGTTAGGGCTTCCATGCTTGAGTGCTAAACAATTTGATTCGACCTCTCGCAAGCCCCACGTGGAATGGAAGAGGGGTACCTGGGGAGAGTGCCACACGGCACCAGGAAGGCAGGAACCAAGCTGAGCAGGTCTGCCAGGGTTGCTGTAAAGCCACCCTAGAGTGTGAGCCGTCCGTGGACATCTGGCTCTCAAGGGAGGACTATTGGGAGTTAATCCTCCACTGGTGTGTGATTTTTGGGTTTTAAGTGAATTTTAAAAATCACTTTTTGAAATTTAGGACGTTTTGAAATCCTTATAAATAATGAGTTGGGTGTTTCTTTTTTTTTTAGTAGTGTGGTAATAGTTGTATAGTATGGTGGTGATGGTTTTGTTAACCAGTTTGCAAAATTCCAAACTAAAACTGGTTTTAAACTTCCAAAATTCAAATCCTGGTTTTAAAAAGCCAAAAAGGACCATCACCTTGAGCTGGCTTTCTAGTGGAGTTGGGCCTTCCATGCTTGAGTGCCTAACACAAAACTAGAATCCAGAGGAAAGAAATTTTCTATATGTCTCAGTGGTCACAGAACCATACAGAACTAATGGAAGACTATGGACACGTCATACCATTGGAACTTTACTTCAATGTGTGTTTGATATTATCTAAATCAAGAAACATATTTAGATAGACAGAGCTACTTTCACACTAGAAGATACGTACCTCTCCTCATCATGTAATGCAAGTGAAAGCAAGTTGGAAGGATCATTGCTGACAGACTCACTTGATTTGTGCTGGAACTGCAATATTAGATTATACTCAATTAAGCATGCCATGACCAATTTGTGGTCACTCATATGCTTTAGGTACACAAACACACAGAGGGATCATTTACCTTTGATGGATCAAGCCCCAAACAATCAGCCAAACGTGATGGACTTGTACCTTGAATTGATGCACATAGACGAGATATCACAGGGTGAATCTGCATATTATTTGTTGAGAGTTTTGAGCAATACAGTAGATTTTAAGTGCAGCATATTAAAAAAGCAATAGCAGCATATACTCATAAAGTAATGTAGGAAACCGTACCTGCTGGGCGAGGTAATAATCAACGTCAATAATCCAGCTCTCATTGTCTCCTTTTAATTCATCGGGATGCCTTGCTCGTTGGGCAATTCCTACTGAGGAGGTTGAACCATTTCCCTAAGAGTATACATGCAACAAGTAATCAGCTACGCTATGATTTTAGGTATAAAAATTATTCATTACAACAAATTATGCAGCATATCGTATAAGATCAAGCAGATAAAAAAAATTGAAATGAGGTAAACCTGCTCACAGCAGATGATATAAGGAACTGTATCTCCAGCAGAACAACCAGTCACATAACCACTCCTCTTCAGTCTAAGTGCTACCTGAAATACCATGAAAAAACAAATTTAGTATATGGAAGGATGACAAGGAATTATATAAGCAATTATCATGTTATGGACATACTTCGACATGAGGCTGATTTTTAGAATCAGGGTATGCTTCAGGTGGTTTAGTGAGTGTCTTTGTGATCACATATTTTTCCAGCGGTATTTGCCCATTCCTCATTTCCTCTTGTACCTGCAATTAGTCATTCACATTATTCCTGGGTTCCTGCTATAAACTTTCTAAATTTTCTCCCAGAACAAAAAACAAGAAAAAGTAACAAGCCCCTTCTCCCAAACTGCAGCAATTTGATAGAGTAGATATGAATTCAACCATAAGTCATAGAATTCAACACACAACTTCCTCAGAGAAGCATTGCTTTAACAATTATAGGAGATATGCTGCTTAAGCTTGCTCTCATACTTTGGGCATATATTACTATCCAAGGACACAAGGACCAATTCTCCTAGACATATATTTGATCAGGTAGTCAGCAGACAGCCATACAGTGATAAATTGGTTCTTAAAATGCCATTCACACATGAAAAGTTTGCTCATCCGTTCATACAGTGATAATGTTTTAATACTTTTTTTAGTAAAGGAAGCAGTATGATGATTATTGATATAATATGATACCTCATACATGTGTATATGTCAATCATACTACTCTTAACTATACATCATTCACAGAACCAGGAAGCCAGGAAAACTATCAGGAAGCTTGGATGTTGCAATTAGTTGAGAAACTATTAATATATCAGAAAAGTACCTTCCTGAGAGAATTGTGTATGGCTTCAACAACATCCTCACAGGACCTGAAAGCATAAAAATCACACATATGGAAAGCTATGGAAGATAGTGAAGCAGAAGCTAGTTATCTCTTACTTAATCTAGTAGAGAATGAAAAAAGGTGATTAATTTACCCGCCAGACAATATTTGGCTGAGGCAAAAATCTCCTAATTCCTTTGACAGCAGGCTCCAGTCACGCCGAACCATATCAAGACCTTTCCGCTCAATAACCTGCATCAATATGAATTGATAACATAACTGAAGACATGACATGCGAAATGAATAGACCAGAAAAGTATAGAAGATGCTACCTCATAGGGTTTACCATCCTTAAATTGCAATTTAACAGCTGCATATTTCTTCTTCTTGAGCAATAGCATTCTCTTGTATAAACCATCGAGGTCAATCTCAAGGCACCTATATTTCTTGTTAACCTATAAAATAGATAATAATAATTTGTATCTCATTGCCAAGACATTGAGAAAAAATAATCCTCTTTAGTGCTAGACAATATATACTGATTCAATATTATGCAGTTCAACAGAGAATATAGTGCTGGAAATCTTCCAGCAAATAAACTTTCTGTGCTGTGTCCTAATACAAGCTTCAAGTTACAGACAAAAGAAAATCGTCAAATTTATGATTATGAGACCAATGACTCAGTTATCATATTAGTTTAAAATTACGGGTGTGCACTGGCATTTTCAAAATAATGCAATCAAGAAACATAGAAATACCTTTACTCTGAATTAATGTTGTAGTCTAAGAACTGAAATTTCCCAATTTCACTCAATGAAGCAGAAACAAAGTGATTCCCTAGTTAGCAATATAGATTTAAACATACCTCCTGAATGACCTTCCCTGCTATCGATTTAGCTTTTCCTATATCATCAAGTCCACTATAAATCATTATTGAATCAGTGTCACCATAAATAACCTGATTATATTAAAACAATGATTAGCTTAGGAGGTCAAATTAACAGTTAAAGAGAAAAGTCCATATAAATAGTAGAAAATAAGCAATTATATGTGTGAGTATGACCTCTAAATTTAGTGTATTTTCAACAAGATTAACAGTGCTTTGTAAAATCTCCCTTCCCTGAAGAAAGAATATAAAAATTAGTTAATAGCATCAACTCCAACTGGTTACCAAACCATAAATTTCTTACTTGTAGGGTTATAAGTTCTGCCAGGGGTTTTGCATAGAATCTTGAGTTGGAAAATCCCAGGCACCCATACATGCTGCGTTAGAAAAATAATTGAAACAAATTAATAACAGGAAACCAACAGAAGAAGAAAAAATAGATGTACTAAAAGAGACGACCACACACCTATTTGCTGTCAGCTTGAGAGCTTGTTGCTGTATGTCAAGTTGCTGAACTTTAAGACCAGAAGCTGTTTTTAACAATTTTTTTACCGTTTTTCTTCTATCCACCAAATACTTAAGCAACTGCACCAAACCATTTCCAGTTTCAAAATCAGCAACTTTGCTTTAAGACTTATGTTCAGATCTAGTAGACAAAAGATGGAACTTTCACTTTTAACAAAAAAAACATGCAAATTTTATGACATTAGTGAATCTTTTGCCATGTTACTGCAATGCAGTCTGCTAAGTGCATTAATTGGCTAAATCATTTGCAGCTGTTTCATGGTTTTTTATGGATTAAAACAGAGCTGACTAAATTGATAGGATCCAACAATCAATGCCACCACCAATTGTCGAGGTTTACTGTTTACACTAGAAGGAAAGTGCGGGAAGAATGAGGATTTGATTGATTTCTATTTATATGATTTATTTGATTGCTACAATTTAGTAATTTCCTTTACAGTTGATAGATAGTTTTCCTTAATTAATTTGTTTGGTCTTTGGACCCCAATTGTGCCTTAAATGGGGATTTACACTATTTTGCAAGGCATTGAGGAGTAATACATTTTGAGGGAAATCTTATCTACGGCTTGTTTCGCTGGTGACTAGGATAATTCAAGTATAATACTTGGGTTGCTAGGAGTTTTCTGTTTGAAATGTCATCATAAATTCATATAAGAAAGACACATTTCAACTGAGTTCTACAGTAATACCATGCTTCTATAAAAATGACATGTTTATAAATGTTTCACAATCATAGTCACCCCAAATTTTGAAATTTCAGTATATTTTGGTTTTTATATCTAAAGAAATACACAGATAAAGGTTGTATCTTGGCAAAAAAAATAAAAAATCTGCAGCAAAAACATTTAATTGCAAGCTGCAAAGGAGCTACTGATCTCACATTGTTACACTGGGGATGCAATTCTCAATGCCTAATTAGATGTTTTACCTCTGGTAGAACTCCAGTCCTTTTACTAGATGGTAAACGGGGAACAGATCCATCACCAGATCTTTCAACAGTAGTAAAACAAATGTTATACTCCTGCAAAACACAAGGAAAAAAGCAATTAAACATCCTAATGAATATAAAAGAAAAAAGACAATTAAATGTCATAAACAACAAGTTTACAATGAGATCAATTAGATGACAGGGAGCAGGCCAAAAGGGGTCCAAAGAAAGAAAATAAATATAACAAACCTGAATAATGGAAGGGTACAGAAAGAAAATAAATATAACAAACCTGAATAATGGAAGGGTAAAGACTGTTGAAATCCAGAAGTAATGTATACTTGTCATATAGTCCTTTCTTTGGCTCAAGCACCAATCCACCAGAATAAGAGGGTCCCTTCTTTGTTTTCCCATGATGATTGTCTGGAAGCTCATTATCACAAATTGAATTATCAGGGTCTGTCTCATTGCTCTCAACACCAGTACTAGTTTTACGTTTTGCAGTCCTTGTATCCTTGGACTGTGAAGATAACTTGTCTGGGACAATAAATTTCTTGGCATGGAATGCATGTAACAAGAGATATTCCACTCTTTGAGCCCTAGCACCCTGGAATTAGGGGGAAAAAAAAAAAACATTCTCAGAGTTTGCAATCTTTATATGATAATACATCATTCTAACTCATTACAAAACTACACCTGGAGTGTTTTATGCCAAAGGTTTCCACTAATATTAGTTAGTTGACGAGTGAGGGGAAGAATACTCAAATGAAACATGAGTGCCATTGACAACCATGCATCTGTTTCCCCGTACTCAATCTGCAAACAGTGATAAAGTGAAAATATAACAAAAATCATCAAATAAGTAGTTTCAGTTGATACACTGTCCAGCACTCAAACAAGAAAAATGATACTCCTTTCCAGTTCAAAATGAGTGTCATACAAGAATATTTTACACATATTAAGGAACAAATCAAAATACCTAACACTCCCGTAATTGATATTCTTGACCAGTGAATAACCGTCCATTATAGATTCAATTTATGTGCAAATTAATGAAGAAGATAAGGGTAAATCAAGGAAAAACATTCACGCTACTTGTGAGGTTGGCTACAAGGATATTCGTCCTCAAGTTACACGATCTTCCTACATACGTTCACTTAGTTCAAATCTAGAATGTCTTTCCATAATCACTTTAATTCAAGTTTCCAATCGCCCGACCCTCCTACACCTTCCACTAATCAGCAATCTAATGTTTTTCACTTTTTTTCATTCAGAGTGAAATTAATAGCTGAAAATACAAGATCAAATTTTCAAAGAAATAAGTGAGGGCTTACAAGGTCCATAAGCGACTCAGAACTCTGAAACATTTGAGAAATATCATGTGGAGTGAACTCCTTGCGGTCTTTATTCAGCTGTGTCTTAGCTAATTGTGTCAGTGAGTAGCTAACCTGGAAAAGGTACAACATCAATAAGAGACAATAAGAGTTACTAAACAATAAAATACTAGAACTCACCTCTTTTAGTAGGTCACGTGAACAGATTAAAGTGTCACATAAGAGGCGGCCAGCAATGCAGGACATGATTCCTGGACTTGCTCCTGAACCAAACACTGAGCTTCCTTTACTGAGTTTAGGCATGGTGGAGCGTCTGAGACGACCTATTTTTGACCACGTATTATTGAGCATCCTGCAAGCCTTCAAAGTGCAAGAGGTGAGGAATAATATCTGCACTCAGAAAAACTAAAAAATGAGCCAGATAATACGGATGAGCTAAAATAAAACATGTTAAGAAATAGCAGCTGATGTCAACAAGCGTTGATGTGCAAAAAAAAAAAAAAAACCAGGAGTAGATCTAAGTAATAGAAGGAGTAGCCTAGAAATTCATAATATCATTTTAACAGTGCCACAAAGAGGATATAGCATTCAGACATGGGAGTTTAGTGCCAAAGGATACATAAATACCTGCACTCTGTGAAGAAGGACATCCAGATCAAACCCAGATATATTGTGCCCAACTAAAACATCGCTATCCAGTTTGTGCAATTCAATAATCAAACGATTTAATAGAGCTCTTTCGCTGAAATGACAAATAACAAACACATTTGTAAATGAAAAAAAAGTTAGTGAAAGAAACTGGAAAAGACAATACAAAAGAGGAGAAGAGTGACACAATTAGTAAAATAACTTACCTGCTTTCATAACAAACAACATTTGACCCAGCCTTGGCATTTTTTTCAACAGCCTCCTTTGTAAACCCCATTGGAAATATGCCTCCTTCAAGTTTACGGACAACAGTAAAATGACTAAGCATACCTGGACGGGTCCATTCTGAGGTTACCATGGGAATATCTATCTGGAAAATATTAGCACTCAGTTATTAGGTTTATTGTTGTGAATCTATAATAGAGGCAGTTCCTGATCAACAGGGGAATATCCAAGGACAAAAATACAGAATAAATAACAAGTAGTGATAGCTCAATTATTGATACATTTGAACAAGGAAATATATGATGCCATCACAAGGAACTATCAGACTTATTTCTGAAATTATGTGTGGCTTTACAAAAAATTGTTGAATACAGAAAAAAGAAGAAACGCAAGACTGAAGGCAGAGGCAGTGGCTTCTCATTCATCGATCCTTTAAAACGAAAATTTTCATGTTAAAACAAAAGCCAGTAACAAGAATTTGTAGTGAGGGGAAAAGAATAAAAATATAGATGTTATCAGTGAATGAATGCATCAAGCAGGATTCATGTGCTATACCTTAGCCCTGTGGCAGCATATGACAGAAGCAGAGACAATTTCATTGACGTTCTGTTTCTCATTGATAATAGTTTTCAAATTGATTGCAGCAACTACTACTGGAGGAAACTCAGATTTATGCTTTGAAACTTGAATATCCTTTGGGAAATCAACAGTAACCTCAAATTTGCACCAGCTCACCTGTTCAAAATGTGAAAGAAAGAATTATGACTCCTACCTACCAAAAAACAAAATATTTCTTTGAATAACAACTTTTTCTATTTGGTCAGCAAATTTATATATCATCAATTCTCAAATCTCAACTATGTCCTTCCACTTAGTTGTTTGTTTAATTTATTTAATACCAATCAAAGGGTATATACACCTTAATAAATAACTACAGCGCTTGAATTTCTAGATTAAAACACCTAAAAAACAGTTTTACAAAATAACCGTTTTTGGGCCAGATGGAGTATTACATTATGAACCTAGCAGTTCTAAATAATACAAGGAGAGGTCCAAAATGCCTTACACGAGCTTCTGTGCAGCTGGAAAATTTTGAGATTGACAGCCAAGATGGACCTTCTATTTTCCTTTTAATTATGAAAAGCTCCAAAGCGCTGCATACAACATCAATTGTTACAATCCTCTTTTGCATAGATTAGTACCTTTCATCACAAAGAAATTCAACATGAAACTAAATTTAACAAAAACTTAGGAATTTCTACCAAGATCAGAAAGTAATACAAAGGCATACTTATGCAAACAATTTGGAGAAGTGATTGAAGTCCTAAACCATGAGCATACCGAAGTATGACTATAGACCATATGAAAGTATATCTTCCAAATTAGTTAAAAGTATTTTTGAAATTCTCAGTTATAGCCACTATTAGTTGGGTGTCATCAAGCTATTGAAGTGACCACAGGATAGTATCTTTTACCTATTGTGAGTTCCAAACAAAGCACGGAAGTGGTTTCCTTTGAGATCTGATGGAAGTGGTGGATACTGTAAGGACAAAGATAACTGATGTGAGCTGGAAGTGCTTGAGTATGACAGATAAATTCCCAGTTTTTAAGTGTTTATAGCCATTGTAGCTCAATTTCCAAGTTCTTCTTGAACAAACTATAAGTGTGTGTGCTGAGATTTGAGAATTCAAATGAGCTTTAGCATACCTTAAACAAATAGCTGATCTTGAGGAAATAATTCTCTCCACGGGGTATATCTGATCTCTCAAATGCGTAATTTCTCTAGAAAAGAAGCACAGAACCACAAAAATTATAGGGATTTCAGAGTTAAATTTTGCAGGATGGTAAAATGATCTTTTATTTGAATAAAGGGAATCAAGAAGTTAATACTGTGAACTTCCATCATTTTGTTCAAAAAGTGATCTGGTGCATTATATCTACCAACCTTAACCGGCTTCACGTTGAATTTTTCAACACCTCGTTCCAGTAACTCATTTGAAATTTCAGTCTTTAAATCTGATGCCAACTCCTGAGAAAAAAACTTTGTTAACAACAGAATGAGATGCATAACAAACTTTTAAGTATTATATGACATTATATTACATGCAGTCGAGTTTGTAATGCTGTTTGAGACTCTTCAACATCTTTCTCTAGCTTTGAAATTGTGCCTTTAAGAGGTACGGATGCCACCTGAGACTTCCCACCATCTCTCGCTTGCTTTGCAACTGTATCCTTAGTAGCCATGAGGGAAATCCGAGACTCTTCAACATTATTCTCTAGTTCCATAATTGTGTCATTGTGTAAGAAGGAAACTGCAGGGACTGCATATAAGCATCTCTGCATACCTTTGACAACCACACAGCAACTGTGGTATTCAGCTCCTGATTTGACCTTAATCACAATACCACCATCAGATGTCAAATTTGAAAATTCTCATTCAAACCCAAAAGTAGGGAAAAGAAAAAGGAAAGAAAAGAAGAAGTTAACATATATAGTGGTTGCATATGAGACTAGTTATCTTTGAGAACATTAGACTAACAACAGAATTTTTCTTGAACATTTGGGTGCAATTAAATATCATAAAATAGAACAAATAAACTGTATTTCACAAAGGACATAAAATTCCTATGAACATTTTCAAAGATTATAGTCATGTATTTACAAGGTGCAATGGACAAAACTACGATAAAATCCTAATGCCTTCACCTGGGAGCATGTAAGCATCTTCAGTACATATTACAGTCTACTACCAAAAAAATGACTTTTGGAAGCAAAAAGTGACCAACCCCTTGCACTCCCCAAAAATTTAAAAAGTAAAATAGAGTGATGGAAACACCCAGCTAACACGAGGGAAAAGTATCCATGAAAATTCCTCTAAATCACCAATCATTCACCCTTTCTTTCAGAAAGCTCGCATAAACTAACTCGATAAGGTTGATATAACAAACAAAATTTGCTTAAACGATAACTTTGAGATGCAACGACAGCACTGCAAACGAAAAGGATATGCAGTGGGTTCGTATTAATTCCTGACATTCCAAACTGTTGTTTAGAAGTCAAATGCAGTAAGCAGAGACCATCATAAATTACAGCTTCAAAAATAGATAGAATTAGCAGAGACCACATACTGATAAATGCACAATAAGGAAAATGCATAGCACAGCATACCTTTCCAAAAAGATAAACATTCCCTGCATTAGCACCATAGATCTCCTCGTGAGCATCAAGCATGTAGAAATGCAATGACCCATCAGACTCCACCTCAAAGTCCAATTTCTCCTCCCCCCTTGGCCCAGACCCATTACAATCATCAATCCCTGCACATCTAACCGCTTGCCATCCTACAGTAGCACTAAGAGCAGGATCTTTCACCTCATCCGTTTTTGCAATGAGAGAAAACACCTTTTTCTCCACCTCCTTTACTTGAGACTTATTCAACAAGCATTCATTATTTTCATGATCTGTAGCTTCACTATTCTCCTTTATTTCCTCATTTCTTATCGTGTCTTCTAAATTAGTCCCTCTTTCAGCGATGTGCGGATTATTATCCTCGTCCTTAAAATTTCCACCTTGTTCAGAATAATCCTTCGATGTCTCACAGTTTGCATCACGACAGCTGGTGGATCCATTATTTGCATTCGCAGCATCTAAATTAAGACTACTAACAACAGGATTTTCAATCTTAACCGAGGAAGCCCTTAAAGCAGCAGGTGGAAACTTGTTAGAGTTGTTAAAAGCCAAATTGCTATAATTAGTTTTCCTTCTCCTCTCCCTATCACTCTCATCAGGTGCAAACTCAGCAATCACATCATCAACAATACTATCGCATGAAATGTTCTTCTGTATGTCTTTCTTAAATACAGATGAAGTGAACATACTAGAGATCCTTTGTTTCCCCATCAAAGCTGCAGCTGACGCCAGAGCAGATGGTTTTTTGGCACTCTCCTCCTTCTCCTTCTTCTCTTTCTTCTTTTTCGGCTTCTCAGATTCTCCCTCAGATTCTTCGGAGGACAGTGCTGCCCCAGCAATTGACCAGTCTTCTTCCTGGCCTTCGTCGCCGTACCCTAAACCATTGTCATCGATAATAAAACCCTTGACTTCTTCGCGGCGCTTAGCAACGAGAACTTCATACTCATCATCATCTACTGTGTCGTAAATTGGCTGCTCCATTTTCACCTGGAAGCCGCCATCATCCATCTCCCGGCGGCCGCCGCGGCGGATTGCCTTGAGACGCTCGAGTGCGTCCTTACGCGCCGACGCAGTAGTGCCGCGGTTCCGCCGCCGGCTCGATTCCATCGGCTGTTCGTCAGACTTTTTTTTTTTTCCCTCTCTACGTAAGCCGCTCAATAGGCAATTTCGCCGCAGATCTGATGTTTTGAGAGAGAAAAGAAGCGGGAATTTGTGTTTCGCGCCAAAATGATTGATTGATCCAATCCTGAGCCATATGGGTCGGACCGAACACATTTTTATTGGGCCGGACTAAACCCTGAGGCCCCATTTTCAGAAAGGCCTGGATTAATTTAACTACAATTTTAGTAAATACACTCATTCAAAATTTAAAAAAGAATACACACGAAAAGACTATATTACCCTTTACCATTAAAGCCGTCGGACCATCCCACTTCAGTTGCTAATGCCGCCGTGGTCATCGAACACGTCTGTTGTCGGAAATTGAGAAGTCAACTGAAATTTCAATAGTCTTGTAATTTTTCGAGTTCAAATTTAATCTTTTATTTTATTAAAATTTACAATTATGATGTAAAAAGAATTATTTTTAATAGCTAAAAGACTATTAATTGAGAAATTAAAAAATAAAGAATTGAATTTTTGGACTTAGACAAAATTACAGGATTATTTTTTATATTGGCCCATTAGAAATATATCATTTTAAAAAAAAAAAATACTTCGTCAAAAAAAAAACAAAATTTTACAAAAATTCGAAAAAGAAAAACAAACAAATGATGTTCGGAAAAAAAAGTCCACAAAAATTGAGAAAATTATGCAAAATAGTCTTTGGTTATAAGGCCAAACTGTATTTTGGTCACATGGATCCAAAAAGATATTGTTTTAGCTATTTTTAAATTTTGCAATTTTACATACTACTAGGAAATGCAAGGGAATTATTTTGAATTGATGAGTATGTGCATCATTAGTGGTCTCAATATTTAATTTGGTAAAGATATTATCTCCAGGTGTGTGTGGTGTTTTCAAATTCTCTCAGTGTATTGCGTTCTATAGCCTGTACCGAAGGATTTGCAATTTAATGCGAAAAATATTTGGAATTGTTTGGAATGGATCTCATTAGTAATCTCAGTGTTTTAATTTGGTACCAAAAAAATTTAACAAGTTAATTTCAGATTTAAAAATCGAATGTTAAATCTCATACTTGTTTGGAGCATGATCGCAAAATGCTACCACCATCTTTATGAATCCCAAAAGAAACATATTCAAATCGATGTGCCCATATTCCATGGAGTTAGCGCCAACCCCAGAAGAGTCTCTTCATCATGACTTTCACTAAACCCACGTCTCTTACTACACCAAAACACTATGCTACCATGTAAATTACGGTCGTAATTAGTGACACTTTTTTTGTCAATAAGAAATCAATTTTCAAATTCAGCAAATATTATTTTCTTGTTCTTGACATTAGTTTTGGTGGATTGGAATGGTATGGATGGATAAATTAATTTTGGGGATTACATGACCCAAACTAACATAGGAGATGATGTTTTAATTGAGGAAAAAAAATTGTTTTAACATGTGGCAGTGCACATCATTCAATTGGACACAAAATAGGAAAACCTTCAAAACCCAAATTTTAATGCATTTTTGGGAAGAAATTTAATTTTCAAGAAAAAAAATTAAAAAACAAAAGAAGTTAAATTAATAAAATAAAGAGTTGCATGACTAATTTTGGACTTCATCTAAGTTACAAGACCGTTTATTATATTTTCTCATAGTTTGTGTACTAAAACTAGTAGTTGCAACTACTTGCAAGATGTCCCAAAAATACACTTACCGACTTATATATTAAAATTTGTGTCCAACTCAACGTACATATATTTATGGGAGTAATATTTTTTCCAAATCTTGTATCACTTTTTATGTTTTGCATTACTGTTTTCTGCTTGTTGCTAGAATACATGCACGTGTTTTAAAAACCTTGATAGGTGAAAGGTGAAAGGTGAAAGCAAACATATGTGGCGTTATAGTATTTAAATTATATTTTACACACTTTTAAGAAACACGAAGATAAAATTGGAGGTAAATTTAGTGGTATACAAATAAATCAATTCTACTTTAATCGTAAAAGTTTTCTTTTCTAATAAAAATTTGTAAGTAAAAATATTTTTTTATATTTTCACTTTATACATTTTACTTTTAATTTTGTTTCTTAAATATTATGCTATTGAAAATACTCTCTCTGTCCCGCAGGAATTTGCACACTTTCCTTATTTGGACGTCCCACACAAATTTGCACACTACTAAAAAAAGAAGTATTGATTTACGTGCACACTCACAAACTTTTACACATGTTTACTCATATACCACTACTTTATATATGAAACTATTTTTTCTTAAAAAATGTGCAGTCCTGTAGGGTGCAAATTCCTACGGGACAGAGGGAGTACGTAATATTTTGAGGGATAGAAATAGTATATTTTAATTTTCAATTAGTAACATCAAAGTTTAAATTTAATAATGTCAACTTAAATGAGGTAATAGTAGTTGAAGAGCATGTACCTTATGGTCCTTATCCCATTCAACTTCTCCCCTATGACTCAATCAATTTTCACTCTCTACTGCCATGTGTTGCTCACTCGCCGTCAAGTTCTTTTTACTTTAGTCAGGCGTTTGCTATGAATTTAGAATAATAATAGATATAATTGAGGGGCACCGGGTGATGCAAAAATTAGAAGTAGTGTGGGCTAAAAAGTTAAAATATTTCTTATATTTAAATTTAATGTTCGATTTTTTTTTACTCTAATTGCATCTTGCAAATGGATAATACATACACTTATATAATTAAAACATGCAAATTAATATAATTGAAATACAATGAGGGTACATGTTTAAGATCTCTAAATCAAGTGCATACGAGACTTAATTTAAAATTAATATCTATCACAAAAATAATAAAATTTCAGTTAGGTTGTGAATAACGAGACTTAAAAATATATAATTCATCTATAATTAAGTCAATGTTTAATATTTTTTAAATTTGTCTCGATAGATTGGTGTTTCACTTAAATTTTAAATGTTGCTTCCAATAATAGAATAAATTACTTCTCGATTGATAAATATATAGTGAGTCAAAGATAAGTTAATATATGCTTAGATATAAAAGAAATGGGTAAAGTATAAATAATTTATGTCTATGCACATTTTTTCTCTAATGAAAAAAGAAATGACTATAATAATTATAAATACACTCAAAATAGAGTAGAATCAGAAAAATAGTGATTAATTTTAGCTTTACTTATATATCTCAAACATACAATGAAATATTGATGCAGTAAATCACTGACAACATTACAAAAAACAACTAAAAATGTGATATTTATTATTTACATATTATTTGTTGATAGCAATAGTTCTTTATTTTAGACTTAATACAAAATGGATTCCCCACATATACATATAAACTAGGTAAATTGGGGCTTGAGCCCGGTGTAGCCCCAATGTAGATCCGCTCATGATTGAGGGGTAATTATGTGGAATTGATGATTATTCTTTTATTTAATTTATTTTTATGATCTCATCTCTATATAAGTAAATAATACCAAACATTATTAATGAAAATAAATTCTCATTAATCCTTATTCTGCACCCCCATTACCCTTAACCAAACGGACCCTCAGTTTTCCTTCATTTCTTCTGCATATTATGGTAATGACTAAAAGGTACCAGAAACTAGTTGCAGTGTGCACATATATATTTGATGAACAAATTGTCAGCACAAAGCCATAGTGTCGGTTTTAAAACTTTACAAAATAACTTTTAGAATATTTTTTTCTCAAAACCTGCGAAAGATAGTTTTGAAAAAAAGCTATTCTAAGAGCAGTCTTTAGTTTTTCAAAACAGGTACATAAACTGATAAACATAGCAATCTAATAGGATGAAATTACTTTAGAGTTACAGAGAATATCATGCTAATCTCATACAATGCTGTTGATAGTAAACAGGATGAAATTACTTTAGAGTTACAGAGAATATCATACTAAGGTCATACAATGCTGTTGATAGTAGTTTCACAATCTCTACAACCCAATGAACCTGGAACCCGAACATCAGCAAACTAATATCAGCAGCTCATTCGAGAGCACGTAAAATTGAAGAAACAAGTAATACGAAAGAGCAAGGGCAAAACACGTACCTGGACCACATAGCAATCGACCACCTTTCTTTGTGGTCGCTCTCCTGCGTTCTTTCCTCACTCAATGCTTTAAAATAGTATATGATCATATCCAGCTAATGCACGTACACCTTTCTAACTCACACCAAATTAACTAGGCAAATACAAAATTTTAGACACTAACATTTCAATTCTCATTATAATAAACAAAAGATTATGAGGAAAGCCAGAGGTAATGTGCCAGGAATATTGACTGCTGAAGCATCTCCTGTCATTTGAACTGACCCAGAAAAGCTTCCAGCAGTGCCCACGTTTGTCGAACTTGTGTTTGGCATGGAAATAGCTTTGCAACTTCCAAAGGGTGCTCCAGCCTGCAATAAGTCCACTCAGTCTTCAATATATACTCTCTTTTTTTTTTCAATACCTTTTAGGTTGAATATGTGTAGAGAGGATATAACACAGATTCGTAGAGTGCTATTTATAAATGTCTAATGAGCAACTGGTACCCTGGTGTCGACTGAGGTATGCTGGTCTATAATTAACACAAACTCGTCTTCAAAGCCTAAACTACTGTAAGAATCTTATTTTGATTCACAGTATTGGAGACTCGTGCCAAAATATATAATACTTCTCCCCAGATATTGTGTCTTTTTATACTCTTCACACATGTTTTCATGGCAAGAACATTAGTGATAAAGAGAGAAAGACGCTTTACTTCATCGGATGAGATTATAGAGCTAGTAGTGTTTTCCATGTCTATGAACAATAAGTTATTCAATCAAATCATGTCTCAGATGAAAGAGAGGCAAACAAAGCTCAAATAATTGTCTCTGATGTGCTACAAGAAAATCAGTAGCTCCAATAACAAAGGTCTTCATGGGCATATGTTTGTTATCCAGCACCGAAATTGGCATGCATGCAAACAGCTATTGTAATAAAACTATCTATGCTCAAATTTATCACGTAACACAAGCTCCTACCATGTATCCAAAAACTTATTACGTCCCCAACTCCAGCACCCCCCGGAGAATTGAAAAAGTGCTACTTATAGAGATCACTTTCTTGCATGCACTATAAAACCATTCACAAATTACTTGATACTGTACTGGAGACCAAAAAAAAAAAAAGAAAACGTCAAGACTTTTTTCGTCTAATGTTGCTATACAAATGTATAACTTGTCAAACATATTTAAGAGAACCGTGCATCAAAATTGTTTTCACAATTCACCATTTACTTTGTCCCTGGACCAATTAAAACCCTTTAGTGTGGACCAACCTGGCAAGCAGAGACGGTATTACACCCGCATAGTGTCTGGCCGTTCATTCGATCCAAATCATCAAATGCACCTCCTCCATCACTTCTCTGCAAGTTGATATCAAAATATTACTCAAATAGCAGAAGCATTGAGTAGTTAAGGTTCAAAATCCAAAGTTCCATACCATGTAAAAGTTAACTGCCAAAAAATTGGGCATCAGATTTCCTGCTGACTTATAACAGGTTGCAACCATATCAGCAAGCGGCGCAGAGTTCTCTTTACAAGCTTCATTTTGAACGGGAATAGTTGGAAAGTAGTTCATAAGAAATAGAGAGGAGCTCTTTGAGTTAAGCGGCTTCGATTCTTTTCTTTTAGGGCATGAGCCAGGTGTCACCCCCGGATCTCCAGCTGAAACACATTACATATAAAATGTGGATTTCTAGTGCCAAAATGACACATTCAATCAAATCAACGTCTTATATACTTACGCTCATTTTCTACCATGTACTTCCACTGATACGCAATTCCTTCAGCTGCCTCTTTTGAAGAATCGGAGGTGAAAACCAGCAGCCTATAGTTGTTCTTCACCATGGTGTTAACAGTGGGCCAATCCTCACCTTTCTTAGGCATTTTGGCAACTGGATACCAATATTTATCCAGACCAGCATCACTGAATACCCTTGTCAATCCTTTCGGGGCATGAACATAATCCTCAATGATGATGGTAACAATCTCCGAGGGGTTTTGTGTCAAGAAAGCTTCTACTTCTTTCAGTGTATTGATTGCTGGCACCTATTAAATTGATTTTCGATTTTCAGAAAAGAAATGGCACATTATAAAACAAATCAAAAGGGGGCTAGTAGATTACAAAGGCGGTGAAATTGTAGCATTGGCCACGAAATGAATGACAGAGCCAGATATCATTCTCAAAGTCATACATATCCAGCATCAGACCCCTCACTCCATTCTACACAAAACACAAGCTGTTATCATCATATACTGACTGGGCACAAATTTAGATAAATAATCAATTAAGGCCATACTCTCAATTGATTAGTAACAGAATCTTCCTGATTATAGAAAGTGATCCTCTCAGCACCGGTCAATGATGGCGCATCCACAATGGAGAAGGCATTATGAGTCATGAGCCACGAGTACTTGTTAAAGGGCAAACCGCCAATCTATTATCACAGTTGAATATCATATACCAAATCAAGAAAAAACCATATTACTGATTAATGAGAGAGAGAGAGAGAGAGAGATGAGTTACAATGGAAGTTGGTATAGTAGCTTGGCCCCTGATGCACAGAGGCTGTGTTTTCCCAAGTGAAGGGCAATTCCCACAGTAAAGGCCAACCCCACAATCCGTTGCGCTCGAACACGATTCCAAAAGCTGCAAAAAATAACTTGTAAGAATTCCAAAAGCTCACAAATCGAAGACATAATAAAGGGATCCAAGCAGACCTGGCAGTCGCCAATGAAGAAGGAGAGAAGGAGGAAGAAGAAGAAATGGGGGCCAATTCCCTTTGGGACTGAGGTGATCATAGTCTGCAGATGCAGCAACATCGCGAGAGGTACATAAATTAAAGAACGAATAAATAAATAAAGGATAATCAAAGCAGCTAAAACCCCTACAACGCCCACCTTCCAACCACTCTGCCCAAATCAATAAAACCCAAAAGTGAAACAAAGAAAAGAAGATAAAAGAAATTATAGATTCATCCTTTTACTGCAATTTATTATAAGCAACAAATCTTTCATTTCCTATTTCAAAGAAACAGCATGTTGATACAGGAGGATGTCTTAGCTCGTGAAGCGGCTTCTATTTTTAGATTTGAACATCTTTATATTTTTTTAGAAAATATGAATGGATTGAATTATATAAATTTATAGGTCAGATATATAACAGTAAGTTTTATGTAAAATCGTTCATGATATGATATCTGTATTTATTTATTAAAAGTGGTAAAATTTTAATAAAGAGTAACTCTCTTGTGCATCAGGTGTACCGTATAACTCAAGTATATTTTAAAAAAATTACACAATTTATTATTAAAAAGTTGCACAAATTATTACTAAAAAATTACAACATTAAAGATACACTATTTAGTAATAATACGTGTGACTTTTCAGTAGTATTTTGTATAACTTTTTAAAAATAAACTTGAGTTGCACGGTGCACCTGATGCATACATAATTAAGACTTTAATAAAAAAATAATAACATACTTTATTAAGACTTTACTATTTTTTAAAATTAATAATGTTTTATTAATAAATAATAGGACTCATGTCATGTCGTCATACAAAAAAAACAAATCTATATAAATTATACTATATCTAAAAGTGACAAACAAATATAAACTAATATAGGATATTTTTGCCTGCGTTTCTTTGATGTCTTTTTGCAATATTAAACAAAAGAAAAAGAATTTAAAAAATTTGCGTGTTGCAAATGCGTTTAGGGTTAAATGAAGAAACCGCAGATCACGCTCTTAAAGTGCTCACTACTGAACTTCATGAAGAAAAAAAAACATGACAAAAAGGTATGAAGTTTGACTAATTAAACACGACCAAAATTAGTGGATAGAGAAGTCCAAACTAAATACTCCCTCAGTACCAACTATTTTTTCCAGTTTTTCATTTTGGAATGTACTAACTCTTTCTTCATATCTTACAAAGAAAATAATTTATACTCACAAAAATTAATAAAGTATATTTTTTATATTTTATTAATTAACTTTACACTCGCATACTCTACTTTTTTCTTAATCCGCATGCCCGGGTCTTTCTTCAAAAAGACCCGGAACGGAGGTAGTAATACAAAAGCAAATAGCACAAAAAATAAATTCGTGAATCTAATAATTTGACGATAATCACGTCAGAATCACGTCCCAACTCCGCCTTCATACACTTAAAAATGAATCTTTTCACACTCACAAAAGTTAATAAAATATATTTTTTCTTATTTTATTATTTAATTTTGTACTTATTATATTCATTTTTCTTTGGTTCGTATGTATAGGACAATTATAAAAGTACTTTTAAAATGGAGGGGATATTATGTTACTACATGCACAAAAATATGATGTGATTTGTTTTTCAAAATATAAGTTACCGAATGCAAAATAAATTCTTAGTATACAAGTTAAATTGAGTTACTACATGCACAACCACATGTTGCTATCTCTTTTCAAGAACATAAATAAATTGATAATATAGGAGTCAAATTGTGTTACTGCATTAAATGTATTATATATACTTCTCCATGCACAAAAATAGGATGTTATCTATTTTACAAAATATATGAGTTACGGAATGCAAAATGTATTGTTACTTGATGTATATTATCATCTTACATGAACAAAAATATATTACTGTCTTTTTTTTTCTTCAAAATATATAAATTACGGTTATTAATATTATATTAGTCAAATCGTGCTCGCCAATAGGAATGGATGAACTATACAAATTGCATGTTCGGTCTCTGGAGTTCAGTATTAGTACTAAGTCAATTTAAACGGGAAATGAATTAATCAAAAAATAAAAATATATAACATGGATCCAATTGCCCAGAATTATAACTACTTTGATAATATTCCGAACTGAGAATAGTGTGTTGGAAAAAGATGTTTTATGTAGAAGGATAATACAACTGTAAAAATAAAAGAAAAGGGATACAATTGGGGAAGAAAAATTACACTGAAATAAACAAAATTACAAGAGAAATAAAAAAAAAACTTCAGTCAAGTCGATGAGACCTCTTCCCGCAAAGCGAATATTCCCCGGTGGTGCTCGTCGATTTGAAATAACGCTCCCAAAGGTAAAACGACATTACGTCTTCAAGTGTGCAGCACCGCAGGACTTGAAGTTCCGGCGAACAAAAGGACGTTCGGACTGGACTGCACTTAGAAACTATATGCAGAAAATCGGACTGATAGAGAAATGTGTTATGTGTGTTCCTGAATGAAATGAGAACACCTATTTGAGGAAATCCTGAATGAATGAAATTGTAGGATACATCGGTGGCCTAGTAGACACAATGCCTTGAACCATTCCACCTTAGTGTGTACCGAGACACCGAGCTGTGACACAATACAGTCTCTACGTCCTTTCTTGTTCTCACGTTTTTATCCGTTACGGTCATGGACACCCTTTAGATTCATAAGTGTTAAATAGTCAATGATATTTGAAGCGGCCTCTCACTTCACACTTACATAGGTGAAACCCTCTTGAGTATCCCGTAATACTCCATCCTTACTAGGATTTAGGATTCATTAAAAGTCATCAAACTTAACCTACACCACCTACGAGTTTCTATACTTGGTGTATTATCTTCTAAGGAATGGTCAGATTACCAAGCATTTCGTCTAACTTTCACAACTTAGTTTTCCCGTTGAACCAAAGTCTTGGGATCTCTAGTCAACTAGGTCAGGTTACCACTGCTTTAGTTTGTTCGGTGGATTTAAGACCCATTCCTTCTGACAGTTTGGACATTTGATCTCGATTTATACTCTTTGTTAGAGGATCTGCTAGATTATCCTTAGACCTAATATAGTCTATGAATATTACACTACTCGAGATCAATTGTCTAATAGTGTTATGTCGTCGATGAATGTGTCTAGACTTTCCATTATACATATCATTCTGAGCCCTACCAATTGTGGCTTGACAATCACAATGTACCATTATAATGGGTACTGGTTTATTCCAACATCGAATATCTTCAAGGAAGTTTCGAAGCCACTCAGCTTCTTCACCAGTTTTATCTAAAGCTATGAACTCAGATTCCATGGTGGATCGGGCTATACACGTTTTTTTTAAGCTATGAACTCCAGGACACCAACAGCTCCTCCTATAGGAAGACATATCCACTAGTTGAGAAAGACTCTTTGCTATCTGAGATCCAGTTGGCATCACTATACCCTTCGAGTACAGCTGGATACCTGGTGTACTGTAGTCCAAAGTTTAGAGTGTACTTTAAGTACCTCAGAACTCTTCTCAGAGCTATCCAATGCTCGTGACTTGGGTTGCTCGTGAATCTACTAAGTTTATTCACGGCACATGCTATATCAGGACGCGTACAATTTGAAATGTACATAATGCTTCCAATGACTCTAGCATATTCTTGTTGAGCTACATCTTCACCATTACTTTTCTTTAAGTGAACATTCACTTCCAAAGGTGTTTTAGCTAGTGGATCATTAAAGGCGTTGACTCATTACCCAAGTCAACTTTATAATAAATAATTTAAAGAATTAATAAATCCTAAATAATAGAAAATTGTCCAATACGCATCCAACACATAAATAATACATGTATCTATAAACTACAAGCATTAATCAATTAATAATCTTGACGTAGCAAATGTAGTGCACGTAATCAAAAATCATATGAGAAAATGTACATGTCAACGAAGAGAAAGTATTATATAAACCATTTTCATTTGTGATATAAAATTTATATTTATGAATTTATTTTTTTGCCTTGTTAATAAATGGTTCATGATATGAACCACTTTCACACAATACTTACTCGTCAATGAATTAGTTAACGATTAACGAGAGGGGACCAAGAGGATTTTTTTTTTATTATTTAGTATATAAATATTGGTAGAATATAGAATAAAATGGTTTCATTATAAATCATTTTGAAGGATATGAGTTGTTTCACTTAATGATAATAGTTTGTTCCAAAGTGTATAAGTTCTAAAAGGTACACATTATTTTTAATAAAGAGTATAAGTTGAAGGGTGTGAAGAATATTACTCCCTCTGTCCAGGAAATTTATGCTCAAATGAGCTAGGCACACACATTAAGGAATATATTAAAATAATAAGTTAAATTGGTCCATTGCATTAAATGCTAAAAGTAGCTGTTCCTACTTAAAATTTTAATCACTCCCGCCTTCAGCTCTTAATACATGAAATTGGAGGGAACTCACTCCAAATGTATTGTTACAAAACACGCAAAAAGTCTGAAAATAGCTAAATTAAATTACTGTTCAACAAAAAGTTAAAACTCCTCACAGTTCAACAGTTTTTAAATTTCCCACCTTTTACGAATCCACAATAAATACAAGCATTCATTGCATTCCTTCATTAGTTTACCACACAAAAATTCACACTAAATGCAAGGAAACAAAAAAACTAATCTAACACCAGAGTTGAAAACTAAGGTCAGTCAACTGTTGCTTGAGAATTACAGTGATGGGAAGCTGAAGAAGGGCAAAATACAGGAGATTGTTTCATCTCTAGGCATCTCCAGAAGATCTATTGCATCCATTTGGGCTGTAACAAAGCAACAAATGGCCATTGGAGAAGTTGTCATATTCAGAAAAACAAAATGGAAGAGTCATGCAAACAAGCATCAGTTGGATATTCAAAAGCTAATGAGCATACCAACAAGAAAAAGGTGTACATACAGGAGAATAGCTAAAGAAATAGAGGTAAGCAAAAGTCAAGTGGGCAATTGGGTCAAAAATGGTGAGCTCATGCCACATACTAATGCCATCAAGCCTAAGCTAACAGCTGCAAATAAGCTTGTAAGGTTAAAATTCTGTTTGAGCTTATTACATTATGATAGAGCACTTCACACTATCAAGTTCAAGCCAATGCACAACATCATTCACATAGATGAAAAATGGTTTTACATGAAACAAGAAACATACAGATGCTACTTAGCTCCTGAAGAAGAAGATCCATACAGATCATGTCAAAGCAAGAGATTCATCACAAAATTAATGTTTATGTGTGTTGTATCTAGACCACAATATGCAGACAATTGAGATCTCATATTTGATGGGAAAATATGGTTATTTCCCTTCACCAAAAAAGAGGCAGCAAAGAGAAACTCAAAGAATAGAAGAAGGGGCACATTGGAGACTAAACTCATTGATGCAGTCAACAAAACAGTCATAAGAGAGTGCATGATTAACAAGGTACACAATCTTACCTGCTCACTATCAGTAAATTATCATCATTTAGTGATTCTAACACTGCAAACAAACTAAATTATCATCATTTGTTTGTGTGTTACATTGTATCATCAGATTATACCAGCTATCAAAGAAAAATGGCCAGCAATGCACCAAAGGAGATATTCATTCAACAGGACAATGCCAGGCCATATATCAACAATGATGACATTGAATTCAGGGCTGTTGCAACCTCAGATGGATTCAATATCCATCTGATTTGTCAGCCACCTAATTCCCCTGATACAAACATCAATGACTTGGGATTTTTTAGAGCAATACAGAGTTTGCAAGTACACGCAGATTCATACAATGTGGATGATCTTGTAAACAATGTAATGAGTGCATATGAGGAACTAACACACATAACATTGAACAATGTTTTTCTTAGTTTGCAGAATTGCATGATTGAGATCATGAAATCACGACAAATTCAAGTCTCCTCACATGTACAAAGATAAGCTCATTAGAGAAGAAAACCTACCAGAGTGCCTACAAGTTGATAAGCTACTAGTCAAAGAATGCATTGATTACCTAAAACAGTCTGAAAATGACATTGTTTGTGACTATGATGTGGAAAGATTAGTGGAAGCAATGAGCTACTAGGAGTGGAAAAATATTTTGCTTATTTTTGAAGAGAGAGAGATGAATAATTTTGGTAGTTGGAGTGATAAATTTGAAGAGTTATGTTATGTTAAATTAATGATATTTTAATTATAATTAATATCTTAATTGATTTGATTTATTTAAGTTAGTGGTGGGCCATGTATAATATTTTAATAATTGTTGGAATAGTATTTTTTTTTAATGGAATGTGCATATTTTTCGTGGACGGACTAAAAAGGCAAGTGAGCGTATATTTCGTGGACGGAGGGAGTAATTGTTATTACTAAAAGGTATTGAATTTTATACTTAAAAAAAGGTTAATTGCAAATAAAAGCACAACCTTTTCATTCGTGTTGTCATCTAAATCAATTTAAATATACTATGATTAATTATTCATTATTACACAGGTAAACCGTCATTTTTAACAATAAAATATTTATTTGTTGATTCAAATTGCAAATATTAATCAAAGTTATTTTTTGCAAAGATCCAAAATTTTAGATCAGATTGCAACTTATGGAAAGTTAGTAATTTTATTTGCAATTAATCCCAAAAAGTACTATAAAATTATTTATTTATGAACAAATTTTACACGATGCATACTCATAATGAATATTAATGAGTCTCTATTTACGTAAAATCTCTATAAATTAATAACCTCTTTAAAATTATAATTTTCTCCGTTTACAACTTGCACAAATTAAAAAATTTACCAATTTTGATAAAAAAAAATTAATAATTACAAAATTTTCAATAATTTATAGTAGATGAGTACGGAACGAGTAGCAGAGTTCAGGATGTGATGTGTAGATGGATGGGAGTAGACGTATAGAAAAATAAATTGAGATATCACAAATTTTCTTAACAATTCATAAATAATAAGTTAATTTTAGAATCTTATAAGCAATTAAATATAAGCTTATAAACTCAGTTCTCTAAGGGTGTATTTTGTTTTATGAATAAATTGATATATGCCGCCCAAATATACCCTAATAATATACTCGTATAGGCATTGGGAAGTTGATCATAAATAAATAACTTAACAATACAGTCAATACTGTATCTTTCCTGCTTCTGTTAAAGAACTTATAAACTCAGTCAAACGAGCTCTATGTAATTGAAACACTCCACCAAAAGAAGGAAAATACATGAATGAGCAGAAAACGATAAGTTGAGTCTGAATGAAGAATAGTGATAAATAGTAGTACAAATAAAATGTCTGAAAATGTGGCCTGCTAAAAGAATTGTAGCAAGGGATGCATTTTACACAAGAATTTGAATTTAAAAGAGAAAAAAAAGGATATTGTTTCCCGCTTTGGTTGGTGAGAGTATACCCTACTCAGAAGTAACACAATGTAATGGTAACCAGGAAAAAGAATTGTGAAGATACCTGGCCTGCTAAATGATTAGAATTTTTGTATAGAGACAAAAATCAATGTTGAGTTAAGTGTGCTTCTTGGCCCGACCATTTGAAGGGCCCCCGTCGTCTCTCTTGGCACCAGATGATGCCTCAGGCTTTTTGGCCCAAGCTGGAGCTCGGTCTGCCTCATAACGATAATCATAAAATAGTTCTTCTCCAGCATATATTCGTTCTTTCGCAAAAATACCAACCCTGTGATCTCCAGCCACCATGATCACCTGCCAGTTGATCCGAGTTATGAATATTGGGAAGGCAAAGAAACTAACGAGGATTCTAAATTCGCAAAATAATTTTACCACCACCAGTGGATTAGTTATTATGGATTTGAATTTTGAAACCAACCTCAGATCTTCCAATCATAAAGGTAGTAAATACTTCAAGGCAGATTTTGCAATTTATTGTAATGGTCGGACAACACCTTCCCACTTAATCGTATATACTCACAATGCGACTATACGTGGGAAGTGTACATGTTGCATCATATATTAAACATACCGTGCAAGCCCAAGGCATTGGACCAGTTACCTTAGCATAGCAATTTGGATCAGGAGAATGATTCGCAAACTTCAGCTTGTCGCCCTTTCGATAAGCATCAAGCACAAACTGACCAAGAACCAAGAAGAAGTGTCATTTAAGCAATTATCTCAAAATGAGTACAATTGTATGTAAAAGGAAATGCTTGATCATGCCTGATCATTTAGATTGAAGAGGAATGAAGAATTTTCACGATCATAAATCTTCCCACGCTTGTCAGCTTCACGATGTGAAATTAGTTCACCAGTGTATTCTCCAAGATATTCATGCTTGCTAACACTATTCTGCAGTTTTAAGTATGAGTTATGACCAAAAAAAAATCCCAGGGCCAAAAAGTGTATAGTGGATTACCTTCAAAAATGCTCCCCAGCCAGATACATCAGATCTTCCCAGCAAAACCTAGAAATGAAAGGACAAAAATGTATCATGTTGGGATCAAATATGGACTCTCCGAACATCTACTGTGGAATCCAGTTATTTGGCAACTATATATTGTCAACAAAGGAATAACAAATAATTTGACGGGACATGTAAAAAGATAGATAAAATTTCAGCATTGATCATCCCCTGCAATGAACTGGCTAAAACAGCAAGCATCACTCAAGCCATCAATTTAATTGAATTTCCTGAGGGGATGCAAGGTATTACAATGAGGAGCGGACTGTATTGGGAATGAGATGGAAAGGGAGTGGAATGAAGTCATATCGGTGTATTCCAACTCACATTTTTAACTATGATTCCCATACCTCACCCAAAACCCTTCCAACCAAGTACCTCAAGTATTTGGAATTGTACGAAGTTTTAAATCCATGAAACGTAATTTGAGGGAGAGCGGGGGTAATGTACTGTTTATACAATAAAACTTCATACATTTCGATCAATTAAAAAGCTTTGCAACACATTTTTATTAGAGACCACAACTAAGCTCGCAGCGCAGGCACCCAAACAAACTAGTCAAGTATAGTGTAGAAATAAAGTGCGCCCTGTCATTGGGCACAAGTCCCTTATGTGAGGATGAATCAGGAACAAACATTCCAATCTCTATCTGAGATCATCTGAAAATATTAATGCTTCAAAAATCAATAAAGGCGGAAGCCATATAGACTTTCGGAGATCAGCAGTAAGAAACAGAACTGAACTCTATGAATATAAATCGTAGATCAAAGAGCATGGTGACATAATTACCCTTTGTTGTTGTTTTAAAAGAAGCTTCATATTCCTGCATTCATAATTGTCGCCTCTTTGAGAAGGCATCCCTAGGGTGCCATCACCGCAACTGTCAAAAAAAATAAAGTTTTCATATGTACATTGCACAATGAAAACCAATCTAACCAAATATTCACTATCACACTCCATCAGATACTACAAGATAGCCACGGGTGACAGGACCGATCTATATAATTATCATGCAACCATGTTGAACCAAAAAGTTCCAAAAAAAAAAATTGCCACTGGCAACCAAGGAGGCAAAAGGCAGCCATCACTTAAACAACTTCTAAAATGTTGAGGTAAACTATAATGATTAATCTTCTGGAGTAGGTCATTGGAGTCCAGAAATTAAATAAAATATATCACTGTTTGAATACTTAGGGGGTGTTTGCAAACTCAAGTGAGGGGGACAAGATCACTTTCATTAAAGCTGCCTCACAGCTTTTGAATGCTAGAAGTGATTCTTACTATTAAGTGTGGTTAAAAACACCCTTGTTAACTTACTTCTACATGAAATTCATGTATTTAAGGTTTTCAATCGGACATAAATTCCAAGTAATCTTCATATAATCCTAACAAGATGAAAGCAAAATTTCACATAAAGAAAAAAAAAAACAAAAAAAAAAAAACAACCCACCAACTTGGTCATCCAAACACAGGTTCTAACAAGTCACTTCACTTCTTGGTCAACCTGTGTAAACTTGCAAATATGTTTCACATCATACTCACTATCTACTTACTGACTATAAATCAAACTCTGTCCTCTGGAAGAGTTATTACTTCGAGATGTCCAACTAATGGTGATGTTTACATTTGTGAACGTGGAAATTAACTAAATGCTACCGAGTACACTGTGTTAGTTACAATGATAAATTACACGGAACTCTAATTAATTTGAAGGTTGATAACGGAATCTGTTGTGAAAAATCACCACGGCATTTAAATGAGAGCAACATTCTAAGTGTTGCTGGCTTCTATAATCTAAAACTAATGTTCGCCCTACCTATTGCTATTCAGGGATCCCCTTCAATTGACTTTTAAACCCCATTCCAGAAGAAATCAAGCAATTCAAGATGTCTCACCTTATCCAGCAATTTCGGCATACATCTGGATCACACTCTCTATCAGCTGCAAAGCAGGGGCATTGCCGACTACGACACTGGCTCTTCGCACAATGACAGCCTCGGAATCGATTCTTGCAACTTTTTGGACATCTGACAGAGAACATTGTATGACACAGCATACACTAGTAAGTTGAGCCATAAAACATAAAATGATTGACTAGTTGGGGGCATAACAACAATTTGGACATTCGAGAACAAAAGAAAACTAAGCAAGAGGGAAGTAAATTTGGTATTAGAATCTTTTAACCATAATAAAAAAATTATTTAAAAAAAAAAACTCCAACTTAAGCCACTCTATATAATCATATACAGGATTTAGAGTCATCTCACCCGCAGTATTTTTCACAACAGGTCCCATTAACAAGACATGAACACGTTTTGCCACATGCACCTTGGCATCCACATGGATTGTACTGCCGACAAGGCTGGTCCTTTCTTTCAGAAATCCGTTTCCTAAAAGATTGGTATCCCGCAGATTTCCATGTGTACTTCAGACGACGAACTCTTCCTTTTCTTCGTAAAAATCTTGACCTTCTTCGTGCCCCACCACCCTATTTGCACAAAAATGAACATGTAAATCTTTTTAAGGAAGTCATAGACTCATAGCCCAAAAAAAATGGACAAATAGAAAATGCCTTACCACAATTTCATTACCGTCAGCTTTAAGACAGCCATCAACAAGGGACATTCCACCGTCTTGAGAGAGAATCAGTTTCTCAGAATGATGCATGTACTTGTAGATCTCGGAGCAGCTCTTTAAGCCACTCATAAGATTCCTAGCAATCAAACAGCTGCAAGACATATTCATCTTTAGAGCAAAGCATTGATATTCAATCTAACCCAGCTAGTGTAAATCTAAACTGAGATACAGATCTAAACTATATGTGCAAGCTTGGTTGAGCAAACGCAAAATACTGGCATAAAATTGCAATTAAGAAGTTCTTCTTATAGAACTATGGAACGAAGGTGTACTAGTTTGTTCATTATACACATGATATTAGCCAAGCAAATGGAAAAAATTGAAAGAAGTTCATTCAGGCGTAGTAGGGGATAATATCCATCAAGAAACAAAAGTGGAGTCTGACCTGTTGCGGCCAAAAATCTGAATACCCTTTTCATACAGTGCCTTTTCGAATGGTTTCCAACATTTGTTGCCATTGCAAATACTCTCATCAACAATTTCTTCTTTCCTTAAGGTATCATCACTGCTACTCAGAGGTTGATTACTCTCACTCTCATTTGATGCGCCACTTGTAGCTTCTACCTGTACAGACTTGTCGAAGTCTGGAACTGGAGACTCTTTCCTTCTGGACTTTCTAGAACTTGTAGACTTCACTTTTTGTGATGAAACAGTATCTTCATTTTCTCGATGTGAATTAGGCCGAATATTTGAATCTTTCAAACTGAGACCACCACCAGCAACTGAATCAGAATCAGATGTTCCCATTTTCTTCTGCTTTTTCTTTTTGGTAACTAGAACATTATCAGCCAATCTCTTGCTACTCCTTTTGTCACCAACAGACTTTCCAGCGGATGTACTCTTTACTAATGAACTGACATCATTAATAGGTTTTATTTCTGAGGACGAAGCACTTTCACTTTGGCAAGACTTTGTTTTCTTCTTGAGGGATATGCCCCCTAGCTTCCTCTTTTGATTTTGTGTAGAGGCACCATTCGACGCAGGAGCAGTTTTCTCTTCAAATATTGCTTGCATGAATTTAGTGCCCTCTGACTCTAGGGCCTGGTGCAGTGAGTCCAAAAGAATATTAGAATAAGAAAGGAGAAAAAATCTCCTTATGCATACTCATAATAAAAATTAACCACTAGCTCAAAGGGATCCAAGAACAACATTACAGGCAAGGCTCAATAGTGGAAAAGTGTGAACTACGAATTGAAAAGTCAAACTTGATCATGGTACGCACACTAATTAAAAGAAAGCTATAAATGCAAATACCAATCGATGGCAATTTGGGCCACACGGTTCCTTCTCCACAACTGGACATGACCATGGTAGTAGCTTATCTGCCTAAAGGGACAAAACATTTAGAAAACCCAGTCAACACTAGCAACAACTTTGAATCATATTTACTGTAATAATAGACTTACAGGACAGACAAGATCCTGAGAACAACCATGTAGTCTACAGTCAAAAACCTGCAACAGAAAGGAGAGTAACATAGAATGCAGAGAAAACCATGCACAAGTTCCGGCAAATTATAAATAAATAAAATAATTTCTTGCTTACTAGACAACGACGACAAAATAGATTGTCAAATGAATCCAAAGCCGCATCAAGATCTTTTTCAATGTATGGATTCACAAAGCTTTCAGCAATTCCATTGTTCATACGATAAATATCATTGTTACCCTTGAGATAATCTTCATATCTTGCCTGTATAAGATGATCGACGGTGGTTTATCTCTGTAAAGCCAGCAAAACACGAATGGGAAACAGCTGGACCAAAGTTCTCACTATGACCAGTTCTTTTTTTCTTTTTCTTTTTCCAGATAAGAATAAAGGAGCACAAATAGCAGAAGATAGCATTAAAGAAATCAACATGATAAGTGCATACCTTGATTTCAGAAGATTTTCTAGAAAGGCACTGGCCCAACACATCCAATGTCATATCAGAAAAACCCACCTTTTTAATTGTCGTTCTGAAAATTCAAAGAAGATATTTCATTAGTCCAGGAAGTTTCCATGCTGCCCAATTTGAAAAAAAAATCTAATATTCAGAAATTAGACACCAATGGGTCCAGTTAAGCAGAGATGTGTCAACTGAGAAATTTGTTGTTTCACTTCACTACACCGAGAAAGGCTGATCACAACATATCTAAATATTATCTATGCAATTTTTAAATCGCTTTCATGTGAGGATGTATAAATGAAATCACTAGATACAATAAAACACAGTAAAATTTTATGTCAATCTTCCAATTAACTTCTACATCTACAAGGATGGCTGTCGTTATCCCACTATGTGGGAATCAGCTACATAGATAGCATTTCCTCATCATGCTCAGTCAAAACACATGTTCAAAGTTGCACAACATTTCCAAGAACAAAATATGAGGAAAGTGGACATGGACAGAAAAAAAAAAAACAGTTTTCTCAGGCTTCGATCAATCAGCTGCTGTATGGCCTATAAAAGATAGGTGAACTATTTGAGTAACTAATATGAACCAAGAAACAGAAACCAGACATGGAGAAATGGAAATGCACAATGATTTATCTAACTCGCATATCCAACAAAAACATCAAAAGATACACTATGAAAATGAGGCCAGCAGAGGGAAGCAAGAGAAAAATATCAGTGTAACTAAGTAAAAAGTGACACTTCAATCCCAAATATGTTTAAGCACAAAAAAATAATTAATAGAAATGCCAAATGAAAATACAAATCCTGAAGCAAATGTACTCACCGCAGAATATAATCTTCAGATTCTAAAAACTCTTTCTTTTCTTCTTCATCCTCAACCGCTTCTTCTTCACTGTCACTACAAATTAGGGCCTCTCCACCATTTTGGTCATAATATATGCGTCTTCTGCCAACCACGGATTGATCCTCCGTCATTCTTTGGTTTCTGCTCAAACAATAGAGTTCAGACACTTAGGCCATGTGGTTCACAACAAAAAGCAAATCAGATGGGAACTTTAAGGAGGTAATGTTAGCAATTTTAAAAATACTACCACACATAAACCATTAATCAACCAATAGAGTTATTGATATATATGCCAGGATCTTTTTGACTAATTGAAATGTCATGTGAACACAAAACAACAAAGAAGGCAAAGGTACAGAGACTGGCAGGCATGTAACGTTTTTAGGATTACCAAGATACATGGGCAATGAGAATAGCACATGAGTGTCATAATTTAGTTTTAAGATGAAGGCTGATGCACCCTAGTTTCCAAAAAGATATCACTCCATAGTGCAGTTATATAAGCACAATGAAGTTTCAGTTTATGCATTAGGCATGCACCTCTTTTCTTAACGCAATCTACTTGCATTTGTTTAGAATTGAAGTTAAGGTTGAATGGTAGAAACAATGTAATTGGATCCTTAAACCCTTCAAGACAGACTTTGACGTTATGGAACTGAAAGAGAGAGCAGAGAAAACAATTTGGACAGGAACAACAAAAGCAAAATATTCATCACAACAAATGTTTTTCAAAAAGCTAAGAGAGTGACTAGAAGAAGTGTATGAAGGGGAAAAGAAAGTAAACAGAAAATATAAATGAAGTCACAGTTAAGAAATTTAACAGGAAGAATTGCTCTGTGATAAACATGTCGAGAATAATTCATTTTTGTTTAAAAATTAAAGTTACGAAAATGCTGCTGCAAATTCAGCCCAGTAGTCAAAGTTACATTAGACTACATTTAATATTTAAATACCAAATCAAAAGGAAGTACATAAGTAAGCAGCAGACAAGATTTATCACTACAGCAGTCAATCTAATAAAAGTTTGACTCTGCCCTTTTACAGGTATGGTCCTAAATTTTGCCCTCTTTAATCTGAAAAGATTAAATAGGTCCATCTCATAGTTTCAGTTGCAGCAACATGAAACTGACAGTTCATCATAAATCATTGAAACTGAAGAAGAAATGAACTGTTATCAGGAGAAACATGCTGTTATCAAGTGCACTTTATTATCATGTGCATTTGAATCCTCACTCACCTATCTAAGAATATCCATGTAGTATATGGTGGCAATTTTTTCACTTCCGGTAGCTTGATGGGGCGCACGGCATTTTTTACTGCAATACTTGATCCTAGAAGAATTGCTGAAGGAGCATATCCATCTTCTTGGGAGCTACAACTTTCATTATCTCCATTGCTTGTGCCAATACCATTATGCATATCAAGTGCATCTTTCTGCCTTTTTGCCAGTAAATCTCCACTTGCATCGCCACAAATAATTTTAGAATTTCTTCTATCCAATGATAGCTTATAAAGATTTTTTGTAACATCAAGTGCTTTATCAGCATTCTCCTCAATCCGTTTCTGGAGGCCAAAGGAAGAACAACTAAGAATCTAAGGTGTTACCATGAACTAAAGAATCATCAACTGTTAAAGATGTCCCACAGCAATCACCAATAGTTAAAGATTATGCATCACATGAGCGCACCTTTATATAATCAATGCGGTCAGATGCAACTTGTTTCTTTAATGACTCAATAACAGCTATAATTTCCTGTGCTGATGAACTTGTTTCTTGGTGCACAACAATCTGTACAAGTTACAATAATCCAACAAGTGTTATAAGCCAGTATCAAGCACCAACATTTAGAATTAGACATGACAGAATAGGTTTCATATCAAGGTGTGCATATTGATCAAATTTTTACTTCTTTTTTTGCAAGAAACAAAGTGTTTTTATCAATCAAAATCTTCACATAAAGAAAATAAGATTTTACAGAGGAATATCCGTCACTAGAGCATGCAATTCATATAACTGTGAAAAGAAGGAACAAGATAGAGTTTGAAGCATAAGAAAACATTCAAACTCAAATGTGAACGGGTGAATAGGTAGCATAGTGTCTCAGACATTGTATGACATGGACTTGCATTAATTAATTTAAGAGCGCTATGTCAAGTCTTACACGTGTAATCCATCACATATTCTGTTTGAACTATTAAAGTACTTACCAAAAATTACCATATATAAAGTGAGAAGTTAGACCAAAAGACAAAATTTAACTCTTTAACACTTGCCATCATCGACACAAAAAATCTCCTCACATTAATATAAGATAGGACTAGCGCTAAATTAAGCTTTCAGCAATCAAAAAACATAATGTACCTTCCCGTTCAATCCTCGTCAGTATAAAGACCCAGGAAAGAAAAAAGTAAAAAAAAAAAAAAACCCTCCAAATCTTATTTACCACAAATATAAATTTGAAAACTCAAGGCAGAACGCGCGTACATCATAAAACACACAGTCACTATTAAAATGCAGCTGAAAAGAGAGGCGATTGGAAGAATTACAGGAAGGTCGGATCCGGAGGCGGAGGGGGAGGTTCTGGGCGCCGACATTGCCGGTGGAAGAGCTTATAAGGCGGCGTTTGGCTCGATCCGGCAATGGAGCTGCAATTGAGATCCGACTCATGCAAAGCCGAGCCGCAATCTCGATTTGGCGCTTCGAATTTGAAAACCCTAAATATGGATATTGAGAGAGGAGGTGGCGGGTGTGGTGGGCCTCGAGAGAGCGCTTTTCAGCATTTATCTTCCCCCCTTTTTTTATGTACTTGCCTTCTGCTTTTCTCTTGCGGCGATTTTATTTCTGAACTGACTGACTAATTAGTAAAAATCGATGGCCCAGTTTCCACTTTGATGGTGAATTTTAGGCATAACTACACAAAACAAGGAAAAATGCAAGCTAATGAAGGTTGTCACTATTATACTATATACTTAATTTCATGACAATGATAGTTTATTTGCAAATAGTGACAGTGAATATATACAACGGTGATATTTGATAAAATTGAATTCACATGAACTCAATTTACACAAGTTTTACATGTTTTACAAGTGTCCCTAGAAATTGACCAGAACAGACAAAGTCCGTTGAATTCACATGAACTCAATTTACACAAGTTTTTGCATGTTTTACAAGTGTCCCTAGAAATGAACCAGAACAGACAAAGTCCATTGAATTCACATGAACTCAATTTACACAAGGTTTTGCATGTTTTACAAGTGTCCCTAGAAAATGGACCAGAACAGACAAAGTCCGTTGAATTCACATGAACTCAATTTACACAAGTTTTTGCATGTTTTACAAATGTCCCTATAAATGGACCATAACAGACAAAGTCCGTTACAACACGGGATGGTGGTGAGCCAAGGTGGACTAGCTTGTTTCTTTAATAATTTGTTTAAAAAAATATATATAGGGTGATTTACTGTAAAGTAACTTTATAAGCGGTGTTTGATATTAAAGAAGTGAAAAATTATTACTTACTCTTAGGCACAAACTTGGATTCTCCGCCCATTCATTTGGATAGCACAATAGTGATATTTGGTACTTGTGCTCACCTTCATCTTCTCGAAAATCAACTCGACATTGCTGATATCCTTAATTGAAGGTAATTCTCTCGATATCCCTAACCCTAGGTAATTATCTCGAGATCCCTAACCGTAGATAATTCTCTCTATCTCTCTAAAGAAAGTGAAGAAATGATGGTGGTATTCAAGAATGGTGTGGTGGATCCTCGTGTGGTCTAATTGCAACTCTAACCCCCTGCAGATCTAAATCTCTCGAAGAAACTTTATTTTTCTTTCTCTCTCAAAGTTTGGAGATGAGAATGAAATGCTTGGATTGTTTGTAGAAGGAAGATATGTAAAAATGGAAATTTTGATTAATATGAGAGAGAAGAATATTATTTTAAGGTGAAATGTATTTAAAAGGAATATGAAGAAATAGACTTCCTCACTAGTAAAAACACTTAAAGTTATGTATTTAAGAGTTAATTTTCCTTCACTTATTGGTCTTTGAAAAACATGGTACATTTACATTAACAAAGAAGAATGCATTTTTAAAAGGGATAACTCTATATAAATACACCCCCTTTTACTCAACTTTCAATTTAATCCTGAGTTTCACGATTATTGTAAAAAATCTCAACTTTTTAAAAAAATTCAATTCGATACACTTTTTTTCCGGCCAACAACTGATGACGTGTCTCGCCGGAGCGCGTGAAATGTTGTCATGCTGGCGTACAATTGTGAAATACTTTTTTGGTTAATTCTATATAAATACACCACCTTTTACTCAACTTTCAATTTAATCACGAGTTCACGATTATTATAAAATATTCCAACATTTTAAAGAGTTTCAATTCGATACATTTTTTTTCCCACCAGCAACTAATGACGTGTCTCGCCGGAGCGCGTGAAATGTTGTCACATTGGCGTAAACGTGTGATATTCAGTCCATTAACACAGTTTTTTCAAGTCCCTCTTGAATGTGGTGGAAAACGTTTTTTTCCATAGTATTTCTCATTAAAAAAATATTAATATAAAATTTTATTATTTTTTATATATATATAATATGATGTAGAAAAAAATATATATAAAAAAGTAATTTCACATGTGTACGCCAGCGTGACAACATTTCACGCGCTCCGGGGAGACACGTCATCAGTTGCTGGCCGGAAAAAAAAAGTGTATCGAATTAAAACTCTTTAAAATGTTGGGATTTTTTATAATAATCTTGAACTCATGATTAAATTGAAAGTTGAGTAAAAAATGGTGTATTTATATAGAATTAACCAAAAAAGTATTTCACACGTGTACGCCAGCGTGGCAACATTTCACGCGCTCTGGCGAAACACGTCATCAGTTGCTGGCCGGAAAAAAAAAATGTGTATCGAATTGAAACTTTTTAAAAGGTTGGAATTTTTTACAATAATCATGAAGCTCAGGATTAAATTGAAAGTTGAGTAAAATGTGGTTTATTTATATAGAATTAACCCTTTTTAAAATATTATCACTTTGTAATCTTATATTTTCAATTTTGAAATCTTGATTCTCAAGATGGTAATTAAGTTATTTTCTTATTTTTGAAATTTTATCGTATTTTCTCTCCTCATCTATCAATATCGCTAGTGATGCAGAAATCGGGCTAGGCGGCCACATACTGATCCGGTTTCTGCAAAATCGGCAATTCTAAGTGTTTTCAGAAATCGGGCTAGGCCGCCTAGGCGGTCCTAGGCAACCATTAATTTATTTTTTTATTAAAAAAAATCAAAACTAGGCGACCTAAAAATGTCCGATTACCGATTTCTGACTTGTACAACCTTGAATATCCTATGTGTCATCCTCCCAACTCTTTTGTCAATGTTTTAGAAATCTTGCCAATAAATCACATCCTCAATATTCAATTTGTTAACGTTGTCCTCTCACCGCGGATTCGATCTATATGTACTGTGTTGGAATATAGTCAAACGACAAATTTGGACACAGACAAACAAGTCCCTACTAGATCTGATTTGAGTAGTGGTATTTGTTAGATCCATCCCACATTTAATATATATATATATATAATGTATTGAGTAGTTCTTAGATGCACCCTGTGCACTTGGATTAACTTCTAGTTCAATTTCAATAGCAATTGTCTGCTTTTACCATCGATGCTACGTTCAAGTCATACCTTCGCTAGAAATCTTTCTTCCCAACCATCACATAAACGATGTCCTTGCGTTCGTGCTGCTTCTGCTTTTGATGATCAATCCAATTGGAGGATAAAGATGAATAAGATAGGGGAAGATGAAGAAGATAGTTATTATCCTTTTTGGCAAATATTTATGTGAAGGAATTATGATGATGATATACAAGTTTTCTTGGTGGCAGTGGCTTCTCAAAGATGTGTTCTAAGCCTCCACAAACTGCCTTTAAAAAAAACATTTCTATTTTTCCTTCGGACCATTATATGTTATAAAGGAATAATAATTTATGGTGATTGTGTGAAGGAGAAATGTACGCGGGAGAGGGGGTGGAGTCATGGAGAAGACCAAAATTAAGAGCTGTTTGAATTTCAATTATATGTCAAAATTAATAAATTAATAAATGAGTATACCCAAAGAACTATTTATAATACCTAAAGAATAACTTATCAATACCCTAAAAACAAGTTTAAGTATATACCCAAAAAAACAACTCATCAATACCAAAAAAATAACTTAGTTATATCCCAAGAAAAACTCACAAATACCCCCAAAAACAAATAGATCTATATCAATGGAACAAATATATCTTTTGATATAAATTTCTAATCGAATTTACAGTGCTTTAAAATAATTATTCAAAATACAGCATCAAAAGATTATAAAATACCTTTAAAAATGATATTTTTCATAATTTTTTATGAAAATAAATGTATTATTCTCTTCATATTAATCCATATTTTTACTTTTAACCTTTAAAATAAACAAATATGCCTTTTTGATATGATAATGTTGAAAATCAATGAGAATACTTAAAAAATAAACTAATCAAAGCCTAAAACCCCCCTTAAATTTAAGTAATACTCGAATAACAATTTACAAATACCCCAATAACAACTCACAATACCCCAAGAACAATTAACAATACCCGAAGAATAAAATCACTAATACCTTAATTGCCAGTGGTTCGACGTGAAATGTGTGTTTTCGAAAATTCAAAATTAAAGTTAAAATTGAAATTAAAATCCAATTGGATGGTATGCACTTGGGTGTACCGTATAATTTGTGTTATGTATTATGCATATTTATCATATCAGTATGTTACTTTAATTAGTTCATAGATTAATCAATTATATTCAGGATATGAAAACTGCTTTCACAATTTCGCCACCATTTTGATCCTCCACTCTTCTTTGCAGTCGGTGTTGAGTGTCTCACTGATATTTGTGAGGTACCCAATGACGAAGTCTAAAGATTATGGAGATAGCTCTTGTAGGACGGATCTTGAAGAGGATGGTTTATATAGCGAGTCTGGGGATATTGTATATTTTGATAGTTGGACTCATCCATCTAAATTATGAGAAGTTTGTCTTATTGCAAATCTATTACCGGTTTGCTCTTTAGTTCCCAGAAAACATGGATTTGAAGTTCGTGGCATCTGGAAAACCAAGTTATTTGGGTGTCGATGTTGCTATGTCTGTCACCTTTGTATTAGAAATATGAGGTCCCCTGAGATGTTTACTTCTACCCGTTTGCTATTAATGAGAGAGCTAATCAGACTCCTACAACTGATCGCGGTCAATCTTAACACGATGTGAGCCGGTCTTCTCTTTCCATTACATTCAACCATCTCTCATCTCCTGGCCTCTTAGAATCTCAACATTACTCAAATAAATCATAATGGCTGAAGTTATATTATGTATCGATGGTGGCTCTCGGATGATGGATACTACACCACATGCCGACATTGCCTGAGTTCAACTACATTATGGGAGTGTTTGATAGGATGTGTTAGACCCATATAAACCCATATTGGTTTTCACATATCAGGGTTGTACAGGGATATCCAGGTGTTTGATAGGGAGTACATTTAACATGGTTAACCCGGTTCTTATCTTAAGAACCCGAGAGTTTTTACACATTGTTACTGTAGCCTTTTGTAAATTTAATAAGGCCCCCCTCCCCTGTATTACAAATTTGTAGATAAAATTAGGGCACCACTCCACCCACACCAAATAAGGCCGCCCACCATGACTCTTCACACCAGGCGACGCCGACGCCACCACAACTCTGCTCAGGACGCGACGCCGACGACCACGTGACGCCACCGCGACGCCGAGGACTCACGCAGACACACCACCACACACACCAGCACACACACACAACCGCACCCACAAACGCACACAGATGCACACACAGCCACACCCACACGCACACTTACCGAAAATGACGGCCGTCGCCCTTCCTGTCCGTCGCCCTCCCCGTTAGTCCGTCGAAATGTGAGATGTAGTCCCAAATTGAAGTTTAATTTGCTAGCCCTAATAATTGTAATGACTAACTCTTGTTGTCTTTCAAACATACATATAAGGAAAATAAAGGTATAAATGTAATTTTGATAAGGAAAATAAGGGTAAAAATGTAATTTTAATTGATTTATATGGATGTTTATACACCCTATCAAACACTAGTATAAAATATATAAGGTTGTTTATACACTCTATCAAACACCCATATTATATTTTATCTCACTTTATCATACATACCCTATACTATTTCTACACCATATTAAATTTAACCCATACAAATTTATAGGTCCTATCAAACATACGCTATGTATATTGTTGCCCAATCTGATTGAGATGCCACAAGTTACTTTGCTAACAAACCCGACGATGAGAAGTTAGTGCACAAAATTGAGTTAATTCGATAATTGACACTCTAAGTGATGGTGGGTCGGTGGCGCTTGAGAGAGTCACGGCTCTTGAGCCTGGGATTAGAGAGTCACGGCTCTTGAGCCAATATATGCTTTTATCAACAACACCATCAATTTGTTCTTAATTTCATTAGGCAAACCAAAAAATTCAAATTCAATCCTTATGAGCCACAACTTTCAATTTGTTCTTAATTTAGAAAATATTAACTCTGATGGATACAAGACAATCAAGACTCAACTTTGATTAGTTTAAAACTGATTCATTATAAGCTTATCAGAGATCACTTATATTCAAAACTTTACCCATAAAAAATAGGCACACATCCCACTGATAATCTAAAATGCCATTATCTTCCTCGCTTCCGAAAAAAAACATGATACACATACAAATTGTTTCCTCATTTTCATCTTCAAACAATTACATTTTTTCTTTTCACAACGAAATCATTTCCACGTGTGAAGTCATAGTCTGCCGTTGTTCGTGTTTTGAGTGTCGTTTGTCATGGTTGTTCGCGTTCTGTTAAAAAATAAATGATCAAAAATTATTAAAAGTTCGAAAAAAATATTAAACATTTATCAAATATTCGATTTATGAACATAATGTTCGAAAATTTAATTTGAACATACACTATATGTTCAATAATAATATTAGAAAAAATATCATTTTCTAATAGAACCAGTATTGAAATAACTAACCATAATAGATCACATGCAACCAACCACTACTATTGTGATGATTTATTTTTTTCTAATCCACCAAACTAATCCACCGATCAAGGAGAAGTTATGAGAAACCCATCAAACTAATTAGCAAGACAGAAAAGTTATGAGATAAATGATTTCATGGTAATGACAGAGAAATCACAAAACTGAATGTAGCAATTTTACCCAGAGAAAAACTTATAAAAGGAAGAGATAATGACCTTATCATCTCAGTCATTGTAAGCCTTGCAAACCTCATCAACCTCCATCTCAGACCAATCTACATCTGGAGCATTATCCGAGCTATGTATTGTGTCATCCTGCTCAAATTGCAGCTTCATATGATAATCATCAGTATCACTCCTATCCGAAGCCTTCTCGTCTATGTCAGAAAAATCCTGAAAACTCTCTATCCTCTTTTTCCTTCCCCTATAACCAACTAGCCTTAGGACTTTTTCCTTCCAAAGAACCAAGGGATGTTTTTCGATCAACTCCGAACCATTATAGGCCTCTTTCAGGAACACACTAAACCGCTTCCCCCTCTCAGAAACATAGAAAATTCCAAAGTGCTTAAGCAAAAGCCTCATCAGCTTCTGTGGCATGTGGAACTCCCTTCTAAAATGTGTTAAAAAATCAGTCACCAATCTTTTTTCAATCGTAAAGCTAAGCAACTCATGCATCACTGCAACTGCCCTCTTATCAAACTCGGCGGACCCTGCCTGTAAATCTCTACCATCAGCATAAGGAGATAAATAGTCCCTTTTCTGAAAATGAGCGATTTTCCCACCATATCTATACACTTTCTTATAAGTAACAGGGAACTTTAGTGGAAATGCTAAAGAAAGCAATCCAGGGACATGATCACTATAATCATGCCCTTCCTTTAGGTCTAAAACCGTCTTTTCCAGCTCTGTGATTGCCCAACCAGGTTTCCAAGAAACAAGCTCCAAGTACTCACTCTCATCATGAGGTTTAAAGGGCCTAACAACCTTGAAATTTTCGGGATAATTATGAACCCAGTGCTTCCTAAAATCAATCGGCAATCCTAAATCACGTCTAAAATGTGCAATCTTATCAAGTGGGAGACGCTTATCTACAGCCATCATTAGCATCCTAGTTACATATTCTGCAGCTTTCTCGCTATGTTTCTCGATAATCTCCTGCTCCTCTTTCACTAATTCCTCAGATGTTTCTGTCATTCCACACCACACCAAGCCCCTATGGTCTTTGTACATCTCAAAAAGCTTAGGCGTCTTTCGGAGGAAATCCGAGATTTTATGGGGTTTTGGAAGATTGAGTTGCTGGCGATGCTGGTCAAGATTTCTCAAGGGAATTATGTTCTCTGGCTCCCCTTTGAGAATTTCGAACAAGTAAAGGATTTTGGAGGTTACCTTGTGCTTCTCTGTGGCGATTTCAAGGTCGTCGACTCGCTTGTTCCTGCTGCGGTCTTGAACCCTTTTACTGGACGTCATCCATCGCAGCTGGATGCGTGACAGTAACGCACAACTCCTGTGCATGAAATCATTTGTAAAGCTTGAATTCAATGGAGGCTTGAACATTGTGAAGCAAATGCGAGTAGAGAAAATGCACCAAGTTGTGCAGATTAAATGTTTGCAAAAAATGCCCCACTGAAATTCGGTTGCTTTGCACCTGCTCTTGATCAAAAGTTCCTGGCCAGAAGAATGCTTCGATGATTACAATTACAAAATAAATGAAACAACTTTTTTATTTTGTTTTTGCAGAATGAACAAAAACAAGAAAGGATCATCAAGGAAGCGGCTTATATTTTACCAAATGTGTAAAGTGGAAACCCTGGTGAAGGATATCATAGGATAACTTAATGTGTGAAGGATATCATAGGATAACTTAAATGAGATGATAAGGGTCTATTATTTTGGTTATTCATTACAAGACTATATGTTTACTTTTAATGCTTAGTTTCAGATAACCCTTGCACGTATTTCTTTTCCCTTCTTCCACCATTCAAATCTATACAGAAGAGCAACACAAAACCTCCATAAACGATCAGTAAAGCTTCAATCCTTAACCAAATTTCAATTCCCAATAATTTTAGAACACATAAAACAACAAAAACAAGAAAAATCCCAATGGAATCCCCAAAATTACAGAGATACAGTGGAATCCAAATACACTATCGAAAGAAGTTGATGAAAATGCAAAAATTCAGGCAAAATTGAAGCCCAAAATCCCAAATATTATAGAGATTTATGGAATCAAAATACACAATCGAAATAAATTGATAAAGATGAACTAATAAACTCACGGATTGGTGTGAACTGATGCGATTTTCAGGGATCAGAATGGCTACCCGCCGCTGAAAAAGCCACCGTGCGCGAAGAAGACGAAGCACCACATCCTCGGTTCAAAACCCATCACCGACGCTCTCCACCCCTGTTCTTGCCGCCCAGTCACTGAAAAATCAAAGCAAGTTGCCGCTGCCGGAATCGAGGTTCTCCTCGCCAAAGCTTTGTAGCCGTTCGAGCTGTCCGCTAGAAAATTGAAGACCACCGTTAGAAGAGAAGCCGTCGCCGGATAACGCTCATCGTCGTGCAGACATCACGGTCGCTGCGGGAACGGCCATGAAGGCAGCTGGATCGTCTGCGTGTGTGTAGGTGAGGTGGGAGTGAGAGAAAGAGAAGCATTGTGGGTTTTTTTTAACCCGCCCAAAATGGTCGGATAAAAATGATAGTGGTGTATATACTCATCATATAATGTGTACTGCAAAAATGCGGGGGGTTATAACCTGGGCCCTAATTAAATACTACTAAGCCCAAACAATTTTTTTAAGACGTCGGAGCCCAATTGCAACGGCTAATTAAAAAAATATAAATTAGTCTTGACCAACACGCATAGCCCAATTCCAAAATTTCCAACAGCTAATTAAACACTTTCTATGAATCAAGGCCACTTTGTGATTTCTACGCAAGCAAACCTAGTCTACAGCTTGATTAGGGCAATAAGTGCATAATTTTATGTTTATTTAGGTATGATATCTTGTTATTAATGTGCATCATTGATTCAATTGGATAATAAATTGATACATTAATACTTCTTTGGAGAAAGTGCTATTTTATAGGGAAAAGGCAAAATTAAGAAGATTATGAAGACGAAAGATGAAATGAGCAAATTCAAGACTTTTGGAAATGTACAAGTATCGACGGAACAAGTCGGAATAAGTCGGAAACGAAGAGGTGAAAATTGTTCTTTAGTCGAATGCCCCTTCTTCTCAAACAGAGCGGCCATCCTTCTTTGCTCGAGTGAAAACTGCTCTGCCACCGGGATATAGGACTGCTCGACAGGGCAGGTCGAGCGCCTCTTCTTCTCTGGTCGAGCAGTTGCTCGAGCGAAATTCTGGAGGTGAATTTTTAAGGGCGATTTTGTCATTTCACTCTTCTAATTAAGGGCAATTGTGTCATCTCGTTTCGACACCTATATATAGGCTTGAATTCAAATTTTAGAGGGAATTTTAATCATTTTACAATCTTAAAATTAGAGAGGAAGTTAGTGAAAGGTTAATTGTTGGTGAAATTTAGATTTTAGATTTTATTTTCTCAATTACTTTTGATCTACCAATTGGATTTTTTATCCGAGAGTACCATTAGCTTCCCCATCGAATTTTCTATGATTGTACGGTTGGTTTTTGCATTTCGTTTTGTTGGTTGGAATTTGCTATATAGAGGTAGATTGCAATTTTCTTCATTCTTGATTATAATTGGTAATTCTTCTTTTATTTTACTTTCTCTAATTAGATATGTCTTCTACAATCTCAATTGTTGTTGTTCTTACTCAATTAGCTATGAGTTAATCACTTTGTGCATTAGGGTTATGAAGATTGTGGGGTAATTGAATTACTTGTGCTTGTAATTGTTAGAACCTTTGGTGTATGTTATTTGATGTTTTGATCTTTAATTGAATTGACATGATATGATAATTGAGTTGATTCAATTGTGATTTAAATTGATAATTGTGCACACTGAATGTTTGTGTTTCATTGACAATGAGAATTGCATGAATTTAATAATTAGTTAATTAGAGTCTTAGGTATTTAAGTGAGAATTTGAACACTTGATAGAGTCTAAAGACTTGATTTGTGCACTTCGCTAAACTCATGCATGCTAGGAAGTACAAGTACCTTGATCATTCCATATTTGACATCACTTAATGCCCTCAACCCATCTTGCTCACTTATCTAAGTGATAGATAACCATTTACTTTTCTTGCACAAGTAGATAATCACCACATCTTGGATAAACAATTGGAACGATTTGTATTTTTGGTTTCAGATCTAAATACTATTTTTCTTTACAAAAAAAAGTGTTATTAATTTGATATACCAAGCAACATAATATATGAAAATCAGTACTAAATATATATTTCTATTAATTTCTCCTTTAAATTAAGAATATTTACCAAATATAACCTATTAAGTATATTACTTCATTATTAATTGGGCCCGACTATATACCCATCCATATTTATTTGATACCCCAATTACTTAATCAACCCATTTTATTTTAAATAATTATTTAATACACACTAAATATACCCATATTACCCTTATTATATACACCTACTTAAAAAAAATCCTTCATATTCCTTTTGTATAGATAGAATCCCTAACTACAATGATACATTGATATCTTTAAAACCCTTAGTTCACAAAAAATCTGACGGTGATGGCAAAACGTCGGACACGACGAGTAACCGGCGCCGCCGTCCCATCGATGAGAATGGGACAAATTACTATCGAATCGACGGAAAATGATAGAGGTTAGTGATATGAGTTGTAAAGTATCAAATTTTTGTTTGAGTATGAATATGAATCGTCTTCTCTTCGATAAAAATAAGGATTTGAAATGATAAACATTCATTTTCATTCTGTTGTGCTCTTCTTATAATGTGGTTACTACAGAGTTGGCCACATTCTGGGCACTCGGAGGAGGACTTCCTATTGTTCAAAGTCGTGTGAATTCGATTTCTGTCACTGAGTGTGTCGTCCTAGCTGCTCCTAGCAAGACTGGTCCTAGCTTCTCTTGGCAAGATTGTTACTCTGCTTGCATTCTTATTCTTAACGAAACAGAGTAAATTCTTTGCACTTTTGAGTCTATTCTGGGTTACTCATGCTAAATATACATTCTTATTCTTAATGAAACAGAGTAAATTATTTGCACTTTGAGTCTATCCTGGGTTACTCATGCAAAAAATACGAGTTGTAAACTATAGGATTTCTTGCTTTGGTTTATGGTTTTTGTTTCTTCGGTTTTTATTCCTCTCAGATTTTTTATTATTTAAATTAAAAACAAATTCATTAGCTTCTTGATGATACAGTATCAAGGGACAAGTTATTTTGAAGCCCTTTTAGTTCAATTGTATGAATTTCGTCGTCAACATAACGTGGGATCTAGATCGATATTTGTTTCATTAAAATCTTCATGTATATCATCGTTTGGTTCGTCAACATAACGTGGGCTATAATCATCATCATCGTCCAAATTCTAGAAAAAAAATAACATACAAGTTTAACAATATTTTATCGAAATTTATGTTATATTTTGGCAATAACTTGCCAAAAATTAATATATATTTCGATAACTTATTTTCAAAATATGAGATATATGTTGACAAAATTTTATCGAAACCCTAGTAATATTTCGACAAACCAGGTTCGAAATTAGTGTCGCATTTTTTTGAAAAAAAAATGAGAATAACAATAACATACCATCGAATTTATAGGCTAATAAGTACAATTACTTGTTACGCATAAACAAATAACAACATTCAACTTAAAATTTTAGTTATATTTTATTGAATAATTATTCAAATATATACACTTACATATGTCCAAGACTCTTGCGTGTTCACCATTTTTGTTTCAAAATATACGAACTAAGGTTGCACAACCGTTGTAAGGATGATAATGATGGTACGACTACAAGACGAATGATATTATGAGTCTTCCGCTCCCGGGTTCAAACTTTCAGTTTCTTGTGTATGATCATGATTTTTTAATTTTCAAGTGGGTGTATCAATTTAATATTATTTTATTTTTAATGTTAAAGGGTATCTAAGTCATTTAATATGTAATTTAAGTGGTGGTATCAAATAAATATGGAGGGGGTATATAGTCGGGCCCTTATTAATTAGACCAACCCATAAGTGTATAAGAATTAGAAAGCCCAATTTTTAGTTAAAAAAAGGCCCAATATTGAAACTGTTATATATTTAATTTAGGATTTCAGCCGATATGTAAGGTCCATAATTGGATCCACCCATGATCCAGCTGTAAAATAACAGGATTTCCAACGGATCTTTTACAACCCAACTCGGATCCATCCATGATCCAAATGCAACCCAATAAGATTTCCAACGGCTCTTTTACCACTATAAACTCGCACTTATTTGGATCCCAAAATTCAGAAAAAAAAATCGAATAAATCTCCGCGTGAAAATTTCAATAATCAAATTCTTGTGAAGAAGACTTCAACAATCCCTGGGCCATGTTGATGCGAAAACTCTATTTCATCTTCATCATACCACGTTTAGACTTGATTTCGATTTCCTTGAACCGATCACGGCGCAATTACATTCAGTCGCGGCGGCGATGACGGCGTTTGAGTGGCGTCGGGCCTAAATAGATAGATAAGGTCGGGCCTTAATACATATGGCTGGGTGCTAATTTAGGCCCAGGCCCAGCAAGTTAGTTTGGCGTTGCCAACAGGCCCATAAGATAAACTACTCCGCTTGCAAAACTACATCCACTAATCCGACCCAGCACTTTTGGCAAAGGATATGAAGGCCGGCGGTGGAGTTGTGTTTGGGGTTCCACGCGCCGCTGCGTTTCCGGCAGTTCTCTTCAGTCAGCGACCAGCCACCTTTCGATGCTATTCATCATCCTTCTCTGGTATATAGCTTCACATTTCGTCGTTATAATGCGTGTAATATATAAAAGAAGCACGACACAGTTAACGCGCGCAGTTGTATGATTTTTTTATTTTTATTTTAAATTCAGAGCATGCATCATTTATAAAAGATGTTGCTTCCACACAACCACCGCAGCATTTGAATCATCTTCTCAAATTACTTCAGGTCAGAGGTACGTTCCCGCTACTATTTGTGGTACAAAATCAACAGTTTCTGCTGCTGAGGGATGTTTAATTATATATGCTTCTGTTCTTGTTATGCGATGACGGATTTTGGGATTATTGTGTTGGATGGAATTCTCGTCTATTATTGATTTTTCCTGACATCTTCATCAGCTGTTGTCTATGTTTTGGTGGGTACTAAAGATGACATTTAGGTTTATATGCTGCATTAAAACCTTTGTAGCTCCTGCTAATGTATTCTAGTGATAATAGCAGGTTCCTAATTAGTTATGCATATGTCATAGTTAAGGTGAATGCAGTGTGAGAATATTCTTTGAAGATCAGTTGATCTTGTCATGGAGACTTTAGTATTTTCTCTATAAGGAAAGTATACAATTGTTTTACTTAGAAATATAGAATGTAGAAAACTTAGTCCTTTTGAAGTGTTCAGGAGCATAAAATGATACTTCTAAGTGAAACTCATTTGGGATTATTGACAAAACACACCCCTATGACAGTATCTAAGCTTCAAATTGCAGTATGAACCAAAAATTTGGTTTCATACCATGTATTATTTTACAAGTAATGTATGCTTTTTTTCATATGCCAATTGTAAATTGTGCCAACTACATCCCACAAATTTTTAGTTGTCCTGTTACTTTTATCAATCATACTTATTAACAGGCGAAGAAATCATGTCCCCTGGAGCAAGGCGAGGTATTCTTCCTCTTGCTGTTCCTCTGTCCAAAAGTAGCTCAGGTGTGTTCCTCTGTCTGTAAATGAGGTGCTTTACTAAGTCAAACTGCTGCTAATACTGGAATAAATGCTCAACTGTTGCATTGATCTAACTGATTATAGGCTCTATAACTGCTTTGTTGCGATGGCCAACTGCTCCGAATGGGTAACGTTCACATGTGTTAAAAGCTCTGTCTGTATTTTGATATTTTCTGCTTTTTAATTTGTCTCCCTAACATACACAGGATGGAGATGCCTGTTGTCGAGGTTCGAAAATATGGAGTGTGGCTTTTGGCTAAGAATGTGAGTAATCTGCATATGATCATACTATATACATCATTAAGGAGGTTTCGGTTGTAAGTATAAACTATAGCTTGTCATTCTCTCTGAAAACAGGTTGAACAATATATCAACAGAATCTTAGTGGAAGAAGATGTGAAGAACTCTCAAGAAAGAAACGAAGAGCTATTTTATGCTAAAGCTGGAAAGAAGTTCTATGAGAAGGGAGATTTTGCGGATTCTCAGATTTCAAGCTTAGAGACATATCTTCTAAAGAAGGTAGCAAGAAAGGAAACTTCTGTGAATGCCTAACATGGCTGATTTAACAAATCACTATTTTGTTCCAGGTAGGTCTGTTTCCAGACATACTAGAACGCAAAGTTAAGCAGCACTTTGATAAAGGAGACTATGTAAGATAAGTTTGCCAATTTCTTAGTAAAGAGCTTTTATTACATTTTGGTGATGTACTCTATGTGCTGGTGTAAGGTCTCGGCTCTGGTGACAGGGGAATTCTATACTAAGAAGGAGCACTTTCCAGGATTTGGGCGTCCCTTTGTCTTCAACGCAGAAGTTTTGCTGAAGTTTGTACTCCCCTCCAACCCCTCTTTATACACTATATTTTCCGGATTCAGTTGTGCCTAATTCTTTGTGTCCTTTTGTTCCCATGCAGAGTTGGGCGAAATTTAGAAGCCAAAGATTCTGCAAGGGTCGCTCTGAAATCACCTTGGTGGACATTGGGCTGCAAGTATCAGGTGCCCTGTAGTTATCAAGTTTCCAACCTCATTATATTTAAAATCTAAATGTTTTCTGTCATTTATGATAATTAGGAAGCTGCTGACTTGGCTCAATGGGAGGATGAGCAAATTGAATATATCAAAGAGAAGGTAACAGAAGAGGGGAGGCTAGAAGATCTGAAAAAGGGAAAGGAACCTGCTCAGGTTTTGAATCTTTTAGATTATGATTCTGTTGAATTCTGTTTCTCTCATTTCACCCTTATTCAATAAACAATCCTCACAGGTTGCACTGGATGAAGCTGCATTTTTATTAGATTTAGCATCTGTTGATGGTACATGGGATGAATGTGCTGAGAGGGTTGCTGACTGTTACAGACAAGCTGGTCTTCATGACATTGCCACATTTATTCTTTACAGAGATTGATTTTCTATGGAGGGGGAATTTCTGCATCTAAGTATTTTTGGCATTTATTTTATGTACTGAGCTTTATTTGGCAGGGGGCATATAATTTTGTGAAATATGCTCAAGAAAATATTTGACATTGAAAAACGTATTACTGAAAACAAATTTCAGTGAACATATACTTGTACATATGGTTTTGATTCATTATGACCTCTCACAGTATACAATCTGACTCTCTATATTTGCACCTTTATCTTGCAAAGTATCTATAACTGAGCACAACAGTCAATTAACGAGCATTTTTTCTCCTGCAACGTAGAACAAATGCCTCCAGCAGTAATATTACTGAAATATGTATATCCTGGTTCTTCTCTCTTTTTCATTCCATTCTTTTTTGTTGATCATATTTCCATCTTTCTATTGGGAAAGACGCACAATAATTATCCAAGCCTTTTTCCGGACTTCTTTGTCACCCTTAGTGCTGCTTCAGAGGAGGGGTTTTCTTTGTCTTACCTTTCGTTTTCCATAGTAATAGCTTCTTCAATAAACTTCTGCGCTCACTTTTCTTATGGGGGATAATGGACATGGAAGCAATGGCTGTTTTATCCGCCTCACGATCAATCCCATTTGGATTAGTAAACTTGCTGCAAGACTCTACCACAGCATTAGCACTAGTACCATCTATTGTTCTGGGAGAGGGAGAGGTGATAATTTGATCTTTATCTTCTTCTATCATTTTTTCTTGTAGGGAAAATCGCTTACTAACGTGTTTGCTAAGAGTTGGTGTGCTGGTGATTACATGGTCAGCAGGTGTAGACATGACCTTATCAAATATAGCTGCATCACCAGGCCTAGGTGAAGTCAATGCCTTCAATTGCTTCCCGAGGTTTACGAGAGTTTCTTGGCACTCAGCCAGTTTTTCTGAAGCTGTAGTAATCTCCCAATCCTGCATAGTCGAAACTTAGTACTTGTTTTAACAAATACTATACTACTAAGCTGAATTTCCTGAAGTTCAAAATGACGAGAGGTGCTTTCAGTGCAGACTTCGTTGAAAATAAGCCTTTATCTCAACATTGTGGCCAATCCTAGGTACGTAGACTTGCAAAGGCAGAATTTTGATGAATACCAATGGTTCATGACTCAAGACCTTTCTTTTTGTTTTACTAGAAAAGATCATCTGCCTACCTTCCATATAATGTTTAACTTAACAGTGTGGAAAAATATGATATTTACAATAGCTTCTATATGATATACCTGAATGATTTGACAATTTGTTGAATTTTGTAGCAATGGAAAACACAAACTTACATTTCGAAGTTCCTTGCTTGAAGCATCCGCCTGGCCTTCCTTGTTTGTGTGGCTGAAATCACATAGTTAGAGAACAGAAAGGCCAAAAATGAATTTTCAGAGAAGCGAAGTATAAACATACTACCTTTGTAGATGTGTGTTTTTGTCATTTTTATATCTTTCAAAGGAGCTGTAATTATTATCCAGATCATTTAGAAGATTAGTTTCCATAAGTTGAATATCCAGGCCTTGTTTCATCATCTGCTGCTTTTCAATTTGGTCTCCATTTTTTCCTTCAGATTTCCCTGTAGTTTCTTTCTCTGGTTGTGGGCTCTCGATGACTTCTTCAGAGGGTAAGGATCCAATGTCTACCTGTTCAGTGTATGGGCCATTCAGAGGAATACACAACACGTCTTCATTTTGGATATTCAATCGTGTGGATTTTGCAGCTGAGCAACTATCTTCCCCACTCAATTCATCCCAGTTCAGACCACTTCTTACTGCAGCCTTGATGCTCGAAACATCTTGAATGGAAAAGCAGTTACTCATAATCCATTCCAAACTAGAAGCCACTACTTGAACAAACTGCTCAAGTTCAGTTTCTCCATTCAACAAATCACTGCAAGTTTGAAAAAGTTGCTCCGCATGGGCAGAGAGTTCATCAGTTTTCCATTGAAACACCCGAACAGTGTATCCAGTTGGGTTAGCCAAATACGAAACCTTATCGTCCTTCCCTGGAAAAGACTCTGCTGCAGCATTTATTCCTTCAAGCAGCTCAAGAATCTTTCCAACCGGTATTCTCACATTTGACTCTAATTTCTCATCATTCATCTTTGTGGTTGAGGTATCTTTCTCATTTGCTGTACCTGATACCTCTAAGTTGAGAGATTCACTTGCAGCTTGATCATCCAGGGCCAACTTCTCCATCTCAGCAAAGTCGTCCATCATCAGATTCATCTCTGGAGTCCCCATATATCTGTTAGATAACTGATTCTCATTTTTGAAATTCTCAAGTGAAGGCCATGACTCAGCACAGCTACCTTTATCATCACTACTGTCCAAATCAGACACTGAGCGCTCCTCCTTGACAAACAGGTAATTTCCCGATTCCATAGTCAGTCGTGATTTGGTGTTAAGAGCATGTACAGCACTCCTCTTTTCTTCTTCTTCTTCTTCCACCCTAACCAACTTCTCTATGAGAGGGAAATTGATCCTTTTGCTTGGTGCTTTTGATCTTTGCTTCCCTGTTTCAGCATCATCATTCCCTAGCATTATAACTTCATTCTTCATTTTCATCAAAGCAGCCGGACCTGGCAATCTCCTACGCACAAGTAGACGTAGCCTTAGACATTCTGATTCCAATTTCGTAATCTTTTCTGCACTCTCCCGTTGTTGCTTTTGAGCAATGTCTGCTGTTCTTCGACTAACCTCTGCCTCCTCGTTCCGAATCTCAAGCTCCTTTTCCAGAACACGAACCTCATATTTGAGCGAAGCATTTACTTTCTCTGCTCTTAATATTCGGGCTTTCAGTTCAGCTTCAACTTCACTTGTGTATTTCCTTAATTCATCTATCACCTTCTCCTTTCCAGATGCAGCTCTGTGCAACTCACTGTTTTCACCTTGTAATCTGGCTATCCTTTTACCCGCCTCCACTAGCTTTTCGTCAAACTCTTGCGACGCCTTCATAACAGCACTGTGGATTCTCTTATCTTGCTCCTGTCGAACTAAATTTAACTGCTGCATGCATTCCTTCAACGCCGCTCCTTTCTCCCTCAAAACTTTATCCACCTCTTTCTTCAAAAATATCGTCTCTCTCTTGGCTCTCTCCCACCCTGTAAAAGATGATCTATCAAATTCTCAATATATGTGCATGTGCATGACTGCTAGGAAGTAACACACGTTCAAACCTACTTCACCTGCTATAGCTTCCTCTGTAACTGAGATTCTTAATTCCTGCTCCTGAAGAAATAGTAAGTTGCAACATTCTAATATCATGCATGATGATGAATTTGTCAACAAGATATTCAGAAACTGACCTCAGTTTCTTCGTCTTTTGTAAAAGAAACCCACAATTTTTGATCCATCGTTTTCTTCAATCTGGTAAATGAAAACCAAGAAATACATGTTCATCATACGTGATGAGCAATAATCATTGATAAATCATTAGTATTGTGTTAACCAGTTTCACATTAAAATTGATTTAAAATTAAATCACTTTAACAAAACAACTAGTATCGTAAAAAACTAATACCTTACAGTAAAGACAACTAGTACCACTCAAAACTTTGCCATACACAGCCAGAGATGTTAATCCGGACTGGGCTAATAGGACCGGCCCGTTTAACCCTGAAAAATACAGGGTTAGGGCCATGTTTTCATTGGCCCGTTTAAATCCGGATTTTTTGGCCCGGCTAGCCCGCCCGCTAGCCCCGCATAATTTTTTTATTTTATATATACATATTATATATATAATATAGTTATTAGTTATTATTATTATTAATTGAAGATATCTTCAATTTCTATTTAGATGTTATATTAATTTTGAGTATTTATATTTGAACTTTTAAATACCAATGAACTTTAAGAGTTTAAGTGTTAATTTTTGAACTTTTGTAATTATGTTAAACTATTTTTATTAATTTTAATGACATTATGGACAATGTTTAGGTTCTAGTTTAAATATTAACATTTAATGATAATTATTTTAGATTATGTGTTAAAATTTAGAATTTTTTTTACATAGTCCGTTTATGACCCGTTTAGCCCAAGGATCGCTAGGATTAGGGTTAGGTCCCAAATATTAGAGGACCGTTAAGAATAAACCGGATAAGGCCCTAACCCGTTTAGCCCGAAGCCCGTTAGGGCTGACCCTATAGGATTAGGACTAGCCCGTTTAACATCTCTATACACAGCATATAAGGTGCCCTTAACCAACAATCATTACTCGCAAAAAGAACATGAAATTGGATCTATCATTTATTATGCCCTGCTCAGAAAATAATACTTACTTGTACATCAAATAACACATTTCATTGAATTTAATTAAGTAGTTCGTATGAATAATACAATCTGAATTAGTGTGGATAAAGAAAATAAAAAATACTTCCCAATCTCACGACAAATAAACTTCAAAATTACTAGTATGCTTCTTCAGAAAATTCCATAACTGAACATCTCCATGCATATTAATTAGTCACACAAAACTTTCTGAAAACAATCTCACGTTAAACTTATTCATATCATTCAATAATAAGGATAAAAACACACAAATTGAGCACTCACTGCGAAAGAAGTAAAAAGTTTGATTATTAATCACGTGGTTCAGGTGACTCACCGTCGGGAAGATGCTACCACTTGCGACCAAACTAGAAAGATAACAGTAGCAGAATATATGCTTAGTGTTGTATGTATATATGCTAATGCAAGGCAAGAGAGAGAATGATAGTACAATTATAAAGTGGAGAGAGAGAGAGAGAGGGTTTGGGGCAAAACTGAAAATGAATCCCGGCCGGGTTGCTTTGACCCGAAGGGTTGAGGGTCGTGCGTCAGTATCATTTCATTGTCATTTTTTCTTGTGCAAACCAAACCCAGGGTCAACAGTTGAAAGGCATATGAAATGACAATTACTTTTGGTACATGAATAATGGAGTAGGTATAAAAATTTTCTATGTTTTTCTTTTAATTTAAGTTCGAGAAATTGATTTTAGGGGAAGAGTATTTTTTTTTGTCCTTTATCTTTTGCTAACTTTGATTTTCGTCGTATTAACTTTGATTTTTTTAATTTCGTCCTATGACTTATAAAAGTTATGTTTTTCATCCTTATTCCATGTAAACTTCTAGTAATATGCTGATGTGACATTTTTTTTTATATTGTGTTATGTGGTATTTTTTTGTTGTGTATATTGTGTTATATGACAATTTTTTGTGTTTTTATTTTTCATAAATATTTTTTACCAATATTATTAACTAAAAATAATAATAAATAAATATTTTTGATCAATGATCAATATTTTTGTATGCTAAATATTTTTTTATCAATGAATAAATATTGTAAACATATTTTCTGTTTATTTTTAGTTTTATTTAATATTTAGTTTAGTTTAGTTATAGATTTTTGAATTTATTCCAAAATCAAAATTCTATAATTATTTAATATTAAAAAAGTTAATATCAGACTCTTTGGATTTTTGAAATTCTTTACATAAATTTCTTAAACTAGTACAAAATATTTAAATTTGTAATGCTACTTTACATTTTTCATCAATTTTTTTAATATTTTTTGAAAATGGCTTTATAGTCTCATAACTTTATTTAGCTTTCATTTTGGTATTTTATTTATCATTAATTGTAAGTGTTATTTTGTGTCCTTCCTTCGTGTGTTTAAGAGGTGTGACATCAATAATTTGATAAATAAAAAAACAAAAAAACATGACACATTAGATTTACCGGTTATGTAACCTGAAATAGCAGGTAACATGACGAAAAATATAAATTTTTATAAATTTTGGGATGAAATTAAAAAATTCAAAGTTAGTAGGACAAAAACCAAAGTCAACAAAAGATAAAAAGACAAAAAGATACATTTTCCTTAGATTTTATATCATGCAAAAAGAGTGCGTAGTAATTGGAATGTGAAACTGTAGAGGGGAAATAAATAAGGGAAATTATAAAATAGTTCTTAAAATTGACAAAAATTACAAATTGGTTATGTGCAGAAAAAAAATATATTTCTGTACAGAAAAAAATTACACTTCTGTGCAAATATTGCGAATCAATTTATAAATATAGTCATTTTTTGAACAAATATGTAAGTCACCTTAAATAAATTGAGTAGCACTTTTCTAATGAGTTTTTTTGCATTAATTAGTTTTAATGTAATATTAGATGAGCTATGAGATAAATTCAATATACTTATTAATTTATTCAATTTGAATTTTATCTTTCGGGCAAATCAATTTGATAAATATTAGTCTTATATTACAATTCAATTATATTTTTAAAAAGTTATATAAAATGTCACTGAAAAACTACACATATTATTACTGAATTTTTATTTTTAATAGTGTAACTTTTAAGTAATAATACGTGTGATTTTTTTATAATAAATGGTATAATTTTTTAAAAATACACTTAAGTTACATCTGGTATACAAAAAACTTACTCTAAAAAAATTAGAATAACATAAAAAAAAAAATATTTTAAGGAATAATTTGGTGATGAGTAGTTCTTGTGTGCGGTTGAATTTTAAATCTCATTTTGACTCAATTTTGAAGAAAGTCACTCATTTGTTTGAAATCAACCATTTAATATCAATTCGGCATTTCTAATTGTGATAATTTGGGGAGCTTAACTGAAGCACAAATTCTTCTAAAGTATGACAATATAAATTTATGCCTTAATTTTGTGTATATGTTATATGTATGGTGTAATTCAAATACATTTTTAAAATATTACATAAAATATTACTGAAAAATCAAATATATTATTACTGAATTGATTATTTTTAATGACTTAATTTTCAGTAATAATACGTGTGACTTTTCAACAGTAAAATAGTGTAATTCTTTAAAATACATTTGAGTTACACGGTGTACAAGTGACTTACTCTTAAATTAATATCATTAGGTATATTCTATGATATCATTATATATATTTGTATTGTAAAATATTATAGTAACAATAAATATATTTAGTAAAATTAATAAATATACTTAATAATATAAAATTTTATATTATAAATAAAATTCACAGTAATCCTACTCGCGGAGATTTAAAAAAAAAAAAAAAAATCTTGAACTCGAAACCCTTCCCCTCTTCCTAAATTAAGTGAAGTTTAATCTTAAAAATTAAAAAAAAATCTATTTTTCAAAAAAAAAAAAAAAAACTACTATTTTGTGGCGGTGCCTTTTTTATGTGGGCATAAAAGTGCATTGTGTGGATGTTTTTAATTAATTAAGTTTCCCTCGTTTGACATTTTAGCCGACTTTTAATGATGAGATGCTTACACCTTTTTTTCTTTAACTAATGTGTTAGTGATTACTAAACAACAAATAATTATGATTAGTTTAGTCTAAATTGGGGGTATAAGCGGGCCGAGTCGGTTCGCGAGCTACTCGTACTCGACTCGTAAAAAAATTAAAATTAACTCGAATCTAATCGAGTTCGAGCTTATAATTATTCGGTTCGAAAGGCTCGCAACCTGATCGAGCTTACACAATATTTACTATTTTATCATTATAGTTTTATTATTTTTATTATATATACTAATATACAATATAAAAAAATCTACTTTATATACTGAAGTATTTAAGTATAAAAAGTTAATTATATTTGTATCATACTATCCATATTTTATATATACTAATATACAATATAAAAAAATCTACTTTATATACTTTATTCCATACTATCCATATTTTATATACAATTAGACTGGCTTAACTACTTTTTTCCTCTTGGTTTGATAATTTGTCAACTACAATTACACACATGCACTTGCATGTTATTATAATTCTATAATGTAAAATTGACAATCACACAATCAGTTTAATTTTATCATTCAAACACCCATTAAGTATCAACTAGTCTAGGAATAAGTTAACTTCATCTTTAACCTGATTGATGCAAAAGAACCACCCTAGGTCATGGTGTAGGTATGTCTCTTGTAAAAACTAGTCTATATTAATCAGATGAGTAGGTATTGTGTGAAAATAGTTCATGATAAGTTTATCATGAAATTGTCTTAATGTATCAAATATTTGGTCAAGTGTATCAAAATATTCATCAGGTGTATCAAAAGTTGAAATCAATATATATAAATTTTATTGACCTCAACTTTTGATACACATGATGAGATTTTTGATACACCTGGTTAAATGTTTGATACTTTAAAACTTGTTCATGATAAGTTTATCATGAACCATTTTTATACAATACTTTGCTATATCAAATTTATACTAGGATATATTTATTAATATTATTAGATGTATTTATTGATAACATAATATTTTACATTGTAAATTTAGTTTAAAATTTTGATAAAATCATTGAATACATCTAATAATAACAATAAATATATTTAATTATATTATAAAATTGTTTATAAAATTTTTTGTGCAAGATGTTTTGCATGACATCATCTTGTAACCCACGAGTCGAGTTTTTTTTTTTCGTCTTCTAACAAAAATTAATATTTAATATTTGAAAGTTAGTGTTTTTATAACTAGACCAGTGATCAAATCGGACAGAGCACGACAACTGATAGGGGCGACGGTCTAATCGTTAAAATTATTTTGGTTTTTTTTAAATATTATATGTGTTATATTTAAAAATAAATTAAATTATATATTCCTATATAAAATTTTAAATTTTTAATAAATTATAAGTGTCATATTAAAGCAAACACAATAGAATTATACACAATTGAAATTAAAATACTCAAAATAACTCCAGTTATAATTTCAAATTGTAATCTGTAACATGTTTCATAAGTCATGCATAGTGAAGTCTCAATTTTTAATTTTTATTTTTGAAGAAAAGAAGTCTCAAATTAAAATATTACTAAATTTTTTGAAATATATGAGTACATTTTATATGAAAATAATTCATAATAAATTTATCATGAAACTGTTTTAAAGTAACAAATATCTAATCAAGTGTAACGAAATATTCATTAGGTGTATCAAAAGTTGTGGTCAATAAAATCTATAATAATTATAACATAATATCAATATATTAATTATAAACCCAGAATTTTTATACTTTTACTAAAAAAAATTATACTCCTGATCAAATGTTTGATACTTAAAAACTGATTCATTATAAGCTTATCTTGAACCATTTTTATACAAAACTTTACCAAAATATATAAATTATAAAATAAAATAAATTTGAGGTTGAAACATGTCTGAAGATTTAATTTAAAAACAATAGAAGAATTTTTTTAAATTAAAAACAAACATCTTTCCGGTTTAATTTTAAAAATATTTTTAGGAGCTAACTACATCGATTGTATGGCCAATTCTAAAAAGATTAATTTAAGCCAATACAATAACATGATTGAATTAAATCGAAATAATAATTAATCGTATTTGATTTTAGAACTAAGTGAAAAATGTACAAACATCTTTCATATATGATAATTTATAACGTGTTTATATATATAAATTTCGAATCTATCAAAACTATTCAAGTTTTTATGTATAAAAATGTACATATCTCGAAATATTTTCAATCATCTCCATCAATAATCCATTTAAGAAACCAGGTGGGTTAGCCCACCTGGCTCCTCACTTAAGTGAGTGACATGAGTTCGATTCCCCTTGGGAACGAATTAGGAGGGAGATATAAGGTTGAATTTGGAGATGTAGAGTATAAGGAGACTTGGTAAAATAACCTAACTACTAACTATTAAAATTTACCGATAAAAAAAAAAATCCATTTAAAAAAAAAAACATCACATTATTTTATTTTAAATCTACATATTTATCTGAAGATGTGTACATATCCACAACACATTCACAAAACATTCAATTTTTATAAAAAAGTAGTAATACTTTATAACAAAATTAACTAATATTTTTTTAATTACACGATAATATAATTTATTTAGAATATATTTAATTTAAAAAATAAGACTATTTATTTATCTAAATATACATATTTTCAATGGATAGAAAATTTTATCCCACGACCTAATAAATTTCTTTCATCCATTCGTCATATCTTCTCATCTACTCTTTCCTCATCCTCTCATCCACTCTCACATAGTCAACATTATCACTACATTTCTCTCACTTAATTAATAATAAAATAATTAATTTGTCCCAACTTTTTTTAATATTAAAAATGAATTAAAAAATTATTAAATAACAATAATTTACATGAAATGTGATGTTTTTGCTCTTTATTTATCCACATGATTACTCATACATTCGTTTAATGCGTATTACCATAAAACATAAATACAGAATAAAATTAAAATATGATAATATAATTCTTTTAAATTAGAGTAAAAAGATAAACATTTTTTAATATAAATCTTCTCCACAAAGATGAGCAAAATGAGATAGAGGGAAAATAACGTTCTATTTAACACTAGTACATAACGCCTCTTATCAAGCGGAATTAAACATTATAGAATATATAATTGTATTAAAATATTTATAAGTAATTTTTTAACAGTTTTATAAATTCAAAATAGAATTTTTATAAAAGAATAATTTAGAGCGGTTATTCATATTTTATTTTAATACAAATTAAAATTTTTGTAAAGGAATAACTTACAACGATTATTTATATTTATTTGTACAAATTCAAAATTTTATAAAGGAGTAACTTATAATAATTAATTAATAATATATTATTTAAAAATTCCAAATTAGAATTTTTAAAGGAGTAACTTATAACAATTATTATTATTTTATTTTAAAAACATAAAATTATGGAATAATTAGAAAGATAGGTAGGAGATATTGTATTAAGCAACATACAATTTAGTTGAATAATTTCGAAATAGGAAAATTACAAAGTGATTCATAAAATTAATATAATTACAAATTGGTTCTGTGCACAAAAAACATATGCTTATGTGCAGAAAAAATTTATGTGCAGAAATTGTGAACCAATTTGTAAATATAGTTACTTATTTAAACCAATATGTAAGTGTCCCTTAACAAATAGACAGTAGATGATAAAATGGGAAAATTACAGAATGATTCATAAAATTTATATTTATTACAATTTGGTTATGTGCAGAAAAATATGCATTTATATGCAGAAAAAAATACACTTCTATATAAATAATATGAATTAATTTATAAATATAATCACTTTATTGAACTAATATGTAAATGTCCCGGATAAAAATTCATAATATACTCCTACATCCAAAACCAAAACTAATTCTCTATTCATTAAATACAGATTCTTGCATGATCATCATAAAATTAATTTTAAAAAACAATACTCTAAAACAATTAATTATAAATATCAATAATAAATAATTATTCTCATTTCAAGATTCCTTTCATATTTGTCCTAAATACGAAAATCAATAAAAAATAAATATATTAATGTAAAGTTAAATAATAACATAAAAAATATATTTTATTAATTTTTATAAGGATTAGTCTTATATGCATCAGTTACACGGTGCAACTCAAGTTCATTTTTAAAAAGTTACACAAAATACTACTGAAAAGTTACACATGTTATTACTGAAAAGTGTATCTTTCATAGTGTAACTTTTCAGTAATAAATTGTGTAACTTTTTAAAAATATACTTGAATTGCACGGTGTAACTGGTGCACATGAGACTTACTCTTTTTATAAATGTAAAAACTATTTTTTTAGATATGTGAAAATAAAATTAGAACATTCAAATAAAATAAGTGTAAATATAATGTTCGAACCAAGGAATATTTTATAATAACTCATTTGGTTTGTAAGATAAAAGTATCTATCCGTAAAAAAACATGCATGTTTTCGACGGATAGATACTTTTATCTTACGAACCAAATGAGTCCAATAGTATTAATTATAAATTAATTTCGCTCTCTCATCCGCATCCATCCCTAGAGAAATCCCACAATTGAATAGGTGCCGCTTTTAGAAAAGAATTGATATTGTATTCATTGAAACCAAAATAGTATGAAATGACGTATATAAATTTCAATGCGTCACCTGCACCAGAAATTAGGGAACAGAAAGAGGGACATTTCATGCCCAATTCCACTCCCATGTCTATTTCCAAACCCTTGATTTGAATGCATGAATTTTCCGAGAAAAAAACCTTGCTAACGGCACAGAAGGAGAACATATGGCTAAAGCAAAGAATCAAAAGTCCAAGCCAAGCAGACAAGCCAAGCAGACTAACGTAATACCAGTCTCTTGTGTGTTGTGTTACTAATACTAGCAATAGTATCAGTATCCTGTGTTTCTGATGCTGTTTGAGTTATGATACAGGCTAGAAAGCGCGGTGGAAAGCAGAACGACGTGTCTGGATTGATGGCGCAGCTGGATGTTTTAGGTTTGAAAATCATCCATGTGACAGCAGATGGTAATTGTTTTTTCAGGTGTGTTTTATGTGGTGACTTAATTGCTGAGTGGCTTTCCGGTTGTGGCTGTCAGCGGTAAATTTGATCGAATTTGTTTTGTGTGTGTTAGAGCTTTGGCTGACCAATTGGAAGGCGATGAGGATGAGCATCAAAAGTATCGGAGTATGGTGGTTAGATTTCTTAAGGTGAAGTTATCGGATGTTGTATATGTTTCCTAAGCTGTAAGCGATGAGGGTGTTTCATGTATGGGATAATGGGCACATGCGGTTCTTGCAGTAATCATATTTTCGATTATTATAATGGGGTTGAGTTTGTACTACATCTAACTTACTGCAATTAAAAGATTACTATAATGTAGTTGTTGGGATCTAGGGCTTCACTGGATGCTAAGCTAAATACTAACAGAAACCATGTTAGATTGTTCTTAATAATTTACTAAAGTAAATGTCTAACCTAGAAAAATTACAGATGCACCTCAAGGTTGGACAAGTATGCTAGTAGATAGTTTGCTTTTCTCTTTAGCGCTGATACCGATGAATACGCCACGTTTGACAGGAGAAGCGGGAGATGTTTGAGCCCTTTGTGGAAGACGAGGTTCCATTTGATGACTACTGTGAATCGATGGAAGAAGATGGCACTTGGGCAGGACATATGGAATTGCAAGCTGCTTCTCTTTTCACTTGCACCAACATCTGCATTCACAGAGTAAGTTTCATTAATTTTACCCTTCTACGGATATTTTAAAAAGAAGTATGTTATATTGCTGACCTTTACTAATAAGGGAACAACTACAATGCCTCTGTGTGCTTTGTTATTCTATAATACTCCTATTATCTAAGATTTTGTAAAATGATTAGAATTTTTATATAACTTTTTGCGCAGCACATGTCTCCTCGATGGTACATACAAAATTTTGATATACATGAAGCTCAGATGATTCACCTGTAAGTACATTAAATTTCCATATCAGATATGTATTAAGCAATTTTCATCGCAGTATTACTTATTTTATGTAAGAGGTGAATATTGAAAATTAATCATGTGAAAAGGATATCTTTATGCCTAAATTCAATGATAGCATACAAAATATTATATTTTCATCCTAGTAGTTTCTTTTTTGGGTTTTGGGTCTTTTTTGTTGCCTTGTATTGCTGTGCATTCAAAGCCCTTGAAGTTTATGTTGGATTACATTAATGTGACCTCCTAACTAAAGAAATAAACTAGTATCAAAGTTCCTATTGCAAGCTGACTATCTTCGGGTTCACTATATAACTCATAACCACATAAATCATTTATAACAAATAAAAAATTTTGTAATAAAAATTAGTGTTCTTAAACATTGATGACCCGCTTTATTGAAAGCTGACTATTTTTCTAGCTCCATTGCAAGTCATATTACTTTAATCAATTTCTTAAGTGTTCAAACCAGCTCTTAAAAGTAATGCATGCTAATGACTTGATATGTTTCCTTTGTTGTCAAGCCACATATTGCATCAAGAGGGCCCTAAACTATCAACTTTTGTTTCAATAGACACCTAAACTATATTTTTTTTTAAAAGACTCTTTAGCTAATGAAATCTTATTTCATGAGCTCCTCTAGACGAAAATTGATAGTATTTTTCGATTCACTTTAATAGTCCCATTAAATAATGTACATGTCAGATTTATTTAATTTTTTTTTTTTGACAATCAGATTTATTTAATATTAATTGTATACAAAAGTATATTTTGCAAACCATTGAGTACCCATCACCTAAAGTATTGGGGTTAAACTAATTGAACAAAATACATAATGTTTATATTATTTAATGAGACCATTAAGTTAAATCAAAACATTCCGTCAATTTCATCTTGAAGGAACTCGTGAAATAAAATTTCAATACTTGAAAGGTTCTTTAACATAAAAAATAATTTAAGGACCAACCAAGACAAAAATTGATAGTTTAGGAATTTGTTGATGCATTATGCCTTGTCAAGCACACAAACGTTTGTGCGCTTGGTTGCAATGTCCTTCCATTCTTTAATTGCTTATTTCAGCTTTCTGAGTAGTTCAAAGCATACATAATCTGTATTATTTTCTTAAGTTCAGATTTTGTGTTCTAAGGAATACGTAACCCAGATCATATTCTGGTTGTTGCTTGGGAGTCAGTTTCCAACCTTTTTAAAGTTTGGGAAGTTCCCTGAGATAAAGTTGCATATTGTTGTTTTGTCATCTCCTAGAGGATGAGAGGAAATGAATTCCTCTTGTTCGTCCTTTTCAAGCATGTTCCATTAAATAATTGAAACTTTCTTTCTTTTACAGTTCTTATCATGATGGAGAGCATTACAATAGTGTCCGCTCAAAGGATGACACCTGCTCTGGACCGGCCAGGCCAATTGTTATAGAGGTTTTTCTCGTTGTTTTAAGAACTTTATAATTCCTCTAAGAACATATTACCTGTAATAGTTATTCTATTCCAAGGGAATTCTAAATCTCTCTTTGCACATTACCTAATGTATTTATTCCTTTCTACCTAGAATCTAATAACTTAGCTATGTTAAAAGGGTGATGCTGTTGTTTCGACTAAATCTGATAAGCCCAAAGCATCTGCCCGGAAGTCTAGAGGCGAAGGCGAAACAAATGCTTTTAATGAGGATACTATTAAAATGGTCAAAGCTGGAAGTGGATGTGAAGATTCAATAAAAGTTGAACAGGTATTTAATTATGGCCGGCCACTTTAGATGTACACACATGTCCTAAGCAAACCCGCTCCATCACTTAGGGTTCATAATACCCACACAATGGCCAAAACCTTGAGAGTGTGTTTGGTTAAGGATGGGGATGAGCCATCCTCCATCCCATCTGATTTTGGATGGGCACATCTCATCCCCCATCCATACCTATTATACACCTATACCCTTATTTTCACAAAATCTCATACAATCACATCATCACTTTTTCATTCATTCACTAATTCTCTCCTACTTTTATTTCCTCTATTTATAATAAAATAATATATCACTTACTATCACAATAATTATTACACTAACTAATACTACCTCCGTCCCAGGGGTATTTGCACCCTTGGGATGGCACGTGGTTTAAAAAAAATCTATTTTTTAAATAAAGTAGTGGTATATGGGTAAATGTGTGAAAAGTTTTGTGAGTGTGCACGCAAATTGATGTTTCCCTTTTAAGTAGTGTGCAAATTGATTTGGGACAACCCAAAATAGAAAGTGTGCAAATTGGTTAGGGACGGAGGGAGTAAATAATAAGATAATACATCATATTAATTCGGCATAAAGTTCTATCCAACCATATTTCTCCATTCTTAACCAAACACAGATTTACTATCCACTAGATTACCCTCATCCAACTTCTTTTTCCATCCCCATCCATAATCAAACAGTGCCTGAAAGTCGAACAAAAGTAAATTGAAAATCATGCACCAGATAAGAGGCTGCTACATTTTATCAAATGTTTTATGTTCCCATTAAGGATACTGACTTGAAGTTTCTATTCATATATCTTAATACCAATTCAGGCTTTACAATTAGTGGGTGGAGATGTTGATGCTGCAGTAGAAGTCCTTGTGGCTGAACAAGGATCTTCAGATCAGATAATTGCTGAAGATGAATCTTCTCCTTTAGTAAAAACTTCTTATGGTAATGGTTGGTGGTTATCTTCAGTTCTTCAGTTTAGTCATGTTGTAATTGTGAACCATGTTTTATATGCCGTCTTAACATTTTAGCCATTCTCAAGTATCTTTGCAGATGTCATGTTTTGTTTACTTACCATTGAAGATTATATTATTATTCTGTTGTTATTATATTCCCTATTTAGCCATTTTATGATTTTCAGAAACCCTAAAAGAATTAATTTAATATTGTGTCGGCGGCTAGGGTTCCTGAAATGCCGCAACAGCGGCTAGTAAAAAGATTAGGTCAGGTTTGCTTTGCAGCAGCAGCGATGGAGCTGCTGCTGCAAATTAGGTTTAGTGTTTGCTATGGAATTCTATTCCAATTCCCTTTTTCTCTTTCTGAAAGATTAATCAAGAAAGAAGTAAAAGAAACTAGGAATTCAGGGGGATTTTAACCCGCTTTGATACCATGTAAAAGCTATAGTGATTCATAGGGAATTCATGTATTTGTATATTATTGATGTAGGAGACATCCCTTTTTATTGTCAGAGTAAGACCTAGGGTTACAATAAAAGAAAGAATAAATAACGATCTACATACTAAACATACAATGACTAAACTAGGAGACATAATAAAGACAGAGTTATAATATAATCTATTATGATTTTTCAGCCAGAAACTAATTATGAGCAACTAATGAAAATCTCTAAGGAGTTTGCGTTACAGTTTTCAGTAAGAAATTATTGTCTCTTTCTTTCTAGGGTTAATATGATTTGGTTTCTGTTATTTTTCACAGTATATGAAAATATATTATCTGCATGTGTGTGTGTCTCCTGCTAACTGTGCTATTACATTCCTGTTTAACCTGAAGTATGATAGAATTTGATATGCTTCGTTATTAGTAGATAGTATGTCGCCTGAAAAATGTCACTGCAAATTATTCTATGTAGCAACGACTTGTTAGGAATTTCGTACCAGATGGATAAGTGATTTAGCTATGTACAAATTATCAGATGGTCATGCCCAATTTTGTTTCAAGTCCTAATTTGAATGTTATCGAGTAAATATTTCGTGTATTTCTATTTACAGCATGCCGGGATCATTCTAATGTGTTGGCAACATATTTACTTGCTCGTGTTACTAACTCTGACACTTTCCAGATGAGAGTCAATATGAGAACTCTGATCAGCATATATCGATGGTTGAAGATAATACAAGCAAACCAGATTTATCTGGCAATAATGTGGAGAAAAGTTACCTGAAAAATGTGCAACCTGATGAAAAGGTTTTATCACGTATATGCAAGACTCAGAAAAATTATGTATTTTTAGCCTCTCTTACTTGCCTAGCTTATTGGTGTGTGATTTTGCATCGTTGTTTTGCTGCAGAAAATTTCACGAAACAAGGCTTGCCCGTGTGGCTCAAAAAAGAAGTATAAGTCTTGCTGCGGTACAGTTTCTGGGAGATCTTCTGCAAGACTTCCAGTGTATGAATTTTAGTGAACGCCTTTTTTTTTTCTTAAAATTCAATCATATATCTGTTATTTATTTGGTTAGTGATTAAGAGGAACCCCACGTGGTGGGTAAGAGAAGATGTCATGCTATAGGGTCCATCTTTTATTTATTGTCAACATGATTCTTCTCTAGGATAATTTTCTACATTCTAAATCACTGATTTATACATGATCCTCATGGCTTCTGACGTTCTGTGGTTGGTTCTGCTCTTTCACCTGGCCCATTTTGTTTTCAAATTTTTCGTGAAAAAGTTGCACAAGAAAAAAGACCGTCCTTAAGTTTTGGTTAAATATACTCCGTCGGTACAAGAATTATTTTCCACACTCACATGGCACATTTTTTTAAGAAAAATGTTGTTTTTGAGTAAATTATTGACATATGGTTAAATATGCATATATTTTTGTGAGTGTGACACAAATCAATGTTTCCTTTATTGCAGCGTGCAAATAATTTAAGTATGAACAAATAAGGTAAGTGTGCTGAGAGAGTAATAGTGAAGGAGTAAGTCTCCTGTGCACCAGTTACACGGTGCAACTGAAGTTCAATTTTTAAAAGTTACACAATTTATTACTGAAAAGTTGCACAAATTATTACTGAAAAGTTACACTATAAAAGATACACTTTTCAGTAATAACATGTGTAACTTTTCAGTAGTATTTTGTGCAACTTTTAAAAAATGAACTTGAGTTGCACCGTGCATACAAGACTAATCCATAATGAAGACATTGAAAATGCATTAAATTATTCTGAGTTATTAGACCTATATTTACATTTGAGATAACTTAATAAAGAGAATGAATTCTTCATATGCTCGTGGCTGAGAAGTTGCCTGAAGCCATTGCAGTAAGCCCTTACACCAGCAGCACGAATTTGCCTAATGGTATTGCAGCATGCCTTGTTGTGTATCTCAACTACAGCTAGAAAAGCTGTTATACTATTCTGTAATCTGTACTGCATTTGCCACTTTGAAATCTCGCGGCTTACACTTTGGGTATAAATTTCAGTCTCTCTTAAAAAAGGTTATTAAATATACGGACACTGCAGCATGTGTTATGTAGTTCAAAACATTACATGGTTGACTATGCGACATTCCATCAAGTGTCAGTTCAAAACATAATGCACTCACTTCTATATGTTTCTTTCAATTGTCAGTAACCAAACGGTTGACTATGGGAAGATCCGGAAAGACCGAAGGCAAGGTAGAAAAGGTGGTGCAAATGCTCATTCTGAGGGAGGGCCACCTGACATGGGTGCATTGTGCATCTGATCAAATCTTCCAGGTATTTCCAAATTGCTTATCGTGGTCCCATTTGAGGCTATGCTGAAACCATCCAATTATGCATTGCATTCACAATGAATTTCACTCGATAATTCTAATATATATATGTTCCCCAAATCTGTAAATCTGCACTAGTTGTACTAAAGTCTCCTGCATCTCATTATGCAGATCTGATGATAATAGAAGTTTCAATTTGATGATACTGTTCATCTGAAATTTTTTCTGTATATACATCAGTTGAAATGGTGATTGTTTTCAGTAGCTGAAATAAAACCTGCACTGCAGTTGATGACAACTTGTTTTTGAAGGAGGGGTTTTAATCTTGCAAAAAAATAAGGAGGCAGGAAATTGGAATCTCAGGCAAATAGCACACTACAAAGTTTTGACCCTTTAGCTGGGTGGATATAATTAGATACCCATAAAAAAGCGCATTATAGTTATACTGCTTGTTTGCATTGTCATAAAATCAACAATTGTGAACTGAACATCTGTAACAAACTTCTCGTTGTTATGTGGATGAAGCTTAAGTATATTAATGAACAATTTGAATGGTAAATCATTGTGCCTCTTCTTTTATATCTATATGTATTTTTGATACTATCAAGCTGAAGTAATAACTGTATGTAATTTTGTTGAAAATTGAATGTAGACGATGCTTTATATAACTCAGTTTTATGGTGCAATATATTTGCATTTTGTGTGATTTTTTTAATAGTATTAGTTGTTTTGTTTGGTTCAAAAGTTCGTGTGTGTGTGTGTGTTTTTTTTTTATATAATTTCAAATAAAAAATAATTCATCAATTATAATAAAGGAATTAAATGATCATATCTAATGGAATTAAATGATTCGAATGCAGGATTTCTAAGATTATTTTACCGTTATGATTATGTTCTTTTGATTTTTTTTTTAGCTTAAACAAGCTTTAGTTCGTTTAACTTCGTTAACAAGCTTGATTTTGAACTACTCCTTCCGTCCCAAAGGAACTTGCATGTTTTCCTTTTTGGGACGTTCCAAAGCAACTTGCAGACCCAAAAAAGAAAACTCTTTTATAAACTTCACCCTTACAATATCTACATATTTACACAAAATGTCATTATTTTTTCATTTTTTGGGCCCACATTACACTCAATCCAACTAATTTTTTCACTTTTTACATAAAATTTTACCAAATTAACCCTCAAAATACTTTTTTTTTTACTTTATTTTACTTTCTTCTTAATTTGTGTGCCCCTCCTCCCTTGCAAATTGCTCTGGGACTGAGGGAGTATGTTTCATTACTTTGTAAATGAGTTTTTTTGTTTTTTTCCCGATCTAAGCATATTACAACCCTAATAAATTGTTGGCTAGTCGAATGCAATTAATCGCAAATCAAATGAGTTATATTTGAGCAGTGTTCGAGCTCTTAAAGTTCGAATTGGATCGAGCTCTTAAAGTTCGAATTGGATTCGAACATAAAATTCTTTTAACAAATTGAGCTTGAGTTTGGTGGTAATTGGCTCAACCATTGTTCTAAAAAACGACCAAGTTGGTCAACTAAGCACTAGTTGGTCGTCCCGTTTTGTCCCAAATCGGCGGAAAAAACGTGTGAAGCAGTAATCGGCGTCTAGATCCGACTAGACGGCCGACTTGGTGCCGACTTATGTAATTTGGGCCGATTTGCCGACTAGTGGTCGACTAGACGCCGACTTATGTAAAAAAAATTTGTTTCATTTGTCCTTTAAAAACTACTTACTCCATTATTAGTTTGAGTTCGCAGATTTTTTTTTAATGCTTATCTTTTAATATGTAGAACTTTAAAACTTAAATATTAAATTAATGTGTCATCTTCTGGATTTTGATTATGACTTTATTTCACTTTTGAGTTTCATGGTTGTTATCATTTATAATTTTAATTTTTAAAAGTGGATATGTTAATTTTAGTATTATTTTATACATAGTGTATTACTAATTTATTAAATAATTAATTATATTTATCGTTTAGGTGTTCCCGACTAGTCCTCGACTAGTCGCTAGACCCTAGTGGTCCGACCGATTAACGACTAGCGACTTTAAGACACTCGTTATAGGTGGGTATTGTCCATTATTCACAACAAAATGGTTGAAGAAGATGAGGCGAGCTCAAGTAGGAGAGGGCTCATTCCCCATCAATTAGGGCTCGCGATCATAACACTGTGACCAGGGTTGTGTGATCAGTTCTCATGTGACCAAAGGACAGGGGCACCAAACTAGGAACATAAATAGGTCTCAAATACGCTCGGAGACCCAACGAATGTAGATCATCGCACAATTTCTTTTCCTGCATATGTTTTGTAAAAGTCCAAATCATCTCAAAGGATATAAACCTCCATTGTAAGATGTCAGAGACAAGACCGACAAAAAAAAAAAGATTAAGTTGAAGGAAGCCCACTTAAGTGACATGTGGTAGTATACGATTGAGTCGTCATGGCAGCAGACAATTGGAATGACGTGGAACATGTAGCTATATTAGACTAGAAACTAGGTCAGGTGTGAGCCGCCCATCTATGTAACACATACTATATATAGGTCCTCCGAGGTTAATATAAAGGGTCCAGAAATTTACAGAGAAAGGGGGGGGGGGGATTTACATTCAATTTGAGATCTTATACGCTTTTACTTTATTTGTGTTTAGTGTTAAAATAAATGAGCTGTTCGTGAGCTCGGCTCGGCTCGTTAAGGCTCGACTCGATGTGTTAAAACTTAAACGAGGCGAACCGAGCTCAAAAAAATACTCATTTGCTTAACGAGCTCTAATCAGCTCGACTCGTTAGACTTGAAAATAGAGGTTATTTTATAAATATGATATGATTTAGAATATAAAATAATAATATTTTACATAATAAATTAATAATACAACTCATTCTCAAATTACTCTTACTGATGAATTGGTAGTTTTATCTTTATTGATGTTAAAATAAACGAGTTGCTCGTGAGCTCGGCTCGGTTCATTAAGGTTGACTCGACTCGATGTGTTAAACGAGCCGACCCGAGCTCAAAAAAATACTTGTTCGCTTAACGAGCTCGATTCAATAAGATTAACGAGTCGAGCCCTACACTACTCCACACCAGTACAAAAATCAACACAAAAACTTTTATGAACAAATATTATAATATAAAATTTATATTATAGTATGTACTTACTGATACCATTAATTATATTTACGGTGATACCATTTATTATATAATACAAATTTCATAATATAAATAAATTTAACAAAAATATCATTCACAAATCAAAATTCATCCTACCAAAATTTTATAATAAATACATACTTTTTCTATTTATTAAAATTTTTACATTCAATAATTTTAAAATCTTAATTAACAGTTAACAACAAGATCACCTAAATCGCGAAATAAGTAAAAAGTATTTTTCCTACATAGCTGATACTGATAGCGCACAAATTCCAAAACTCGGCTTCGAGGTAACCGCCGGAGCACCGACCTACTGCCACCGCTCCACCACCACCCATCCCATCGCACAACCTCTTACCCAAATGGCGTTAATTTCTCGCTTGGAACTTCTTCCCTTCTCTCTTTTTCCCAATACCACCTCCGCCCGAGTCCAACACCGAATCCCCTTTCGTCCCGGCCCCAAAAACTATACTCTTTCCACGTTTCTCTTTGCATCTAACCGAATCTCGGCCCTTATTGAGCCCGTTTCCGTCGCTGCATCCTCCGCTTTAATCGAAAACGCTGATCCTGTAATGATCTCTTCTCCACTTTAACTCTCACATTCGTTTTATATCAGGAAAAATATATTATTAATTATTTTTGTGGTTTTTTGTGCAGCCAAGGAATGGGGTTTATATAGTGGGTGATTTTATGACGAGGAGAGAAGATTTGCATGTTGTCAAGGCCACCACAACTGTGGATGAAGGTTTTAGAATTTTATATAGGTTTATTTTCGACGGTGGTTTGTGCCTGATTATTGACGCTTGTTAATCTGTGTTTATCTCTTTTCTTGTTTCATGGAACAGCTTTGCAAATGCTTGTAGAAAACAGAATAACTGGTTTTCCTGTGGTTGATGATGATTGGAAATTGGTGAGTTGATTTTTTCCCCCCAATCTTAGCTGTTTTCCCAGTAATAGGGGCACATGTACCTTATCAGATCACCTGAGCTGCATTAGTTTAATTAAATTCTTGCACGATAGGATAAATGGTATCTTGTGAATGCATTTCTAGGAGCATGTGAAATCATCTTCACGGAGAAATGGAAGATCTCAGCCACTTTTCTTATTTATGACCAAATATACATGACAGGAAGCAGAGTAACACATTCAAAATCTATAAACTATTTGTGTGGCTATCATGGTGTTGTCTGTCTTGTTTACACAACTGAAAAGGAGGAATAGCACGAACAGTCTTTCATATCTCACCTAGCACTAAAGTGTATAGTTAATCTAATGTATGCACTTGCATTAGGTGATGTAATAGTTACTTTAATTACTCTTCACTTCATGCTTTTGCATCACTAAAATCATCAAGGATATATTGAAACGTCATTGCGTGCTGATGTATAAATTTATTTTAAAAATATATTGCGATTTCAAATCAGTTATTGAGTCATTTTACTCTGCAGGTTGGTCTTGTGTCAGACTATGATTTATTAGCACTGGACTCCATCTCAGGTTTGCCCCTTTCTTGTCCATGAGTTATGTATTTAACCTATGTTTGTTGCTATTATCCACCGCCATTCGATTTTTGTCTACATGTTTGTAAAGACAGTCAGCAAAGTGGGTTGAGCATATAAAATTTTAGACACCTAATATCTGTAATTCTGTATTACATAATTGGGTAAGTGAAAACTGTATCATTCACTTTGCCAGACCAGACCAGACACAGCGCTGTTGCTTGGTTATGCCTTTTCTTTTCTTCTCCAGTCATAGGATGCAACTATTGCTATAGATTTTAATAAATAAATGATGGAATGCATGAAACATTTATAACCAATTGACAGTGGGAAAAATGGAAACTCTAGCGAATAACTTTCTGCCACCAGTGGTTCACGCTTATCCTCCCTTCAGTTGCTCCTTTGACAAGTTCTAGTTTAATATTTGTGACTAAAAATTATCTTGGATCAAGTCATTGTTTGTTGTAGCATTTCTTCACATGAAATATGCTAATTAGTTTATGTGAATACAGCTAACATGAGCTCATGTCTCTGGAAAATAGTCAAATACTCCTTTCTTGTTATGGATTGGGGCAACTGGTTCTTTAACATGAGAATAACATGATCTAATGTCACCAACAGGTACTGCAAGGACTGACACAGACATGTTTCCTGAAGTTGACAGAACTTGGAAAGTACGTTTGAAGTCTCCTTTTACTGTTCATCTTTATATTTATTTGTGTATATCAGATAAACATTTTCCTCTTCCGTGATAGAGTTGCCAACTATAGGCGAATGAAGAAATTTGGTAAAATGCAAACTGCTTGATGTAGAGCAGCGAGAGCGTATAATAAAGATGATATATACGTAAAATACAAGAAAGATGCACTAATTGCGTTGATTCTAAGAAATACCCAGAAAAGTGACACACTCAAATACATTGATTCACAAAGAATACCGTAAAAGAGACATATGAGATAAAACACACTTTTTCCAATTCAACTCCTCAATAACAATCCAAAACACTATATTTATAATAAAAACTATCTTGGTTAACAAGACATGTAAATAAATCCTAGATATGCCAATGTGCATGCTTGCATCATGCACTACTGATGATAGAAAACATTTTTTGAACTATCCCCATAAATATTGCAACATTATATTTGACCCTCTAGCTACTCATGTTTAAGAATCTTGTAGCTGCTGCAATATTGCTGGGGACATATTATCTGAGAGGATAAGTAGGATAATGATTGATTGACCTCCAGCTGCGGTCTTTAAATGTGAAAAAGGAAGTGTTGTCCATTCCCTCCAATTCATTGCCTTGTTTCTTACTAATTGACAGAAGTACACTCCCATAAACGGCTATTTTAGAACAATTATAATTTGTATTTTTGAAAATTTTAGCATGCTTATTGTCAAAGTTAAAAGAATCAGCAGAACCTGTTTGTTGTTGTTTCCAAATATTTTCTTTCCAATTTTGACTATTTTGAGTGTATAAGATTTCTCCTTTACATAACTTTCTTTCATTTATAGAACTCTTTCTCAAACCTGTTATTGTGAAGAGTATGTATTATTATATTGTTGTTGTGTGATTGTAATAATTGAATGATTTGAGTTATGATTTAAATATATTTTAGTGAAAGGAGAGAGAATTGATTATAGATAGTAGGTTTTTAGGTGTTGGTTTTAAAAATTCCGGATTTCAAAATCCCGAACTTGAACTAGATTAGATTTGTAATACAAAACCTGGAACATCATTTTTGTTTTAGAATGTGTCTTTAGAGTTTAGATTGAGTGGCTTTATGGATATAGTCCGTCTCTGTCTCTGTCTGTCTTCCTCACACACACACATTTATATGCCTGCGTCATGCAGTGCTGTTGATAGGAAACTTATTTAGGATTTTCCCCATAAAATTTGTCACATTCCTGATTCTAAATAACCTCCTCTGCAGACATTCAACGAAGTACAAAAGTTGCTTAGCAAGACAAATGGACAAGTGGTTGGTGATTTGATGACACCTGCACCAGTAGTGGTTCATGAATCTACCAATCTGGAGGATGCTGCTAGGTACTCCTTACTTTCACTTAATTTTCTCGTATTCAATAATATAGCAACTGATTGTTTTTGTTGGTATCAGATTGTTGCTCGAGACAAAATACCGTCGCCTCCCTGTTGTGGACGGTGATGGTAAGCTGGTGAGGATCCGCCACGTCATTACTTCATATACATGTGTTTTTTTTTCCTTCATAAAATTCCTTCCCTTTGTTGGTTTATGCTTAATATTTGCGTTTTAAAGGTTGGAATTATCACTAGAGGGAATGTCGTAAGAGCCGCTTTGCAAATCAAACGAACCATGGAGACAGTGTGAGAGGTACGTAGAACATCTCCAACAACACGATATGTAGATTGTAGATGAACGCAATATGGTGAGATATCTCTTCCACGATTGCAGGACCTGAACAAACAAGGTTACTGGTGATGTTTCTATTTTAAGTGTAGCATCTTGTATACATGCAGAGTGTTGGCAAACAATGTTTGTTAACTCTAAGATGATAAATCACGTAACTAAGAAGCTCTGCCAGAGTGTAGGTTGAAACTTGCAACTTCTGATCTTTAATATCTATTCATACAGAAAAAGAAAGAGCAGTCCTTGAAAATTGATCTACTAATAGCTGTATCTAATCATTAATAACCACCTGCTTTGTTTAATTAACAGGCCCTTTATGATGATTTAGTGTTATTGTTATTTTTATGTAAGTTGGTTTTGAGGGATCTTTGCTGTGGTTGTGGGTGTGCGTCTTCCTCCCCTCCTGCACAAGAGGGATCCTCTTTTGATTTTTTATTAGGAGGCAATATAACAGAGTGAGGTTTTTTTTTTTTTTTTTGGACGAAAGAAGTGTAATATTATACTTCTTCATCCCATTATATGTTTTGCTCATTTTGCCATTTTCGTCTGTCTCACTATATGCTTTTCATTTGCTTTATTACATTGTCTCACTATATGTTTTTCATTTGCTTTATTACATTTTCTGGAAACTAGTATTCACTTTTTAATTATTATTTTTATTATATTTTACACTATTTTTATTACTTTTTCATTTTTCCATCACATTACTTTTACCTAATCCGTATGCCCAAAAGCAACGAGCAACTTATATTGGAACGGTGAGAGTCTACATCTTTTTTGACAAAATATTGTTTGTGACCGAACAATATTAGGCTGGTTATGAGAGGTTGATAATTCTATTCATCTTACTCATGTCATGTTTCCATTAACGTAGTTTGAATTTGACAAATTTTTACTTGAGATAATATTGTATTAGACAGATTTAAATGTCGTGTAATATCACTGATTAATCTGTATCCATTTTTCTTCTTGATTCTTGAAGATTTTGACCACCTCATGTCAGGCAATTTCAAAAGGAGAGTGTCTTTTTTTTACTCTAATTCAAACTAATTTTTTTATTTTGCACCTCTTAATCTCTTATCATATACTAATCCACGATAAGAATCATGCAATATTGGGATGCACCACGTGTTTCTAATATTAACATAAGTAATATATAGATTATTTATCATTAGTCCCTACCCCAAATTTAGCAGAGCATCGCATGTGAATCAATTCATTGCATTTTTTCTATTTCCACAACATTAAATGTACCAAAGATTTCACTAAGAATCCCAAAATTAAGGGTTATTGATATAATATTTTAAGTGTTAGATATTTTTTATCCAAATTTTTGATACTACCAATAATTTTTTTTGATATTTTAAAACAATTTTATGATAAACTTATCATAGACAATTTTCATATAAAACATACTCATTACGAGTATATGCTGTGTGAAAATTGATCATATCATGAATCACTTTTTAACAAGGTAAAAAAATAAATTTATAAATATAAATTTTGTATCACAAAGTATTTTATATTATAAAACTGATTTATATAATAATTTACCATTTCTAAAGCAATTAGAGGATAACTTGCAAATTCTATAGCCAATTCCTCAAACATAGCTTTGTTAGAATCTATGGTTCAAGAAAATAAAGGACGTCGAGAGTTGGACCTTCCCAACAAAGGTTATAAAATCCCTCAAACTAGAGGCCTCCAGATTATATGAACAATAATATAAACACAATTTCATCATACTCTTGCAGCTAATTCACGAGATCCCTGGAAGTATCATCCATAATCTCCTTTATATTGGTGATCATCTTCAAAACCTGCCACATCGTCGGCCTCTGCTCCGGCGACGTCAAGCTGCAGATACTTGCCACCTCAACCAGCATTCTCAGCCTCATATCATCCTCACTATCGTCGTCTCTCATTGCATGAATCCAATCCGGAACATCCGGGGCTGCAAGGAACGGATGCTGGGACGGAGGCTTACCCGATAAAAGCTCCAGTAACAGAACCCCGAAAGCGTACACATCCGATTTTGCTGTGGCCCTACGGGTACATTTTCGAATCTCGGGTGCTCTGTAGCTGGGGTCATCGTCGGGTGAGGAGTCTGCCAGCGTGGCGAGGCAGTAGTCCGTGATGCACGCCTCGAAGTCGGACCCCAGAAGAACGTTCGACGATTTCAGGTTCCCGTGAACAAGTTTCGACGCTTGATGGATGTAGGCTAAACCTTGAGCCACGTCTTCAGCGATTTTCAGACACGATGTCCAGTGCAGAGGCTTAGCCCTGGTCGATCTTGAACCTGAGGATTACAGAGGCATCAAGAAAGATCAAAATATACATCAACCCATGATTAACATAAACGCAAAAGTAGTTTACGAAATGGTCTAATACATTTAAGTCAGTTTCATGTGAGCTACATCCCATTCTTTACACTTAACCATTTCCCTTCATCCAATATAAGTATTTCCTCTTTACTTTTTCATCCCTCCAATATTAGTATTCCCATGCCCTTTTTCATTTTGGGAAAAAAATAACTTTTATCTTCCACCCTTCAACCATCACTTAAATTACTCAAATATCTTTGAACTTTCTACCAAACAATCACTTTATTGAAAAATTAATCCAATACCCTCACTTTATCAACTTTATCTATTTTCTTAAACCATGTGCTCAAAGCAATGAGCTTACTTATATTGGACAAAGGGAGTATATGAGACCATCTAACAAGACTCCTTCCTGACATAATGTAGGTGATCCTAACATGCAATATGATTAAAAATGCAAGTTTCTCTAGTCGGCTAGTGCTATACTTGAGAATATAAAAGGGGCTTGCATTTAGATTTGATTTTCGATGTCATTAACATATCAACTTGATGTTCGATGGCTATACATTCTTCAGTTTCCTCAGGAAGATAGAAAATGAAGCAAGGTTGATCATATTCCTAAGCTTTCAATGGTTTTTACACCATGATACACAAGTACAGCGCACATGGTAATCAAATTTTACAGCTTCAATTCAGATCAGTGAAAGCTTTGTAAAACCTTAAATTGCCAACTTTTACTTTTCTTTTCAAGCATATAAATTGCTTGTATGGTTGGACCAGATCATCCGTCCAACTTTACAAGTTCCATGATGTATTCTACTATCTATACTTTTAACACATGCACATATGATGCATACGGACCTTTAATTATTTTTAAATTATAATTTTGTCATGCATCGACATAATGACACACTGAAATGTAACATTAACCAACAAAAGTGATACATATGATGTAATGCAAGTTAGACCAACCAACAATTCTAAAATTAATGATTGATCACAATATTCTTCAATAGAGTTAAACACTAAACACCCCCTCAATTTGTTTTTCTTATTAGCATTTTTCACTCGTGTGTCACACAGGCCCTCCAATACTTGGAAGAATAATAGGAGTTCAACTAATGTGTCATATCACTATTAGATCCCACAAAAGTAGACCATGTTTTCTTCCTGAGGCATGAAAAAGTAGCAATAGATATTTAAAATCCATCTCAGGATCACAAATGTCGGCAGCAATAAAGTTAGTGGGAGTCATTTTTCCATCTAAAGCCAAGAAAGTCTCTGATAATCTGATTGATCCCACTATGCCACAGCCATTCCATTCAAACCCTCCATACAAAGAATAAAAGTCATTCAACTCATTCATCATCACAGATACCATATCTACAGTTTCACAATAAATCCTCTAAGCATGAAGAAACACCGTAACAGAAGATGAAACAGAACAGATCCAGCTATTTCATTTCAACATTAAGCTAATTGAATTTCAAATCAAGAAATACCGAATTTAAACAGCTTGAAATCAGTAACTACAGAGAGATTACCATGGATAAGATTGAAGAGGCTTCCATTAGGCTGATAATCGAAAATGACCAATCTTTCTTGCTGGGCCTGAAAATAAGCTCTGACTGGGACCAAATTTGGATGCCTCAGCATACCAACAGTTTCCATATGCTGTTCAAATGCTTCACCACTTGTAATGGCGGTTTTAGATGCATCCAATCTCTTCACAGAAACGATCAACTGATTAGCCATCACAGCTTTATATGTTGTTCCAATGGTGCCCCTCCCTAGAAGCTCTGCCGATGCCCTCATTAGCAGCTCCAACGTATACAGCTCTTCCTCCCCTGAACAAAACACTAAACTGCCACTTTTTACCACTCTTATTTGTTGCTGGTACTTCATTCTCTTTGTTTCATCACTCTGAGGATTCGAGTTTTCAGGTTGAAGTGACGAGAAAGGCACGTCCCTTTTGGTTTCGTCGTTGAAATCGGCTTCGATTTTTTCTGGAATCTCTTCTCTTTCTTGGCGCTCTTCTTCTCGCTTTCTGATCAAGGCTATGAGACTCAGAACCGCTGCAGTTAAGATCAGGATCCCTATCACGAAGCCCAGAATCAGGCCCACTTTTTTATGATGCTTTTTCTGTGGTGGATGAGAAGTGTCGCTTAATCCTTGCTGTGACTGCGCGTTCTGCAGAAGCGGTGACGGTGGTGATGGGGCGGCGCCACCGGAAGTCGAGTTGAAGAAAGGGTAATCGCGGCAGGGTTTGTGAATGACCTCCCCGCATAGAGTCGGATTTTCCATGAATGAATAAACCCTGAACTTTTTGAGGGTTGGTGTCACGGGTATTGGGCCACTGAGATTATTGTTTGAAACGTTGAACAGTGCCAGAGTTGTTTGATTCAACGGCGGAACAGCGCCGGAAAACCGGTTCGAATCGAGGCGGAGGTAGCTTAAACGGTCCAAGACTGTAAGGCTTTCCGGTAGCAAGCCGGTGAAGTTGTTGCGAGACAAATCAAGAATCAAGAGACGGTGAAGGGAGAGAAGAGAGGGAGGGAATGCGCCGGAGAAATAGTTGTGGTCTAAGAAGAGAGTCTTGAGATTGAGGAGCGGGGAGAAATCAGGGAGGGGCCCGAACAGGGAGTTGTTTCTGAGACTGAGGACGCGGAGCTGGTCGAGGCGGGTGAGGGTGGCGGGGGAGACGGCGCCGCGCAGGCCGAAGCTCTGAACAACATAGCGGACAACGCGACCTTGGGCGCATTTGACACCGTGCCATTGGCAGTAATCAAAGCGTTCGTTGGTCGTGTAAAGGAGTTTATTATCAAGGTCAGCGTTCGACTTGAATGACAGAAGAGAGACAGCGTCGGCCGGGAGAGTGGCTGCGTCGCTGCCGGCGCAAATGGAAGCGGCAGGGAATGTGAGAATGAGTAGCAACAAGAGAAAGGAGAAGGGCTTTAGGATCATGGTGGGGTTGGGAGTTCAGGAAAGTGGCGGATTGGGAGGCATTGGGGCGGCGGAAGGGGGAATACAGGAGTGGGGGGAATTTGTTGCAGAGCAGCTGGAGGAGGTCAGGTGACTCAGAGAGAAGTGGGTCAAAATTGTCACGTGAAAGTGGAAAGGTTTGGTTTGAAAAATGTCCTCACACTATTTTTATTTTTTAAATCCATCCCACTAATAATTTACATATTTAAAAAATATATTGTCTTGTCACTTTTATACATAAATTTATATATTATTCTCTCCGTCTCATAAAATATTTAGATGTATTTTTAGCACACAATTTTAAAAAGGTATAAAAAATATATTTTTATGAATATTATATGTATATTGTGAAAGTAAAATTTAATAAATAGTTTTCGTTTTTAAATATACAAATTTTTTTTGGAACAGACCAAAATAAAAAATATGCAATGTCTTTTGGGACGGATGAAATATTAAATAAAATATACTCCCTCCGTCCCATAAGACATTGTGGTGTCTTTTGAGCATACAGTTTAAGAAAAAAGCGTAAAAAATATATTTTTATGAATATTATATGTGTATTGTGAGAGTGGAGTTTAATAAATAACTTCTACTTTTAGATATGCAAATATTTTGTGAGACAGATCAAAGTAGAAAGTATACAATGTCTTATAGGACGGAGGAAATATCAATTTGCATGCACATTCACAAATTGTTTCTGAACGTTGGGACTAATATTTCTTATTCCACAAAAATGAGTTTGTACCATTTTTTATTTAAATATTTCACATAAAAATTACACCCAATTAAAGAAACAAATATCAATTTATATGTATATTCACGAAACTATAAACAAATATACTCCATTCAGTCCCACTAAATATTGCTCATTACTTATTGACACAAATATTAAAAAAAGTATAAAATATTGATATAGTACAAGTGATGTGATAGAAAAAAGTGAAAAAATAACGGGGATAGTATAAAAAGTAATAAAAATAATAATATTCTCTCTGTCTCACTATATGTTTTCATTTTATTTTTACATCTTACGAAAACTACTATTCACTTTATTATTATTATTTTCATTACTTTTTTATTTTTTTCATCACATCACTTATATTTTTTCATTACATCACTTATACTTTTTCACTTTTACCTTAATTTGTGTGCTCAAAAGTAAATAAAAAATAAATAATAGTTTCCAAAAAAGTAAAACAATAAATGAGACATATAGCGAAACGAATCAAATTATCAAATGAAAAACATATAGTGGGATGAAGGGAGTACTTATTCATATACAATTATTTTATTTAAAAAAAAATTAGAGTTGTAAAATTCTCTCCAATGGAAAGAGTATTAATTTACATGAATATTTGAAAAAAATACACACATTTATTTGTACAATATTATCTTATTAAAAAATTCTTAATTTGTGTGCATAATCATATATGCAAGTTTTTAGAGTGTGTTTGTTTTGGCATTCACATGTTCGAGTTAGGACATTCTAGCCCCCGTCACATTCGAGTTAGATAATTTAAAATTTTGATTCACATCTTATACTGAATTCATATTTAAAATACCTTTATTACTCTTCCCAATACAATTTATTTTACACCATTTTAAAAAAATATACATAAATAAATTATTGGATACACTTGAATTTTTAGTTCAATTTTAACCTTTTTTTTCAAAACACACGGTTTACACATCGAACTATGTACAAGAGTGGAATTTTTTTACAGAACTAAAACTACCATTCAGTGACGGTGAGAGAAAGGTATCATCCCTTGCCAGTGAAAGAGTGGATGGTGTCGAAATAAATTATTCTACATTGATAAAAATTAATAAAATACCTTTTATTTTATTATTTAATTTCATACTATTCTTCTTAAAAAATGTCATTTTCTTGTGTAAAATAAGCTCCAGAAGTGAGGGAGTACCACTTTTTGTTAAACTTATACTCTCCGTATCCCTTTTTAGATTGTTCAAATTCTCATAAAGATTTTTTTTTCTATTACCTAAAATGACAATAAAATAATTATACACTGTGAACTAAAATCTTACAAACATTTGTTATTTGCACCTTAGGCCACTATATTTTTCAATACACCCTCAAAAAATACAGTAAGGCTCCGTTTGGATGAGTGGATTTGAAATCTGTGAATTTCACACGAAAGTAATTACTCTCTCCAAGTAAGTTAAATAAATTTACAAATACTTAAATTTGAGTTATATTTAAAATTGAGGAATTATAAATTTTCATCAAAACCATGTCATTTAAAATCTCTAATCTCTACTTCTTATCATCTCTATCTCTCCTTTACTTTTTTTCCTTTTCTCTTAATCTCTTTACTATTCGTGATTTGAAATACACGTCTTTCTACATATATTTTTTCTTAAAATCCGTTAATTTTGAAATCCATTAATCCAAATGGAGTCTAACTTCATTCAGTCCCGTCCCAAAAAATATAGAGGCCCTATGCTACATTTTAAAATGAGACCCTAAATTATATAGTGCAGGAAGACTACTTCAATAAATACTTTAAATATTACTAGTCAAATTCACAACATACAAAATTTCAAACCAAATAATAATTACCCACCTCCATCTTTCTTCTCCTTTTCTCTATTCCGTTATTCTTTCTTTCTCTCTCTTTGTTTTCTTCACGTTCACAACACGACATCTGCATTATCCCACTCAGTCCGCTTAATTTCTCCCACCAGAGTTACTCTAATTCGATGCTGAATAAACAGTTCCGGTTTCACCTACTCTCTATTGAATAAATAGAATAAAAATGGTGAGATTTGAAAATACGAAATAGAAATAGCAATTGTAACATTTTTTCCCCCTTCATCAATCTTCATTTCTCCTCTTCTTTTCCTCTCTCTCAATCTCTATTTCAGTTTCTAAGACTAAGTACATGATATTTTCGATTCTAGTTATATAAAAAAAAGGGTACAATTTTCTAATATTTTGTCAAACTTTTAGCCTATTTTCGAATAATATTATCAAAAGTTTGTTTGATTGACTTTTTCAAATTATTCCTTCTTATTTGATTTTTCTCCAAAAAGAATATATTTTTTCGAAAAATAATCAAGAGATTTGTTTGTGTTGTTTGTTAAAGATATTTAGATTTATTTATTTATTTGCTTATTCTTTCATATTTTTCTATTTTTTTTTTCGCTTTTAGGATATTTTTAACATTACAAACAAAAACTATTTAATTTTTTTACTACTTTTTTCTTTTTATTTTTCATTATTTTGGAGTTTTTTTTTAAAAAGAAAAATCATTATTAAAAATATTGGTACTTTAACCAAAAAAAATTATGCATTTGTAAGTTTTTCCATTAATTAAGGGTGGGTGCACATATTTTGAGAGAGAAAATAAATAATGTATTTATAATATTTTATAAATATTCTAATTAAAAAATATGTAAAGTGTGTACACTTACACTATTCATAGATGTGGGTGCATATAATAAGGAGGAGGAAAAAAATTTGAGCCCCTGAATTTTGGGGGCCTTGTGACTAGGGGTGAGCATGGCTCGGTTCGGTTACCGAACCGAACCGAATAACCAAAATCGAAATAACCGAACTATTCAATATAAAAAACCGAAAAAATCGAAACCGAAAATTTTGGTTCGGTTTAGGTTTTATACCGAAACAACCGAAATATTTTTAAAATAATAAAATTTTAAAATTTAAAATATATAATATTAGTATATATTACTATTAGTATATATAATTATATAATATATAATATTATATATACATAACCGAAATCTAATATATATCTAATCTAATTAAGTGCTTTTTTATATATATAATATTTTATTTCGGTTCGGTTTTCGATATTATGGTATTTTTGCCACGAAAACCGAAACCAAAACCGAATACCAAAAAATTGAAAATCTAAAACCAAAACCGAACCGAATACCAAATTAACCGAACCGAATTTCTATTTCGGTTCGATTTGGTTCGGTTTTTTGGTTTTTCCCGAACAGTGCTCACCCCTACTTGTGACATGTCACTTAACACACCCTCTAATGAACGGCCCTGACTTCATTTTCATAAAGTTGAGAGGATCAATATATCCTCAATTTTACACCTTTCAATACTACTCTTATTGTCCAATAGAAATTTGCACATTTTTCTATTTTTGACGTCCCACACAAATTTACGCACTGCTAAAAAAGAAAACATCGATTTGTGTGCACACTAAAAAAACTGTACATATATTTGTCCATATGTCACTACTTTATTTATAAAACAAAATTTTCTTAAAAATTATGACCTCCCGTCGGGTGCAAATTCCTACACGATGAAAGGAATAATATACAACTTTTTTTTCATTAAAATCCATATCATTTTTATTTGAACAATCTAAATTAGAATGGAGAGAGTGTCAACTTTTAAAGTGTCATCTTTTTAAAAGTGACACATTTTAAATAAAAAGTAAATCAAATAATATTAGGGTTAATTGCGGTAGGGTGTATTGTAACAATCCTTAATCTCACTGAAGTGTAGTTATCTTTTATAATTAAGGCTAGGTGCACTTTCATTAATAATAGGACATTAAATTTTCATTTTTTACCAAACTGCCACTCTACCTAAAAATATCTACCATATCTTAAAAAATCAGTTTCTATCTCTCCCTCGGACTCTCCTCTCCTCTCTCTCTCTATATATATATATTCTCCAACGTCACGACAAGCTCTGCTGCAAGACCGCCTGCGGCGATGGCCAGCCACCATTGCGCTTGGGTGGTCGCGTCCGCCTCCTCTGCCGTTCGTGGATCTGCGTATGCCTCCATCGTCACAATAAAGCCACAAGCTCTGGGGGGCCACAAGGTCAGCCACCGCAAGGCCGCCGACAGTGACGGCCAGCCACCATCGCGCCTGGGATGTTGTGTCCGGCTCCTCTTCCGTTCGTGGATCTGTGAGCGCCGCCGCCCGTGAAGAGCAGATTTCATCATTTTGGGTTTTATCATTTTAAAGATTCAAAAGCAGATTTCTCTGTTTTGAAATAATGGGTGAAGAGCATATTTCATTATGTTAATGGGTTTCATCATTTTAAAGATTCAAAAGCAGATTTCTCTGTTTTGAAATAATTTTCCCCCATTAGTTTGCTTATGTTATTCCCTGTTCATAAAGAAAATATTTCTCAGATCATACTTATTCAATGGTTAGATTTTCTTGTTTCCATTTATAATGTTGATGTTGTCTCTATGCTGATGCTATATATTGGGATCGTACTATATATATCATATGCAGATTCGACGTCAAGATGGATGAATACTATGGTACGTTCATAAATACTATGGTACAATCATATATGTTGATAGTACACTCATATAAGCAAAAGTACACCAATTAACTCGTTAGTACAATCGTCAGATTAAAGTAAAATGTTTGAATAACAAATCTGTAAATAAAATGAACTTTTTCAAAATTTTGAACTTACTTGAAATTGAAAAAAATAGCAGCACCCCTTTGAGGTTTTCATTAGTTAAAAACACTAGAATGTTATTGAACCATAATATTATTCTCATACTATTAAAATAGTTTCACGCAGAACTTGCTAATTCAACAATCGTTTACACAAAATCAATCTTAATATTTACACTATTAAAATTCTATAAGACTTGCGATTGATCATTGCATCAACTTATGTGATTTATTATATTGATGAATTTATTAATTAGAATTTTTAAAATTACAATTATATGAGATTTAACATTTAATTAACTTATTCATATTTTCTTAAAAATACAATAGTTATACTTGTTCATATAAATTTATTCTATTAATAGACATTAAAAAAAATTTATGACTCAATATTCGTCCCATACAATGATTAATTCGAACACCCACAATTAAAAATCCACTACAAGAATTTAATTTAGGATTAGTCTTATATGCACCAGTTACACGGTGCAACTTAAGTTTATTTTAAAAAAGTTAAACAGTTTATAACTGAAAAGTTAAACAGTTTATTACTGAAAAGTTAAATTATAAAAGATACACCTTTTTAGTAATAAACTGTTTAACTTTTCAATTATAAACTGTTTAACTTTATGAAAATGAACTAGAGTTGCACCGTGTAACTGGTGCACAGGAGACTTGCTCTTTAATTTAAAGACAGAATAATATATATGTGGATTGATCTACTTTTTTAAAAATATTAAACTTTCATTTGAATGTAGGGCTTTTCTATGGTTAGGAAGAGCGAAACCCCTTCCTGACGTCAGTAAACCAATAGAATTTTGACAAATAATATTACATCGCCATATGCGACATAGTTTCGCCCCAAGCCAAAAAATAACTTTTAAAAATTAGAAAATAAAAATTACTGAAATAACCTTTTATAATTTTTTAAAAGTTTTTTTTTTCTAATTTTTAAAAGTTTTTTTAATTAAAATATTATTATATCTTAATATATTTTAATCAAATTAAAATTTATGTTTTCAAAATTAATTCTTACACCCATTGCGATCGGGCCAGCCCGGCCCGAACCCAAGTGGCCCGACGGGCCGGGCTAAATAGGTCCGGTTCTTTTCGGGCCTGTATTTTTTGGGCCCGGGCCTATTTAGCCCGGCCCGCTAGGCCTGTCGGGCCACTCGGCCTCAGGCCGGGCCGGGCCCGGTCGCAATGGGTGTAAGAATTAATTTTGAAAATATAAATTTTAATTTGATTAAAATATATTAAGATATAATAATATTTTAATTAAAAGGATAATTTGGTAATTTTAATTTTATTTAATAGTGCGATCGCCTTATGCATAGTGCAATCGCCCTAATGCAAAGTGCAATCACTTCAAAATAATATTGTACGCTAGATCATGCATTTAACGGTATTTATGGGGTTTACTGACGTCAGAAAGGGCGAAGCCTTCCTGATCATAGAAAGACCCTTGAATGTATTGTAATTTTGAAATAATTATATACTACTATTCATTAGACAAATATTATGATTAATAATTAATAAAGTTAAATAAAAACCAAAGATACCAATGAAGAATCTGAATCTGAATATACCTCCTTCCCCACCACTCGGCCCCTCCCAAATATTCTTGAATTATCTTTTCTTTTTTTTTTTTTTTTGATCGGACAATGTTATCTTTTGCTTTAACTGAGCTCAGCACAGCGCCATGGCTACCGAATTCAGATCCATCCCTTTAATTGGTAACTTCTATCTTCTCTTCAGCCCCAATTCACTATTTCTTCCCTCATTGTCCCCCTTTTGCAATTTGATGAGAATCACAATTTTTGACATATACACCTCCAGATATCGCTTCACTGGTGGAGAAATGGAACGACCCGAACATGGCCAAAGATGAAGGAGTGGCAGAAGTTGTTCGGCAATTGGATCAGGCTTGTCGAGAAGCTGGCTTCTTCTATGTGGTAATTTCCATTTCGATTCTGACGAAATTGCGCAATTTCAATATGGTTTGTTTACTTGTGGGTCTTTTGCAGAAAGGACACGGGATTCCCTGCTCTCTTATTGAAGAAATCAGAAGTGCATCTCGCAAGTTTTTCCAATTGCCATGTGAGGAGAAGCTCAAAATTAAACTCTCTGCACAAACTGGATACAGGTACGCGACATCTAATGAACATAGTTGTTGGGTTAATTGTTTGATTTTCTTGAAATTTGCATACGATTTCTTACTGATAATGCTATGTATTGATGATGTAGAGGCTATCAACGAGTTTGCGAAAACATCACAAATGGTGTACCCGATATGCATGAAGCTATCGATGTAGGTTTTCATATGCCCTGCTCCTTCATTTTTCAATTGATTCATTGGAATAATTAGTGCTGCTCTCTTGATTTCGCAAAGTAGTTCTGTTTCTAGGTTCTTTCTTCTGCAGTAATAATCTTAGGTTCATGCTATATCAATGCCTTAATTTCTCTACCACATATTGATTGTTGATAGGGCTCACACTTGATCTGGTATTCGACTATTCGGCGTTTTTTGAAGAATGAAAGTGCTCATTTGACAATGTTTACCCATCACTTGTGCTCCTATATTTAGATTGTGTTTACTCTCATCCTTTGATGCAAGTCAAGTAGTGCCCGTTTGCATATACATATCGATATATATACATATATATGTGCACGCAAAATATAGATTTGAGTATGTGGCTGTTCTTGAATAATTTGTATTTTCAAATTCCGCAAATCAGTTCTACCGAGAGTTCACGCCCGGTACGTATGGGGATCTTGGTGAGGTTCTCGAAGGATGTAACAAATGGTATGTCATATGTGTTTTAGTTTAACTAGTTAAATGGCCATATGGTGCTCTGAATAGAGATAGTATATTGCATTATTTTGCTTTTTTACTTATTGAAGGCTAAGGTTGCATACAGTTTATCTCATTATTAATGTTTACATTTATGTAATATTTACTTGAAGCAAATGTTATCTCAATTCGTCTCTCCCATTGTCAAGAGGGTCTCGTCAATTCCAGTTCAAATAAAAGTCTCGAATATTTCAGCAGTCAAGATAGTGTTGTTTGAGGGTGTTACGAAGATTCATTTTGTGAAATATTTCTGTATTCAAGTTCATGCTGTTTCAGGGTGTTACAAATATCATTTTGTTATCTATGGATGACTGCTTTCTTGAGGATACGAAAATTCCGGAAATTGAATTCTGTGTAGTCATATTGCATAAGCGAAAATTAATCTGTAATTAATCATTAAGATTTCATCTGCATATCTTTGATCTTTTAAGTTACAAGCTTTAAATTATTCTCCTTTCTCCATCTTCTGATATGCATATGCATGTTTATTCTAAATAACATTTGGGACTCCCTAATCTAAGATAATTAAAGTTAATTTTGTGCTTGCTGGAGTCTTTCCTATTTGCAGGCCAAGTGAGCCCCCAAACTTTGAAAATTTAATGGGGACCTATCTCGATCGTTGCACAGGTATTTACTCAAAATTCAACACTTATCAACGTATGCTCTGTCTATAATTTGTAACTAAAAGCACAAGTACATTTGTTATATATAGATCTGTCAAGAAAAATAATGGGGGGCATAGCCTTAGCATTGGGTGGACCTGTGGATATGTTTGAAGGTAATACAGCTGGAGATCCATTTTGGGTTCTTCGTGTTATCGGGTATCCCTCTGTATGCCATGTGAACGTCAAAGAAATTGATAATGCAAAAAACTATGTGGGATGGTATGCTTTCTTCTGCTATTTACGTTCTTCTTCAGTTTCCACTGCCTCTAACATTTGGAATCTTGATGTTTCTGCATTGCTCGTCTCCCACCTGATCAAATCCAGTGAAGCACACACCGACTATGGTACAGTTTTTAGTCCTTAGATTTTGTTCTTGATCCTTCTGTTCATGATGATGGTAGTTCGCTTTTGTTTCTAGGTTTACTGACTTTAGTTAATCAGGATGACGATATTACTGCACTACAGGTGCCCCATTTTTCCCTATTTATAATCTAAACGTGAGAGAATTCTTTTATTTTCGACCTATCTTGGATTATTTATAATAAGTTATAGCTAGTCTTTTGGATTATTGAAGGTGAGAAACAGTAAAGGGGAATGGATATCAGCTGTACCCATTCCTGGTACATTTGTTTGCAATATCGGCCACATGCTAAAGGTACGAAAACTAGCTACTTCGCCGTCTATCAGTAACTACACCAGTATGTGTATAGTTTGAGCAACTGACAATTTGCAGATTCTAACTAATGGGGCATATGAATCAACTCTGCATCGGGTTATCAACAACTCTCCAAAGTACCGTGTCTGCGTTGCATACTTTTACGAGGTTAATCTTGCAACATCTCACACGAGAATTTATCATTTGTGAAATGCTAATTGCATTTGATTCCACTTGATAAAACAGCCAAACTATGATGCTGCTATAGAACCATTGGAGATATGCGTCGAGAAAACGGGCGGCGTGAAGAAGTTCCAAGGAGCTGTTTATGGGAAGCATTTGGTCAGTAAAGTGCTCACCAACTTTGTAATGTAATGCCGGAGGAGGTTTAACACTTTCAGTTTTATTTCATATATGTATGTATGTATGTACATTATTTTCTAATAATCTGCAGCCTATATTCAAGAAAAAAACAAAATCATCTTCGTTTTTATATATATATATATATATATATATATATATATTTGTAATTTTTTTATAGTAGTCTTGGCCATGCGAACCAAGAAAATAAACATGTGAATATAAAGTTAAATAATAAAATAAGAAAAATTGTACTTTATTGACTTTTGTGAGTGTAAAAAATTTCTTTTTAGGTGTGTGAATAAAGAGTTGTGACATCCAAATAAAAAAAGTGTGAAAATAGTTTTAGGACGGAGAGAGTATAAAATAATAGTATGATACTTTACGTATAAGACTGTAACATGTTATCCACCATTTACATATTTTTAGTTTAATTACATTAATATTTAATTTCTTTTTCTGTAATACATTTAAAAAATTTACAGGCTTATGCAATAAGAGACACATAAAAAAAATGTAAATTAGCAGTTAGTTCAATTGCTATATTTTTTCTATCATTTAAATTAAATGTCCTGTTTCAATTTTTAAAATATTATTAATTTAAAAAATAATTAATAAATGCGACATCACTTTTACATGCCGCGATAGGGTCGTACGACAATTATTTGAAGATAGGCGAAAATTTGTGTGTGAATCACTATTATATATTTCAATATAAACGTTATTATTTTTCTAATATATACGTACTATTTTAAACAAAAATATTTTGAAATAATACTCATTTTATTTTACTATAAACCTTATATTTTATCATTATAATTCGTTCTATTATACTCCCCCTCCCCCAAATTTATTCTCATTTTTGTATGAGCACAAATTTTAAGAAAAATGAAATAAAATAAGAATATTGTGGAATAATTGTGGGGTCCACTAAAAATTAAAGTGATCATATGTGAGTATGATAATAAAATAATATATTCTAAAAGAGTAATGATAATAAATTTAGGAGAAGGACAGAAGTGAAAATTGAGAATAAATTTGAGGGATGGAGAGAGTAGCTCTTCTATTCTTTTTCTTTTTCTGACAACAACTTTTATACTTTTCATTTCCATTATTTTTCCTATCACATTACATATATTCTAATTATTATTTTAACATTTATCTTAATTTATATATAAAAATTAATAAAAGGACCAACAGATTATAATTTACTAAAAAGTGATAACATGTCTGAAAATATAACACCAATTAACATAAGATTTGCTCTTTAAATATATTGTGACAGCAACTGCTATAATTGCACAACTTTTGCAATGGACCAAAAACGTTGTTTTCAGATTATGGTCCTTAGGCACACTAATCATGTCTCTTCAATTTTTGGAGCACCAATAATGCAAATTTCACTCAACGTACTTTTTCCCGATGTTAGAGCATCAAAGGAAAGGAAGATTCCTTGTATACATGTTTTTCTGATAGAGATATATATAAATAATATGTGACTTTAGATATTAATTAAAATGATTTTTGTGTAGCACATTATGCAAATAATCGCCGTTGTCCTTGGGGCACCATTTGTTGTTTCTTAAGGTGTCTCAATCTTCAAAGGTGATCATGTGCCAACATGTTATACTCCTTCCGTCCCGCTATAAGTTGCTCGTTGCTTTTGGGCACACAAATTAAAGTAAAAAGTGAAAAAATATAAGTGATGCGATGGAAAAAAGTGTAAAAAGTATTGAATATAATAATAAAGAAGTGAATAGTAATTTCTAGAAAAGGTAAAAAACCAAATAAGCAACATATATTGGGACGGGCGAAAATAGCAACATGAGCAATTTATAGTGGGACGGAGGGAGTATTAATTAACTCTAAATTTTACTTTTTTTCTGCTTCTACTAATTTGGTATCCTCTATAATGTCAAACTTATATATATATATATATTTATATATATATATATATATTCTCATTCAGTCATTCATGCTGAGTAACTCAAAACAAGCGCACATGAAATATTCTTTTCTAACACAAATTATCTGGAAATAAATCAAAATCCATCATCTTATTGGCGTAATAATTAAAAATAAAATAATAGATAAATGAATATGATACAGTATTTTATTTTAATCCGTCTTATAACTTATGCAACAATGCATTGTTTCATATAAGAATTTTTTAGGTTGGTCATGATGAAACATGTCAATTACTTGTCTCATAAAGGCAAGAAACAAGCTCCATTTCCTTCAATGGATGCACAATATATTTATAGCAATGAAATAAGAGTTGTTATTAGTGGAATCTTGAAATAATATGAGTTGATGTGGCTTTTATAACTATTACGGGATAAATATCAAAATCATCATATAATTTTTTTACTTTTTTGATTTGATCTCATAACTATGTAATGTTTCAATTTAGTCTCATAACAATTAAAATCTAATTAAAATAGTTCCAAGTAGGGATGTAAACGAGCCTAGCCGAGCCGAATACTATCAAACTCGAGCTCGGCTCGTTTGCTCGGTTATAGGCTTGAGCTCGGTTCGAACTCTAATAATTGAGCTCGAGCTCGGCTCGTATATAAAATTTTAAGCTAGCGAATAGCTCGAGTTCGGCTCGTAAAATATTCGTTAACTAAATAAACGAGTTAGCTCGAACTCGACTCGAAAAAAAGCTCGTTTGCTTAGTTCGAGCTCGATTCGAAAAAAAGTTTGTTTGCATAGTTCGAGATCGGCTCGAAAAAAAGCTTGTTTTCATAGTTTGAGCTTGACTCGAAAAAAGCTCGTTTACATAGTTCGAGCTCGGCTTGGAAAAAACTCGTTTGCATAGTTCGAGCTCGACTCGAAAAAAAACTCGTTTGCATAGTTCGAGCCTATTCTCGAGCTTTCGAGCCAATACCATAAAGCTCGAGCTCGGCTCGTGAAATTTAACAAACAAACTCAAACGAATATTTTTCGAGCCGAGACTCGAATAGTTTGCGAACGGCTTGATTCATTTACATCCCTAATTGCCAGAAATGACATAAAACGACGTCGATTTACTCACGTGTTATATTTTCCAGCGGAATTGGCTCACGCGACACATAAATAAAACGACGTCGTTTTATGTCATTTCCGGTGACTTGAGACTATTTTGGTTAGATTTGAATTGTTATGAGACTAAATTAAAATATTACAGTTATGAGACCAAATCAAAAAAGTTATGGGACAATTTTAATATTAATTCATAACTATTACAATTATAAATGTACATGGTCGAGGGATTTAAAGTTTTAAAGACAATGAATATGAAGAACATAAACTCTAAAGTAATTAATATCATAGAGATTGTTAATTCAATGTGTTGGGTAGACTTGGACTTGGAAGGTTATAATCTTTTACTAGGAGCCTTAAAAAATTATATTTATAGTATAAATAATGTTCTTCTACGCTTTTCGCAGATGTTGAAAACAAACCTTAAATATTTCTTCTGTTCTAATTTTAATTTCTTATATCATTATTTACACACTATGTATTTATCTAAATTACAAATGCTATAACTTGACTTTATTTAAAAAATATTGAATGAAATAGGAAAAAAAAATTGAAATGAGGGGAGTATAATAATAGAATGTTATTGAAGATATATACTGGAATTAATTATGATTGAGACTTTAATTATGGGTTGAGTTTAATGAACAATGTTTGTCTCTATGCTGCCATCATCCACTTCAATTTGGTGGGGCCCCTACTCATCTGTCTCGTTCTATTACCCGTTTGGTGGTCGAGTTATACTACCATGGTGGCTGTCGGTGGCTGAACTTCATAAATGTCTTGTGTCACCACAGAAATGGAATGAACTATATTTTCTATGTTTCTCCTTAGAGTTCTCCATTTGTTTTTCATAAAAAATTTACAATGGAATGTGTGATAGAATAGAAAATATATTGAAAAGTCGTGAGCACAAATATTTTTAAAATAAAACAATAGAAACATGAGAATTAAAAAAAAAAAAAAAAAAAAGGATGAAGGTAGCGTTCAAAAATCTTATTTGGAAAGTATTCAAATTAATGAATTTGATATTTTTAGCTTTGAATCCGGTTTAAATTGATAAAATTTTTATCGTAATTTAAATTGAGAGAATTTTAAATATGTGTAAGTTTTCTGTGCACCAAATGTACTGTATAACATAATATTATTTTTAAAAAATTACATAAAATATAATTGAAAAGCCACAATATTAATATTAAAAATATAATTTTTTTAATAATAAATAACGTAATTTTTATAGCAAATTATCTAGCAGCGCACGTTATTATAGCAAATTTAAACATTATATTAGCACACATTATTCTTCGGTTGGCAATGTTACAATTACTTACCGCTATTCTGCCATTAGTTAAATTGAAATTTGCAACATTTAAAAGCAGTAAAAAAAAAGCTCAAGAGTGGGGCTGCAGAGCTGCGTAAGTCCGCGGCAGAGTCAGAGACAACAGCTTCCGGTTCTTGCCCGGCAATTCCTCATACCGATGGCAGGGCACTATGTTCATGGATTCCGGGTCGGGGCAAGATTCCTCCCGGGAGAAGAACTGCCCGCACTCTGCAGGGTCTTTCTGCGACGGCAGATCCCTTATGCAATTCATACGCACGTCAAGCTTTCCGTCGGCGATCAGCGCCCTGCAGGCCGGCCCCACCTCCGTGATGAAGTTGTCATTCAGCGTTATGGAGATTACATGTCCGAGCTTGCACAGCGATTCCGGCACTCTGCCGTACAGCTGGTTGTGAGATATATTAAGGTAGTTCAATTTATCGAGGCAGCCGAAGGACAGGGGAATGGGGCCGGTGATCTTGTTGACGCTGGCGTCGAACAGAGTGGCGGATTTCAGCAGTCCGATCTCGTAGGGGAGGCAGCCGGAGAGATGGTTGTTGAGCAGGAGGATTTCGCGCAGCGTGCGCGACGCTTGCCCTATGGTTTTGGGGATGCTGCCGGTGAATTTGTTGTTGGCCAATGTGACGTACAGAGAAGGGGTTTTGCCGAGGCTATCGGGAATTTTGCCGGAGAATTGGTTGTTGTTGAGGAAGAGAGCGTCCAGATCCAGTCGGAATGCCGCCGCCGGGACTTCTCCTGTGAGGAAATTAAATCTCAGGTCTAAGAATGTGAGGTTTACGGCGGTGAGGACTGTCAATGGGAATCCGCCGGTGAGTTTGTTGTTGCTGAGATCGAGCTCGTAGAGATATGCAAGGCGTTTGTAGTCGATGCCGCCGGGGACAGAGCCGGAGTAGCTGTTGGTGTTGCTGTGGAAGACGATTAGGTCGGTGAGGCCGTCGAGGAAATCCTTGAGCGCCAGTGGATTAGTGCTGTTGCCGAGATCGAAGCCGTTGAACTTGACCAGAGCAACTCTCTTCTTACCGTCGGAAATGGTGGTATCGCAAATGAAGCCTCTGTAGTTTGAGCCTTCGCATATCCTGCCATGCCAGGTTCCAGTAACGTTCTTCGGGTCATGTATCACTGTTTTTCTGAATTTTTTGATAACTACTTTCGCCCTTTCAAGCTCAGGAGATTGCTTTCCTGAAGGAGGCACCGGCTTCGACTTCGGCGGCGGTTTTGGTTTGGGGGGCTGTGGAGGTGGCGGAGAAGGACTTGGCACTGGAGGTGGGGGCGGAGGAGGACTTGGTGCTGGGGGCGGTGGTGGTGGAGGGCATTCCGGAGGAGGAGGAGGAATAGGGTCGGGGCAGAAAGGGGGTTGGGGAAGGGGGGAATCGGCGGGATAAGGGGGGGAATAGGTGTCCGGTGGGTAAGCTCCTCCCCCTATGATTATTTCTAGATTTTGTCTGCCATTGAAGCCTTGAGCTTGGAGCAGTGGTAAATTTGAAGAGATGAGAAGAATTGAAATGAGAAAAGAGAAATATCTGTTTCTACTCTCCATCCCTTGCTTTCTTTCTTTCAAGAGATATGAAACTATGTGGGTTTATATATAGTGGAGAAAAAGTGTTATCCATCCATGGCTAGGCACAAATTGCTTCCCTCCCTCCATTTTTTTTTTATTTTTATGTTTAATTTTTTAGAGAACTTTTGGTGAAGTTAGATAAAATAATTAAAAAAAAATACGAGTCATTTTAAGTGAATGTGACAAATATAAATAAGTGAAATGTTTGTAGGTGGTGAATTGTAGAATTGAAAAACACAACTGGGAAATGAGTACTACTAATCATTGATTAGTGATTTTTTTAATTATAGGTAAATGTTAGTGGTTAATAGTTAGTTCACCAAGTTTTCATACACTCATATTTTCAGGCCAATCTTATAATTTTCTTCTATTCGTTCTCAAAGGAAATCGAACTCAGGCACTCAAGTGAGGAATCCGGTGGCCAGGTGAGCTTGCTCAACAGGAAAGGAGTACTACTAATCATTGATTAGTGATGCACATAAAAGCATGTATTTATTACTTTCTGCTGAATATATGACAAATGTGAAGATTCATCAAATCACTTTAATATTTCCTAAAACTCTTGTCTTATTTTATTGTTTGTACTTTTAAATTAAATTGATTTTAGTTAATAAATTAATATAAATCATTGTGCGTAAGTTGTAATATAAGATGTAAGATGTAAGGTATGTTTTCTTTGGAATTTTAGTGTCCGTAGTCTGTCATGATTTTGAAATTTTGAAATGTGAAAATCTTGATAAATAGTAAAAATATGTATTTGTTTTGAAATTTTAGTAGGGTAAGATGTTACTTTATATCAAATCTAAGTGTGATAATGATTGATTTTATAGATATAATAATATGTATTTTATGTGTGTTGTGTTGGAAAGAGAAAATAATATGTATAATTGGAACTTTTAGGTGTAAATTGAGTTTAGGATTTGAAAACTGGACGTTAAATCTCAAAGTCGTGTGCACCGTGATCGCAAAATCCCGATTTGGATCTCCTCCATTTAATATTTCCTCTATTTCCTCCATTCAATGTAAATGTCACATATTATTATGGGTTCCATATATGTGTATATTTATTATTTATTTTAATTATGCATATATACCCATGATAATGATGACATTTATACTGAATGGAGGGGATCTGACTTCGCAAAGTCCTAAGTCCATTCGGGTGAGTTTCAAAATAAACATATCCCCGTAAAGACTGAGTAATGACTCAGAGTAACTAAAGTCTCATTATCTAGTTCACAATAGGAATGACAAATTGACTCGTCTCATAGCTACTGTGCCCTGTTTGTATTTTAACTGTTCTGTTCCGCTCTATAGTATATATTAAATATGTAATATTTTATAATATAAAATACTTTTTAAATTTATTTTTGTTAAATATGATTTGATAAATTTGGTGTGGGGCACAATATTCCACCTCGCAGCGTGACAAGTATTTATTTTTAGATACCCGTCTTCTCTATCCCATTGTCATCCATAGTTCATAAGGTTAAGATTCGATTATTATTTGATTGATAAATAAAAAAATGACTGTATCATAGTATACAAAATATAGGGTTCATTTGATTCGTAAGATAAAAGTATCTATCCGTCAAACACAATGTGTTTGACGGATAGATACTTTTATCTTACGAACCAAATGATAAGAATATTATTTTATTTTCATTCATAGAAATATCGATTGAGCGAAGAAGAAATATATCTGCAAGTAAGAATCAAGTATGTGGTAATGTAAAATTGATTAACACAAATTAGAACACCAAAATCATTATTTAATATCTTGATGTGTCTTAAAAGCAATAAAATATTAAAATTGAAGATAAGAAGTCTTATGATAAAAAATAAAAAGAAAAAGAACGCCTAAAAGTTAGGGGTCGGATACATACTCAAAATATAACCTTAGGTGGATTAAAATTAGATGAACAACTTTGATGCATTCTTTGAGATGAATCACATTAAAATTTTAGATTGGACTAATCAATAATTAAATTATTAAAATTTTCACTAATCTAGCTAGATCCATTGAGAAATATCTACTCACTTAGTAGAAAAGTTTTACTCTCTCGTCCATAAAAATTGGTCTACCTTAGCAATACACGATTAAGAAAAAGTTGATGTTGATGTGTAAAATTGAGTGTATTAGTATAATAAAAAAATTATTTGATGTGATATGTAAAAGTGAGAGTATGTGTATAAAAAAATGAAAATAATAATTGTAATTTTTCTATTTTAGATAAGTGAATTATTTATTGTGAATGACCGTTAACATGGATCATTTATCGTGAATGGAGAGGGGAGTAACTTTGTTTGTGGTGGGCCTGTGAAATTGAAAGAATAGATTTAAATATGGTTATATGAAAGAGTAATAAAGATAAAGCTGGCAGTGGTACTTCAATTTGGCATGGTTTTGGTCGATTGATCAAGACTCATAATTGCATGTGCTGTGGGGTTGTTTGAGTCGACTCTAATATTCAATACACTCCTGGAGTCTCCAATTTATCTTCAAAGAAATTAATATTTTTAATTAAAATATAATATTGTGTAAATAATAATATATAAATATTTTTATGAGTATAAATATAAATTAATTTTGTAGCATGCTTATTATATTAAAATATTCGAATAAAATAAGTATTTAAATAATTGCGAAATGTATAAAATGTCTCAGATGCACACTTTCCAATTATATACTCGATTACTCTGTTTCAATATGTTTCACTATGATTACTTCTATTTTAATATATTAATTATTTTTTATATTTCCTATTCAAAATAAATTATGAGATTAAAATTAAAAAATTAATCTTTTTAGATAAAAAATAAACACTAGACAAATTATAAAATCAAAATTTTCTTTATAATATTACACAAATATAATATATAAAATACATATTAAAATGGGAGTATGTTTTAAAGCTGCTTTTCAAATTATTTTCATAATGTATATGCCAGAATATAATTGGAAAGGAGTTGTTCGTGGGGTGTTTGACTGAACTTATAATTATTTAAAATAATTTATAAATATTTTAAGAGCTTATAAGTTTTTAAAATAAATTTCTTAAGCTATAAAAAAACTAATTAGAATATTTTTTTTCATCACCTACCAACCCCACTCACCCACCTTATTCTGAACTTGGACATCAATCCTCAATCCTAATTCAACATAAAGAAATAAATAAAATATTTATTTTTTATTAAAATTAAAATTTTAAAAAATATGATAAATTATCAGAAATTTTGAAAATTATAGTGATCAAATACTTTAATAACTTAAAAATTATTTAAAAATAATATCTTATATATTTTTAAAATAACTTATAAAATATTAAAATTTATACAATATTCAAATTAAATTTGACCAAATAGCGTCTAAGTCATGCTGAAGTCTCCGCGCTCCAAAAGAAGTGAAGTGAAGTGGCACATGCAGGTGGGGACATATTTTATTTTATAAAGTTAGCATACGAGAGTGACATAATTTACAAACACAATTATCATTTTTTTTAAAACTAACGCAAAATACTACTGAAAAGTTATATATATTATTATTAAAAAATGTATCTTTTATAATTACACGGAGCAACTCAAGTTTATTTTTTTTAAAGTTACACAAAATACTATTAAAAATTTACATATGTTATTATTGAAAAATGTATTTTTAATAGTGTAACTTTTTAATAATAATTTGTGCAACTTTTCAATAATTATTTCAATATTCAGAGTAGAAATTTGCTATTGAATCACGTGTTGAGATGCGTTAAATTAGAATAAATGAAATATCTACTTTTATTCTTCTTACTCGTTATTATAGTAACAAAATAAAAGGTCAATTCGAAGAAAAATATAAAAATGCAATTATGTTAATTTATAAAGACACTAAATAAAGAAATAAGAGGAGTATGTTGGAGATTTTGAATTATTTAACTACTAAACTAAAATTTGAATTAAACTAAGTAAGCGAATATCATAAATTAAAATTTAATGAATAAATAAAATTTAATTCATATTTCATTCATCACTTGGTCTCGACTATACTAATTAAATGTATTGTTCGATCTACCTTTCCCACGGATTAATAACCCTTGATAAATAATTATTTATCACGTATTATTATTCTATTGAAACAAGTTCTTAAAAAAAAATAAAAAAAATTCTATTCAAACATGCTACTAATTCTCAAACTAGCTTGATTCGAAAGAATTCGATTATATCACCCTAAGCAAATGTTATTAATGGCTACTAATTAACATAAAATTACAGCAATTACAGATTACAATCTATGTATTAGCAAACATGTATATGAATAAGTTAAAAATAACTGGTAAGCTATGATACACGGATTCTTTTAAAAAAATGTTATAATACAGTGTTAGATTTGCACCCGCACCCTAAAAGGGGTAAGATTCTTTAATTTTCGTGTCTGATTCTTCACGTGGCGAATCCATCTACTATATGACGAATTTAACTAACGGATTCTCGAATCCAAGGTACGAATATTATTTATAAGCATTAAATATCTTATTTAAATTGAATTTATTATTTCGTATAAGTTAAATTGATAGTGTGACACCCGTTTTAGATTGAATTTATTACTAATTGAACTAATGTAACTCTAATTGATTTTTTTTTTACATAATTATATTATACTATTGAATATACTCAAATTTTAGTGATAAAAATATAAATGATTTACAATTGATTTATAAAGTTTTTATAAAAAATATATTTTTTAAACATTATATATAGTAAAATATAAATAAATAGACATATTCTTAACGAATCGCACCCTAATTTTTTGAAAAACTCGTATTCCCGAACTCGTATCGCATTCGCATCTGTGTATCCACACCCGTGCAACATAGCTGGTAAGTCTAATATTAATTACTCAAATAATTAAATAGACAAACTGGATATAAATAATATGTGAAAAAAGTCTCACGAATGAAACAAGATTTAACTAACAACCATAGAAATACCAGTTTAGAAATCTCCAAAATTGAAATATAGATTAACATAATTAAATCACAATAGTTTTAAAAAAATAAAATAAACTCAGATCGGTGGACTTGCATGAAAATAAAGAATGCCTTTATGATATGGGCCTTACTGATTGGTAAATTAACATAAATTTAAAATGTTGGGCTGGACTGATAATTAGGCAAATGGGCCTATCTTGGGATATTTTTTACCTACGTATTTGGCAGTTCTACGGTAATTTTATTTAGGTCCAGGTTATTTGCACTTACCTTTTTCATAAATACACTAGCCAGATTAATACACTACCTTTATTCGGCAATTTTTTTTGAGTTTTTTTATTTTTCGGAATTTTTTTTCGAACATAGTGTAAAAATAAAATTTTGTTCAAATTTTTTTACCGAAAATTTATAAAAATTTCGAAAAAAATTATCGAACAAATTAAAGGTAGTGTATTTCCCAAAATGACTAGTGTCAATAACATGGGCCTTTTATTTAATTTATTACATGAACTTTAAATTTTTGGTTGACTCGTTTTTTATTTTTTTTCAATGTTGATTTTAGAAATTTCACATGGTTTAAGTTTCTTATTTATTATTGATCTGTATCAATATCAGGTAGTTTTTCCTTCTAACTTAAAAAATTCCATAATATCCTAAAATTGATAGAAAAAATATATAAACTCAAACCAAAAAGATCATAGTAGAATAAATCTGATTGTTACAAGAAGAATTTTAAAAATATATAGTTACAAAAAAAAAAAACACATAATTTAAGCACAAATCTCAACTTATCACCTACTATTTTCAGTCCTATATCTACCTTTATGGAGTAATAGAAAATAATATACTTTTTAAGAAAAAATAATTATAAAGTTAAATAATAAAATTAAAAATATAATTTATTGATATTCAAAAAGATAAATATGAAAATGATTGTGAGAAGTTGGATGCTTATAAAATTGAAGATAAAGTATTTAAACATAATAAACATTACTACACTACCAATTCTTATGTATCAATGGGGGGAGTTCTCCTCACCAAATATTGACATATATCGTTTTACAAATGATATCAAGAATGACCTAAGTATACATATATAACATATGTAACGCTTCCCTTCATCTGGGCTATGCACTCAAAAAATTATTACCTATTCGTAGAGGGATGAGTCTTCTCACCAAATGTTGACATGTATTGTTCCTTAAATGTTACCACTTGTAAATTTTAATATATAAAAAGAGAATTTTTCATACCAAATGTTGATATGTGTCATTTCTCATACGTTGCCACTTGTGTTACTCTTAAAATTTCTGTTAAAGAAATCATCGCTTTTTCATATATATACTTATATATAAAAAGAGAATTTTTCTCATCAAATGTTGACATGTGTCATTCCTCGAATGCTATCACATGTCATCTTTAATATATTAAAAGGGAATTCTCTTAACTAAATGTTAATATGTGTCAGTGTCTCATATTCTACCACGTGTCATCTTTAAAATTTTATGTAAAAAAACTATCAAATTTTCATATTTTAATTCTTTACTTAATCTATACTATATTAAAAAGAGGCTTAGCCTTGTAAAACATTTTAGGACGGTTTTACCCCTCTATTATTTTTCATCGTCCTTTCGCATCCTCCCCAAATCAAACCTCACCTGAATCTCAAAAAATGGATGTAGCGCCCAAACCCTACACCCCTACCTTCTTCATACGATCACCCTATAGATCGCTGGGTTCTCGTTCTCCTCGACGATATCTCCCTCAAATCCTCGCATTCCCTCTTCTTTTCATCCCTAAAATCCCACAGTTTTGATCTCGATTTCAAGCTCTCTGATGACCCCGATATCGCTGTCAAGCGATATGGACAGTACTTGTACGACAGCCTCATCCTTTTCTCTCATTCTACCGAGCGTAAGTTAATTGTTTTGTATTAATATTTTCAGTGTGGCCCTTTTACGAAGGAATATTGTTCTGAGAGCTGAAGATTTTGTCTAGGGTTTGGAAAGTCTTTGAATTTGGAGGGCGTTGATTATCCTTGCTCCTCTGTCAAGTGCTTTAGGTGCAAGCACACATTAGATCTATATTTGTGTTAGAACATCGATTTCTGTATTGTGCTCTTTATGTTGAATTATTGTTATCATGAGTTTTCCTATTATTTTATTTTCATTCTTGACTATTTGAATAATTTTTGTTATATGTTTTGGTAGTTTCGGAAGTAAATTTAGAATATGATAATTATCTCAAGTATTTTAGTGATTTTGATCCCAATTTCTATGTTATTTCATAATTTCTTAATTTAGTCTCTCATACAAACTCTAGATTTTTTGAATTCTATGCATGGCTGCAAAACTATTTCGTGGTGACAATAACTATATATATATACATGGGTGCAAAACTATATATATATATACATGTTAAGTGTTTATGCTTTTTCAATTGTTAAATATTTCTAATATTTTTATATAATTAGAGTCAATCATCAAAATGTTAATTGGATGTGTTGTTCCATTGCCCTTTCATCTTTTAAAGACAAATGAACATTAAGACATTCTTTTAGTGCTTTGACATTGCAATTGATAACAATTAGTTGCTCTTACTTGCAGAAAACCAAATATAAACTCAAAAGATTATTGTACTTGTAACATACATAATGGTAGACAAGTTGCTCGATATAATGCATAAGTGAGAATATTACAATACACAAGTTTAGTTTTATAAAATAATAGCAAAATTTACTATCATTTTTTCACTTTTTTGGACTTGGCTTATCAAATTTTCTCTTTTATTTGTTACTTATTTGTATTTTTTTTTTTTTAACAAGAGCCTCTTTCACCATTATACATGTATAGAGGTGTTTGATGAAATATGATTGCATCAGCTTTGGAGGTGTTCGTTCCAAAAATTCATGAGCTTTGGATTGTAATTAAAGTTATTGGTGTATTCACATCTATGTCGAGGTCATATATGCATATACATTGTATTGATGAGCTTTTCTAACATTATGTTTAAAAAGCTCACCAAAATAATGTATATACATATATGCCCTCAACATTGATGTGATTACACCAATGACTCTAATTACAACCCAAAATTCATGAGATTTTGGAACGAACACCTCTGAAGCTGATGCAATCATCTTGCAGTTATTCTGATTTCTGGAATTTATAACTAACAAATTAATCATTTGTCATCCTTATTGTGGCCTATAGGTTATGTCTTTTTATAAGCTCTGCCTCATGTTTTGCATTTTATAATGAAATTCTAACATGTAAACAAGTAATGCTTTGCGTGATAAATGATGTCTTTATGAGATTTAAGTTTACTTGAACTGTTTCTACATATAGATTTTGTCAATTTTATTCCTTTAGAGGTGCTTGATTCAATTGATGCTTTTTATGTCATTTTATGGATTTTGCATGGATTAGCAATCAAGATTTTTAAATTGAAATGTAGCTCGAAATAAATTGTCATTTTGTAATATACTTGGTGTAAAAAGCTCATATAAAACTATTGCGAAACTTGACTAATTAATGATTACTATGGATTTTACTTCTTTTAAAATTTTAAATTTTATTTATGGAAGTACAATTCTCTAGCATTATGTAATTATGGTCTTATTTTTCATATATTTACTGTACTTTAAGTAGCTTTTTAAATGTGTTGTTGTTTATTTAATCTTCTGCAATGGTTTATGTGCTTGCAACTTTTGAATTACTCATGTACTTCTAAGATTATACGCCTTGATGTCATGCTATGATTAAATGTTAGAATTTTGTAGTCATTTCTAATACACATAGATTTTTTTTTATTTGTGCCAACAGATTCAAGAGTGCTTCATTGAAACTAGAAAGCATTAAGCATAAAATTGGTAATGATGCTCAGAAAAAAAAATTGGTAAAGATTTAAAAGGTAGGCCTAGGTTTGCCATGAATATGGTTGCATTCGATATCAGGTTCAGAAGCAACCAAATGCAGTAACAGATTTTAATTTTGATGGTTGCTGACTTGAGAGGTGCTTGGAGGAATGAACTTAATCCCAAGCATTACAAAGTAGGTTTAGTTAGTACCTAAAAAAAAGTCTCGAGTCATTAATATTCATGTCCCACTAGCTGTCTTATTGTTATTGATTTGATGTCAGACTAAAAGGTATTATCAAACATTTTATTTTACCCTCATGATTTAATTTTGCAATTGATTGTTAAGGATTCCATTTCTTTTAAATATACTTCAAAGGGTAGCAAGAGAATTAGTTTAGTTTCTAAATATTTAGATTGTCTTTTATATATTTAATTTATGTGGTTTAATATGCGTCTGTTATAAGTTTTATCTATTTATCATCTTCACTAATTCCTCCTGTAGATAAGAAACCGTCCTTGAAAAATCTTTTTCTCTAAGCATTCTTTAGGTTTCTATCGACGATTTGATATCAAGGTGCATCCACTGATTGAGTTTGCTTTATCAACTGCTGCAATGAATTTTGATTTTTTTTTTCTACAGGAATGCAAATTTATATAATTTTTTCACTGTTTTGAAGATATTATTGCATCAAGAAAGACCTGAAAGAAGATGGAAACCCACAATTATTTATGTTTGTGAGTCAAATATTGAGAAGATGAGAAAGGTACATGAGATTTTAAATGTTCTCAAGTTTAACATGTAATTACAATATTTCTTAACCTGCTTTGAAAATTCTTTGTTTAATGCTTGGATCAATCATAACATTTCAAATTAACAGTCTTCTTCGGTATTGTTTAGTACAACGAGGCGCCAATCAATTTATATTTCTTCCAGATAGTAGACTTGCAAGCTACTACAAGGATACATTATCAGCCCTTATACATATGTTAGTTAAGAGTTATGTGGAAGGAATAAGTCATATGTTAGTTAAGAGTTATGTGGAAGGAATAAGCCGGTAGTTTCTTCTTTATGATTGTTTGCCAGGGGAAATATACAATGATTTATAAAAGATTGACTACATGATGGGAGGAAGAGACTAAAAGAGGTCTGCAAATAATTTTCTCATATGTGTTTTCGGTTTGAAGTTGTTATCCAAATATGTAATTTTATTTGCTTTTCTTTCTGGCGATCTATTTTTTCTTAGTGAGCTCTATAATCATGGATGACAACACATACTCCCTTTAATTTTTTATATGAATAATTTTGTTTTAAGTTATACATTCCAAAAAATAAAATATTGTATATTTAAAGATGATTTTCCAGTTGAGATTAAGAACCAAACTAAAAATTTGGTATTTAGATATAATATTTTGAAAAATGGAACCACAGTTTGAGAATAATTATATAAGTTTCTGCTCAAATTTTTCAAAAATCTTTAATATACGTGAGAAATGTTTTATGTTTCTTCTGTAACACTCATTTTCCCAATAAGATAATTACCTTTGATATAGGTTAAAAACAAATTTTTATATCTTTTATAACATTCCATCTTCTTTCCATCTGAGCAACTACATCATCAAATGTCCTTCAACTTATATAGAGAAACAATGTTACTGTTGATCTCATTCTTGATCCCACATCAAAGTCTACAAGTGATTCGTCATATGCTGATGATTCTTTCCTCATCAAAGATTTCAATGTAGGCTCATACACACATTTTAGACAAATATTGTAGATCTAGAAATATGTCAGGATCAATTTTTTTTATGAATTAGCAAATCAAGTTCAAGTAATAGATTAGATACAAATTGTTCTTTTGACTACATTATTTTTTAAAAGAATGAAAGTGATATAATAATTATTGATAACAAAAGTATGTTGAAATATTTATGAATTAGTTACGGATGCACGTGCAATGCACTTGGTGAGAAACTAGTTATATTAAAATAATTGGAGTTTTGCAGCCCTTTTTAAGAAAGCAAGGAAGACGTCTGAAGGAAATTTTACTATGCCTTTTCTTCTTTTCCTTCTACTTTAATTCTTTTAATTAGTGACATATACACATAAGAATTTGACACATTTACAGGCTTCCACGTCAATTTTGGTATTGGGATAAAGAATTTTGGCTGATTCCACTTCGATATTAATGATTGATGTTTGATATAACTATAAGGAATGAAAATAGTACGGAATAAGAATTTAACACATTTACAGGCTTCCCGCGTCAATTTCGATATTGGAATGAAGAATCTTGGCTGTTTCCACTCTGATATTAAGTATGCTCGGTGTTTGTTATAATTATAAAAAATTAAATGGGTGCAGAATAAGAGTCATATATCTCATATAGTTAAATTATGATATATATTTTAATTTTTAAAAATCAAAGTCACAATAAAATCACAGCAAACACAAACTATTACTTTAGTTATCATTACTCACCTACTTAAAATGTCAATCAAACATCCTAGTTTTTGGTTTCTTTGTCAGTGATCCATAATTTCATTTGATTGTTAGGAATATTAAATTTTATTTCTTTATAAAAGAAATGCATCGATTGAGTTCAATACCTTTGTCTCCTCCAACGCGGATGCAATTCTTTTCTCAAAATGGTATCCATGAACTATTCCAAACCGAAACCCTCTTTTTTTATCATTTTATTTGTGTAACTTATATATTTGTTATATTATGTAATGTATTATATATTTTTAAGGTAAGTGTAATATATATTAATAGTAAGTAATAATATTAAATTTATTTATAATATAATGTGATTTAAAATTTAAATATTAAAATATAAATAATTATTGTATTAAAATAAAATTTAAAATTGTAACTAATCAAAAAGAAATATCAAATTTAAATTTAAAAGATTACAACATAGCAAATAGACGATAGAACATAAAAAAAAATTTAATGCTAAAAAATATATTATATTTTTATTGATTTAATTTTTAAAGATTTAAAAATGAATATCAAATATAAATTAATTATATGTAAATAATGATAAAATAAAGGAATAATTATATATAAATACACCACATTTTACTCAACTTTCAATTTAATCATGAGCTTCACGATTATTGTAAAAAATCTCAACCTTTTAAAAGGTTTCAATTCGATACACTTTTTTTTTCTGGCCAGCAACTGATGACTTGTCTTGCCGGAGCGAGTGAAATGTTGTCACGCTTCCGTACACGTGTGAAAATTCTTTTTTGGTTAATTCTATATAAATACACCACCTTTTACTCAACTTTCAATTTAATCATGAGTTCACGATTATTATAAAATATCCCAACTTTTTAACGAGTTTCAATTCGATACATTTTTTTTTCGACCAGCAACTGATGACGTGTCTCGCTAGAGCGCGTGAAATATTGTCACGCTGTCGTACATGTGTGAAATTACTTTTTTATATTTTATTTTTTTCCACATCATATATTATATATATATATATAATAACAAAATTTTATATTAAAAATTATTTTTTGAATGATAAATACTATGGAAAAAACGTTTTCCACCACATTCAAGAGGACTTGAAAAAACTGTGTTAATGGTACCGAATATCACCACTTAATTCTATATAAATACACCACATTTTATGGTTTTGATATTCGATACCATCAACACAGTTTTTTCAAGTCCCTCTTGAATATGGTAGAAAACATTTTTTTTCCATAGTATTTCTTATTCAAAAAATATGTTTTAATATAAAATTTTGTTATTTTTTAAATATATAATATATGATGTGGAAAAAAAATATAAAAAAGTAATTTCACACGTGTACGCCAGCGTGACAACATTTCACGCGCTCCGGCGAGACACGTCATCAGTTGCTGGCTGGAAAAAAAAAGTGTATTGAATTGAAACTCTTTAAAAGGTTGAAATTTTTTATAATAATCGTGAACTCAGAATTAAACTGAAAGTTAAGTAAAAGGTGGTGTATTTATATAGAATTAACCAAAAAAGTATTTCACACGTGTACGTGACTTTTTCGTATTTTTGCACGTTTTAAAAAACAAGCAAATCTACCCAAAAGCGGATGGGTAATTGTAGTAGAGCAAGTATACGACCAAGTAGTTTTCGACCTAGGATATAAGAGTGTGATGGAGCCCCAAAGTTGTGTGTCGTCATAATACTATAGTGACGAGTCCGGATGACAAGAAATAAAATCAAGGCAACAATTAAACTAGAAAGTAATTAAAACTACCAACTAACTTCCGAGAAGTGCAAGAGATGTGTATGCTTCGGGTGTTTTCCTTACAATTTCGATCAATGTTTCTCACAACTTAATTATCTATCATTTGCTATGTTCTTGGAATGAGTTAAAGGCTACCACAAAACATTTGAAGACCAATCTCTTTTGAGACTTAGGTGATCAAGCAACATGATTAATTCCTAAGGTAGTGAATTATAGAAATGTTCAACACGGTTACTAATCCCTATAATTCTCCTCTCATCAAATTCTCAAATCTTCGATTAAAGAACATAATATCTATTAATGGTGATCTAAGCTATCTACCCCCTCTAGTTGTAATAGATTACTAGTTTAATCCAATTAATCAAACACTCTTTCCCTACAAAGCCAATAAAATACACACCCAACTCTCATTGCAGAGTATACCCATCAACTAAGAGATACTAAATCAATTCAATTAATATAATCAAGATAAACATATTAATAAAAACACATAATCAATTCCCATAGCAAAATCAAGACAATCAAATCATGATCACACTAATTTCCATCACAAATCAAACACCAAAGCATAGAAAAGTTCGTCCATGGCTACAAACATCAAACCCATAATCAAAACACTAAAATAAAAACTAAATAAAAACATCAACATTGAAACTTAAATAAAAGAACAATATCACCTCAATAATCTTATCGGCTTCAATACTTCAAGAAATCCCAATCAAAATTCTAACTACAAATTGCAATAAAATTAAAATTCTAATCTAATGTGTGTATGTGTGGGGAGAGGAGCTCCCCACAAAAAGTAAGAAAACAAAACTGCTGAATCCCTAATTTAATTTCGTGTAAAACCCTTCTGTCTTTCTCCAAAACATACCAATGCTGAATATATATGCTGCCTTTCATTCCTGCAAAAATGGGCGAAGGCCCAATTCTCCTTGTATGGCGGACGACTTCAATTTTCCGGCAAATAGGAGCAGAGGTTACTTGGAGGCTTGTATGGCGGATTCCGGAGTTGGAAATTGCAGGCGCTCGATTCCGGCGAGTGTCGGCAGCGCACAGGAGATGGGGCAGCTATGGAGGTTGGCGCGTTGGTTTTCCGGCGACTTGCAGGCGTGAAGGCAGAGGCTGCGACGGGAGAACAGGGGAGGCGTCGGCTGTGGCGCTCCTCGAAATCTGGGCAGTGGCTGCTGATTTCTGCAGCTTCCTCGACATCCATGGAGGATTCCGGCGAGACTTCAATTTCCGGCGTAGTGAGCTTTGGCTGCAATGGTTTGCGCGGCTGTGGGCATTAATTCCGGCGACACAGAGAGGCGACTCTCGCGTGAGTGCCGGATTCCGGCGGTGGGTCTTGGATTAAGCAGCAATGAATATGTGGATAAACAAGACCATGTTTCCTCTCTCCTATTTTCTCGGTCAAAGCATTGGTAATGGACAAACCTACTCTTCAACTTTCTCTCTTCAAATTCACGTGACTGAGATAAGAGATGGGACCCAGCAGCTTGCTTCCAATTCCAATTCATTTGGTCAAACTCTGAAAACCAATTTCCCTTCTCAGCATAAGTAATGGCTGCCAATCTAATGGGCCTTGGATTAAAATTAAATTGAGAGTCCAACTTCTTTTTTCTCTAGTATTTTCTCGACTCATCCCCGTCAATTTAGAGATGTTAAACGGGCTAACTCTAACCCTACAGGGTTCTGGGCCTTAGCGGTTCATCCTTAACGGGCCGCTATATGCTCGGACTTAATCCTAACCCTAGCGGTCCGCGGGCTAAACGGGCCACTAACGGGCTCGGGGTAATTTATTTTTTACAAATTTAAAATTTAATATAAAATAAAACTAATGATTTAATAACTAAAGTTCACACATCCCTAAAAATTTTGAATTAATTGAAATCTAACTTATTTACTTATTTTCTATTTTAATCTGTAGTTAAGTTATTAGTTAATAATGAATTAGTAATTAATAATTAATAAAGTTTACAATTACGTAACACAAGTGAGTAGAAATCAGGTCAGCCCACAGCCACAGTACATAGGCCCACGGCCCACACCTCCACAGCCCACAATCACTTTCAAATTTAATTAACTTATATTATATATTAATTATTTAATTTAATTAAAAAAAAATCAGGCTACCTGGCCAGCCCGTTTAGCCCGCGGGCTAACCGTTCCGGGCCAAAAAGGCCCGATTTTTTACTGGTCGTCATATGCTCGGACCTAACCCTGTAAAAAACAGTGTTAAACGAGCCGGCCCGCCAGCCCGCGGCCCGTTTAACATCTCTACGTCAATTGACTCCAAAATTATAAACATGTATTTTGCTCCAATAATCATCAATTTCCTACAAAAAATCAACAAATACATTTCTTGGCCATTAAGCACAATAAATCAATTTTAAAGTGTAAAAATGAATGGAATCCTAAGAATTTAATCCAATTAAGCACCCTAAAAATGAGCAATTCTCACACAAATCAGTACGTCAGCGTGACAACATTTCACGCGCTAAGGCGAGACACGTCATTAGTTGCTGGTCGGAAAAAAAAAATTATCGAATTGAAACTTTTTAAAAGGTTGTGATTTTTTACAATAATCGTAACGTTCGAGATTAAATTGAAAGTTGAATAAAAGGTGGTGTATTTATATAGAATTAACCCTAAACTAAAAAATAAATTTTAATAACGTAAGAATATTCTAAATAAATATTCCCATTGAATTAAGATTTAAATTTTATGATTGCAGGTGATTTTACTGTTGGTGGTAAATTTAGTGGCAAATAGTTGATTTTGGTGTATCGAAAATCTCATCAGGTGTATCAAAAGTTGGGGTCAATTAAATTTATATATTGACATCTGTTTTTGATACACCTGATGCATATTTTGATACATTTGACTAAATGTTTGATACTTTAAAACAATTTCATGATAATCTTATCATGAACTATTTTTACACCATACCTACTCAAGATAAAAAGTAATACTTACTGTTGATAGAATTTATTAACAGTATTTGTTTATGTGGCTAATTTAACATGTAATTCTACCAAACAATAATCCAAGAATTTGTGTTCTTGGATGTAAAATATGAGGGGGGAGTGGAGAGTCTAGAGAGAGAAATATCGCAAGGGTAGTAGTATTGATTATGAGAGCGTGTCCCTTGAATAGTACAGGAGAGGTCTTATTTATAGGTGTGTGAGTGTGAGACGGCACCTTACGAGCCTAGATGGCCTCCGGTGTTGGCGAGGGTTCCTTACCCTCGCCTTAGTCTCCCCACACCGCTTCCTATCTCATGCCTCGTCCTACCACAATGCCTTAGACTAGATGGGCCTCATTAAAAACCTCGCCGTAAACCACCCTTGTGGATAAACCGGACGGAGGGAAAAAGAGCGCACCACCGGGATCCTATAGACTATGGGCGAGCTCTTAGACGAGTCGGGCGATCTCTGGGGCGAGCTCTATTGCCTTGCGTGGTCTGTGAGTGTTGCGTGATGATGAACTCTGGCGAGACCTCCATGATGGTATAGGGTGAGCCCTGGGCGAGCTCCAGCACTACAGAGGCGACCTCTTGATTCTTCGAATTACCTCGAGTGGCTCGCCCATCAACACTTACCTTGAATGGACGGAGTATGTGATTATATATTATTTATTTCTTATTAGATTTAACTAGATTAACACTTAATTTATACTTATTATTTTATAAGATCAATACATAGGTTAACCGATATAAATTATGCGAAAATGACACATGTCCACTGGTCGGCACAAATTTATATATTTCCATTACTAATGAAATAAAAAGCACACATTAATTGTTATTGATGACTTACATCTGTTTATGTATCATTATCACATAATTCAGATTCATGGTGGATATATAAATTTGTAAGTATCGCTGGACATATGATTGTTTTCGATAAATTATGATAGAAATAAATAGGGGTAGTTGCGAAATGATTATTTTAAGGCATTGTTTTTGAAAACCGGTTGAACCGGGAACCGGCCATAGAACCGGTCCGGTTACCCTCTAAAAACCGTTTTTACGGTTGAACCGGAAAAAATGGTCAAAACCGGAAAAACCGCCCAAAACCGGAAAAAAACCGGTCGAACCGGTTTGCTTTTATTTTTTAATTTTTTTTTCTAAATTTTTTATTAAATTAAATCATGAGACATGTTCAAACCCCAAAATTAATTTATTCTACAATTTATATATTTTAAAATTTTATAATAATATTTTAATTTGAGATTTTACTTATGCATGAGTTATGAAACATGTCATGGATTGCAATTTGATATTATAATTTGAGTTATTTTGAATATTTTAATTTTAATTGTCTATGTATTATTAGTTTATTTCAATTATAACTTATAATTTACTAAAATTTTATATGAAAATATTTAATTTAATTTCTTTTTTAATATAATATATGTATAATAGTAAAAATAGACTAAAATAATTTTAACGGTTAGACCGCCGGTCCAACCGGTTGGACCGGTTGAACCGGCAATCGGTGCTCTGTCCGGTTTGATCACCGGTCCGGTTATGAAAACACTATTTTAAGGTACTATTTTTAAATTGGTGCAATATGCAAAAAAATATTCAATTGTTCAACTTATGTTTACTCTATTATGCAAAAAAAAATTGTAAAAGTTTGAAAATTATGATTTAAAAATGTACCAATTTAAAATTATTTCTAATAAAAAATGTGTATAAGAATATTAATTGGAAGAAAGATGAATAGTCTGGTGCAGTAAGATCAAGTAAATAAATATGGCATTTACTAATTAAAAAACGAAAAGTCCTATGCTTAACAAAAAATCAATTTAATAATTATGAATGTTTTTGAAAGATAATAAATTATGAATATTAAAATCAAGCAAATAAAAGTATTCATTATTTAAAAAATAGTGAAATGTTTTTCAATTTTGTCATATCCACAACTAATTTAAAATTTAAGGAGATGCACAACAAGTTATAATAATACACATTTTCTTTCAATTTTATTTTTTCATGTAATTATTTACTTCGAGGGTGTTTGATTGACTACTTTTGAAAGTAAGTTGATAATCAAAGTCATAGTATGTGTTTGAAATGATTTTGATTCTAAAAAAATTAAGAAATCTATCATAGTTAACTATATGAGAAATATGACTTTTATTCCATACCTCTTCCACTGATAATTTTACATAAAAATATATTTCTATAGTTTCACTAACTTAAATTGATCTATATTTTTAATAAAAATTATCAATTCCATAAATATTAAATTGATCTATATTTTACATAAATTGATCTATTTAAACACTACAGTATCAATTCCATTACAAAATATTAAAACCTTAAATAAAAAAATTAAATTGGAATGAAGAATACATATTTAGAAAAAAGGAAAAAAATTATTCAAGTTTATTAAAAAAAAAATTTACAACAGACAGGGAAAAAAAATCTGGTTTGAAATAATATGAGGGACACTAATCTTATTTGCACCTAAATTTGAGCAGGCAGTCAGATATTGAGTTTAAAGTAACTGGGCAGTAACCTACTGTTTACTTTTCCACCCACCTCCTCCCTATCATCACTTTAGGATTAATAGTAGTACCATTTTATTTCATAAAATTTCTATTACTTTTATTTTGAATCTAATTATTTATTTTTTAAACTTAATTCTATAATAATTTAAATTTATTTGAATTAAATCCAAATGATCAGAAATTACATTAAATGACGTCGTTTTGTTCACGTACCAGTCACATACTACTGTTTTCCGATAAAATAGGATAGCATGTCTCATTTTTCAAACGTGAGATACTGACTCAATAATTTATTCTAATAAATTAAGTATGAAATAAAAGTTGAAATTTCAAATAAGTTTCTTACAATTTAAAAAATAACTTTTATTGGGGAATTTCAGTTTTGGATCAGTTCTGAAATTCTGAATCATTTTTTCAGATGTGCGATTCGGGATTTCAAAACAATTAGTTTTTTTTAATTGTAAGAAATTAATTTGGAATTTTTTTTTTATTGGAAAAAATTATTGAGTCAACTTGTATATCTGAAAAATGGGATGCATCTTCCTATTTCTTCAAAAAAATAATAGCAGATAATCGACACATTAACAAAATAGCATTGTTATATGTAATTTTTGGGAATTTAGAACTAATTTGGATAAATTTAGCTTATTATTAAATTAAAAAAATAATTATTTCATCCCATAAAAATTTGCAAGAGAGAGGGACACATGTATTAGAAAAAAGTGGAATATTTTGATGATAGTATAAAATAAAAAACTTAATTGGATTAAGTGTAATATAATTCAAAAAGTTTAAAAAAATGATGATAATTTTTATAAATATGTTATAAGAATAAATTTTATGAAAGTATTTTTTAAGTTTCTAATTTTTTGTGAAATGTTAATTTTTTTTTTTTACAAATTACGTGGTACTGAAAAAATAATTATAAAATCAAATTAAAAAGAAAAAAGTTATGTGACCAAAATGTATTTGGTACCCTTCATTTTGAATTCCCCCTCTCTCTCTCTCTCTCCAATTTCTCACATTATATAATATATATCATTCTCTATCCTCACAAATCTTTCCTCTTTTCTGCTCCACTTCCTTCATGCTACCATAGCCTATTTATTGCATCATTAACATAGGCAATGGCCGTGGAGCTCATGATGAATTTAGAAGAAAACGCCGCCGCCGCCGCAGAAGCCGCTTCCGGCCTCCAGAGTGTCGAAAACCTCATCAGGTTATTCTCTTCTCAGCGCTCCGTCGCCGCCGCCGAATCGGAGAATACAACCGACTACGCGGCGGTGGCGGACGCGGCGGTCAACAAATTCAAAAGAGTTATATCCCTTCTGGGCCGGGCCCGGACCGGCCACGCCCGGTTCAGGCGGGCCCCTGTATCGAGTTCCCCTCTAACCTCGTCTTCGTCTCCAAATTCCGATTCCACAAAAATCTACTGCCCCACTCCTATTCAACAAATCCCTCTTCTAGAGTATCATCCCAATTTCACCTTCTCTCACTCACGCGCCAACTCCGCCGGCGACGACACTGAAAGCAAGCACGCGCCGCCGCACTTGGCGTTTCAGATCATTCGGAACCCGTCCAACTCCGCCGGGAAACCCCCTCTTTCTTCTTCGTCTTCCTTCAAACGGAAGTGCGCGTCGTCGGAGAACGCCGTCTCCGGGAAGTGCAGCGGCTCATCCAGCCGGTGCCAATGCTCCAAGAGAAGGTGACTAATTTAATTTAATCTTTAGGAAAATATAATTTTTTTAAAGTTTTATTGACATTATCTTCCTTTTAAATTTTAAATTTAATTTTTTAAATTATAAAAACTTGTGATTTTTATAACTTATTATAGTTGATCGGTCACAGAGCTAAAATCATAATTATTTGTAAATTAAAAAATGAAATTCAAATTTTAAAAAAATTAATAAAATTTAAATGACAAAAAATATATATTTTTTCTTAATTTAATTCATCATTTTATTTTCAGTTAGGTGTTTCATTTTGAAGAATGTACTTAGATGGATGATTATAGATAGATGATTGGTATGAAAATGGTTATAAAAAAATAATTAAATAAAATAACAAATTGCTTAATTTTAAAAAAATAATATTTTAATTCATTCTTAATTACTACTCCCTCCGTTCCAAAACTACTTTCACACTTTTCTTATTTGGACATCCCAACTCTTCTTTCACACATCAAAAGAGAAAATTTTTCTCTCTCACAAAAGTCAACAAAATATTTTTTTTTATTTTATTATTTAATTTTACACTCACATATTTACTTTTCCTTGATTCACGTGCTTGGAACTATTATGAAAGTAATTCCGGGACGGAGGTAGTACAATTATATTTATATTATTTTTATTAGAGAAACATATAATTAGTGGGTTAGCTCACGTGATTTTCACTTGAGTGAGTGATCCGGGTTTAATTTTTTCTCGAAAAAAATTAGGAGGATGATATAAAATTGAGTTGGAGATATATTTTTGGAATGTTTTGATTTTATTAAAAAAAAAACACGTAAACATATATACTGTGTTAATTACTTAGGAAGATGAGAATGAAAAGGGTGATTAAGGTGCCGGCAATTAGCATGAAATTGTCTGATATCCCACCCGATGATTACTCCTGGAGAAAGTATGGCCAAAAGCCCATCAAAGGCTCCCCACATCCTAGGTATATATAATTACTTCTTAATTACTCTTACTTTAATGTTACTATGATTAACGTTTATTTAGTTTTATACGTAATTTGTGCATTTAAAAATGATATTAATTATTTTTCATACGAATATTACTATTATTAAATTAATATATTTATTTATAATAAATAACTAATGTTGTTCAAAATACATACAAAATGCAAATAAACATTTGCATTAAATTAGTTCATATTTATTTAATTTGTCGAACTTTATAGGTTAATTTAATTAATTGGGGATGTTCAAATAATGATGTATTTTCAGCACACAAATTCAAACATTTGATTTAATAATACGATGTCTAAATTTAGACAGTATTCAGAGAATCAATACAAATTAATTAATATTATATTTCTTCAAATTTAGATTTTTAAATAAAATGAAAATTTCTATGACCATTTATCCCTAAATGCTCTAACTAATAATTTTTTTTTTTTTTAAAAAAATTACTCTTTCTACATACACTATAGATAACCAAGTGAATATTCTATACCTTCCAAGTATTTCATGAATGACATATTTTATGGACACTATTAAAAATAAGTTTAACTTTATGCATGTATTTAAATTATTATATTTATTCACGGGTATCATTATATTTGTCAATTAAATTACAATATAAAATATTATAGTATTAATTATATATACAGAGAAACAATTTTTTAGCTTTATTATAAAGAGGGACAAGTGTGCAATTTTTAGAATATTTGCACTCTCAATTTGGTTGTGCATTTTTTTATAATTTTTACACACTTGTACATCTTTGCAATTTAAAGGGAAAGTGCGCCCCTCTTTGTATTTTTTTTCTATTTAAGTAGGTATTGTGTGGAAAATATTTCATGATAAACTTATCGTGAAATTTTTTTAAAGTATCAAATATTTGTTCAAGTGTATCAAAATATGCATCAAGTATACCAAAAGTTGAGGTCTATATAAATTTATATATAGACCTTAATTTTTGATACAGCTGATGAGATTTTTGATACACCCGATTAATTGTTTGATACTTTAAAACTGGTTAATGATAAGCTTATTATGAAGTATTTTCATACAGAACGAGTTTTACAGAATCGTTAATTGATGGTGGTACAATAGGGGTTACTACAAGTGCAGTAGTGTGCGAGGGTGCCCAGCTCGAAAACACGTAGAAAGGGCCGTTGAAGATCCAAAGATGCTCATCGTAACCTACGATGGAGACCATAATCACACAATATCCATTGGAGAAACACCTACTACATTGATCTTAGAATCTTCTTAATTAATCTTTCAAATATAATTAATCCATCATGTGCTTAATTAATTAGGTCTTCACACTAATTATGTTTTCCAACTTTTTGTCTCGAAGGAGACACCTTACTTGAGTTGATTACTTGCTTCCTCGTGTAACGTTTGTATCAACTTTGTGCAGTGCTATAATATGGAAAAAAGAAAACTTGTGAAACCCTTTTAGTTTGTTATTATGATTTAATTCCTTTTAATTAATATGTTTTATACACATTAATTATGTACTTAGAGCGTGTTTTATTTACGGGACTTATCCTGTATTAGAGATTGACTATTTAGTTCGGTAAATAAAATACACTCTTATAGATTATAAAATTAAATAAAGATGATGCAAAAGAGAAAAAAGGGGGTGGGGCATGGTGGATTTGGTGTTTGTTTGTTCTATGCTTTTGCTTTTCTCTTGTACCTTTGATTCCTCATTCCATCATTTAGGATTTGCATTGGCTCAAATCTCAATAGATTTGTCTTTATAATTTTATGCTTTAAAGTGTCCATTGGGGAAAGATAGTGTATTATATATATCATTTTCATAATAAGTTTTATGATGAATTATTATTTATTTTTAATTTTATGAATTTATTTTTGTGATATAAAACTTATTGTTAATGGGGCTTATTTATTAGAGTTGAGATTTATTATTTTATTAGGACTAATCAATATATTTAAGAAATATAATTTAATTGTATAAGGTGAATTCAGAATCTCTCACTTTTTTAATAGAAGAGTGTGTTTGTCCCAAAAAAAAAAAAAGTTTAAGAGCCTATTTGAGGCAATAAAAAATAATTAAGGTTTTGGTTGTACTTAAAGCAATAAGTTAGGATTCTAGTTGTACTTTTTTTCTTATATTAACTATTCATCATATAAAAGCTTGCATGAGAATTGGTGAGGAGACATGAGGTGTAAGGAGAATTGTTGAATTAACTTCTAACTAACAACTAACATTTACGAATAAAAAAAAAAAACTTGCATGAGAGCAAAGACATAAATAAGAAGTATGAATAATGATTGAGGTTTTAAAGAATAATTTTTTAAATTTTCATGTACAAAGTAAGAAACTGATATGTGTGGGTCTAAAAATTATAATATTTGGTGTAAATTTATTAATATTGTGAGGATGAAATTAATGGAGAATATTTCATTACTGATGTGTGATAGTTTTTCTTTTGGAACTGGTGAAATATTATGGAGTAGGTTTTCAATATATATAATTCTCTTTCAATATAATATAATTATAAATAATTTATTTAATTGTAAGTCTCTTGTACACATATTAAAAAAGTTATCACTTATTAGTGAAAATTAACTTTATTTATACTAAAAAATTACCCCGCTTCTAATTAAATTTTACTACTGGGATGACTTTTTAATAAAAATAAGAGTGATTAATTAGTAATAATAGGAGTAATTTTTTTAAAATATACTTAACTTACACGATGAATTGATATAAATAAGACTAAACATTTGTTTAATATATATCAATGTGTTAAATATTAGTAGGATATAATAAATTTCATTTTTTAAAATATATTTACTTAGATTCTCATGATAGATTTTTAGTGCATTAGTTGGAGATTGAAAATGAATGTTTGCGAAAATTCCACTTGATCTATCACTTAAGACCACCTCCCGCAGGTAGTTAAAATAGAGAAAATCTCCAGAATTTAATCCCAGCAGCTTGTTAACCCATGGCGCCAATACCCTCATTCTTTTTTTATTAATTAAATTATATGTATATATTTTTGTTAATTATATATATATATATATTATTTTAAAAGTAATTAAGTATCAATATATTATTCATATGTATGTATTTTTGTATTTATTTTATTTTTATATATAAATTAATATTTTTACAATAAAATGATACATGTAAAAATAAAATTATATAATTATAATTAAAAAGAATTATTGCATAAATTAATACAAACACCTACATAACGATTATATTTAAAATTGAACAATTACAAAAAATAGTAAAGACATCTATTATTTCAGTTATAATATTATTTTAAATTTAAATTCACATGAAAATTTTATTCAATTCAACTATTATAACATAATAAAAAATTCATTTAAAACGATAATAATGTAATATTATATTACAGTGCTAAAAGAATAGATGTGACTACTAGAAATAAAGTATTGTTTCTATTTTAGAGCAGTGTTAAATTGAATTTAAAATTGATGCAACTTCTCTTAGATGACCTAAGTGTTAATATACTGACTGTTCTTTTGAGTTTTGTTTAAAAATTTAAATGTAGAGGTGAAAAGAAGATGATAGTCAAAATTAACGATGTCAATTGTCAATGAATGGTTTGAGTTTGACCAAGAAAATGAAAGGGGCTTGGAGTCGTTGGCAGTTGGGCCGGCTAATTTAGTAAAAGTAATTAGATTGAGAGTAATGTTTTAGGCTCAATTGGTTCGTAAGATAAAAGTATCTATCCGTCAAAATCATGCATGTTTTTTACAGATAGATATTTTTATCTTACGAACCAAATGAGCCCTAGTGTTTAACAAAAAAAAATTAAAAATAAGTTAATCTAATATTGAATAACTTTTATTATTAATATAATAATTTTTTTTAAATATATAAATTATATTGCACTTGATGTATATAAAATTAAAATGGGATTAAAAATTTTGTAAGTCTCATAACTTATCTTTATTTTGAATTTGGTCCACATAAATTACACATTTTGATATTGGTCCTATAAGTTTAAAAATATTTTGATTTTGCTCCTTTTATAAATTTATGGGACCTGATCCTAAAAGTCTGTCAACCAAAATCAAAATATTTTTAAATTTTCAGGATCAATATCAAAATTTGTAATTTATTTGAACCAAATTTTAAATTCGTGACGAGTTGTAGGACGAATTTTTTTTTAATCCCAATTAAAAGTTAGATGGGTGGTTCATGTGTATATATATATATATATATATATATATATTAAGTAAGGGAGTGTTTGTTGTTTTGCTTATGGAATGTGACAAAATTTTGGTTGGATTTGGTTGGAGTATTGGAGAGAGGGAGAGAAGGGTGTGTTTGGTGTGAAAAGGGTCATTCAATTAGAGGCCCACGTTTTTAGTTATATGTGGAAAATGAATGAAGATTGTAAAGTCAAAACATGCAGCTGGTTTGATTGAGACATCAGTTGTCTGTATTTGCCCCTTGCTTTAAGTTTCATGTTTTTTTTTTTTTTTTTTAATTTAAAGAAAGTGCCCAATCTTGACCAATCGACCATTGGTGAATAGTCTCTTCTAGATCAATTATACTATGTAATTGGATAGGTAGATGATATTGAAGAATTGAATTTAATTGGACACATGAGGCACATTTTTGACTAATTAAATGAAGGTGTTAAAATTAATGGATGTAAATGTATTGTGCTCATGGAGTAAATGAAATCAATGTTATTGTCTTCTTAAAATTGAATTGTGGTGAGTGAAAAATAAAAAATTAAATCAAATTTATACAACATATTTATGTGTGACTTATGTTAAGATTTAAAACTTCTTAATTACACTTTGAAAATAAGCAGATTAGTACTCCGTATTAGTATGTGGACAATATAAAGTTCAAATTTAAAATTAATCGCTCATTCAAAAATGCAACGAGTGTGAACCGAGTCAAGCCATATTTTGCAGCTCCCGCGATTGAAACTTGAATTTTGACAATTGAACTTTGGGCTAGACCTTGGGCCTATGAATTAACATGAACATTAGGCTTAAGCATTTATTCTCGGCATTCTCTTTGTCTTGCAGTGCTTAACATGAATGTTAATTTTTTTCAAATTCTAGTGTGGCTTGACTCATTTTGGTAACACGTAGTAAGTCCTGAACTCCTTCAGGTTCAACTCTTCACTGATGATTTTCTTGACTAGCTTAGAACAATCAGTAGATAGAATACATCTAGTGGTCTTCAAAATTGTTTCTTCAAAGATCTTCAGAATTTCTGATTTTAGCTGAGTTTTCTCATAATTGAGTACCTGTAAATAGAAAACTAGAAAATCAGTCCTGAATCTATCCTAACTATTACAATCATGAATGTATATTAGGCAAATTATCTTCAAGATTTTAGGTTCTAATTCAAAACAAGCATTGTCCAACAATTACATTTGCACATCATTGCTTTGCTAGTCGAAATTCAATCGCGCAAAATTCTTGACTAGTGCCACTTGCTCAGTTAGCATAACATTGGTCGTTACGGTTCTCTTTCTGCTCAAAGCGTCGGCCACTACATTTGTCTTTTGGGGGGTGATAGTTGATTGAACAGTCATAGTCCTTCACTATTTCAAGTCATTTTCTTTGTCGCTTGTTCAATTCTTTCTATGTTATAAAGTACTTTGAGATCTTGTGGTCGATGTAGATCTCACACTTACCTTGAGATACATACATATATATGTGTGTGTGTGTGTGTGTGTGTGTAAACAAGCAACATTGTAAGGCTTGTTAGTTATTTGACAACTAAGGATGTAACATACATCTCTAAATCACTATAATTGTGCGTCGCTTACATATTTATTATTCCTATTGCATTCATCATATTTTTTAAACCTTGCATAAAATATGTTTGAGAAAATTTACTAAGAGTCCACTTGATCAGGGGTAATGAGGGTGGAAAATAAGGATGAATGAACATTAATGAAGATTAATTCTCATTAATAGTGTGGTATTATTTATTATCCATGAATGAAATCATAAAAACAAATTAAATAAAAGAGTATTCACTAACCTCATAATAATTATCTCCTTCACATCTTAAATTCATAACAATCGCCCCTAAATCTTGCAGTAGTACACTTCTCTAAGTCATTCAACGGTCACCTTTGTTATTCAAAGAATTTTATCATAAACAGTATACAATTATTTTAGTTGCACTAAAACTCTGAATATACTTATTGTAGTGTTAGAATCATAATCTAAAAACTCTTCAAGTTACCCGTTAAAGAAACTAAGATTCAATATCAAGAAACTTACAATCGGATATACATTGAAGAAACTTCAACTTTTCACCTGCACTTTATTCATTATTTTACTGAGAATAGTGTGGTCTTAAAGGAATAATTTTATAATTATCAATTCAAACCCCCCTCTCACTCCCTCTAGACTTTCTATCACTTGGACTAACAGATTTAGTATCATGAAAGGTTTCTAAGAACAGAAAAAATATAAAAAATTCCTAGTCTAAATATAATAAAAAACACTAAAAGAATTTTTTTTTAAAGAATTTAGAGTATTAAATTATCTAAAGTAAGAGACTAAAGAGTATAAATAGATGTGGAAAACCTTGTGAATGGACCCTAATCTCCATCAAAGATATGAGGGAAAAAAAAAAACAAATTGTATTGTGATATGCAATTCTTGTGATATTATGGTGTAACTCACACTTTAAAATAAATTGTATTTTTTTTAAAGATAATTTTTTTTCCCGATTAAAAAAACTTGAAAAATCTAAATTCCTTCATGCGAAAACCTGCAGCTAAAGTGTTTGTCATTGAGTCTTATATTACTTTGCATTGGACGAAACTGCTTGTAGAGGGCGACACGGGCCTAGGAATGACAAATGGAGCGGATCGGAGCGGATACCTCAATATCCATGTCTGCTCCGTGTTTTGCCCCGCTGATCCGCCCTGCTCCATGCTCCACTGCGGGGCAGCATTTTGAGATCCATGTCTGCCCCGCTCCATCTATTAAATTTTCATAATTTTACAAAATCAATATATTTAAAAAAACTAAGTGCAAAATACAAAAATTCATAATTTAATCAACAACAATCCATCCAAATCACCATATCATATCCAAGATTTGATTATTTTAAAAAATATATATAATTCTATATTATATATATATATATATATTTAATATTATATATATTTAATATTATATGGAGCGGGGCGGGGCGGATCAGGGCAAAAAATATGTAGATCCATGCCTGATCTGCTCCGCAAGCGGGGCGGGGCAGATCTGCTCCATTCTCAAAACGGGGCAAATCGGGGCCGATCCAAACAGAGCGGGGCGGATTGGATCAACTGCGGGGCGGGTCATTTTGCCATCCCTACACGGGCCTGCGTTCGCTCTCTTTGGACTTTTATTTTTGAATATATTTTCTGTGCAAGGTATAATCCAAGTGTCTTTTAAAGTAGTTATATTTATTATTATTGAAATAGTAAGCCTCATTAAATGTATTTTTAAAAAATTACACTTAATATTACTAAAAAATTACACTTATTATTGAAAAGTTACTTTTTAAAAATATATTTTTTAATAATAATAATAATATGCATAATTTTTTAATAATAATTTATTTAATTATTTAAAAATATATTTGAATTGTATGTTGCATTTGGTGGAGATAATATTAAGGCATTATTTCTTCATTGGCAATGCTCATCAAAATGGGCTGCTTTAAATTTACTTTTGCTATTTAATTATTATTGGGCCTGCCTTTCAATTACAACTGGATCAAGTTTTTGCACTAACAAAGTTGATGAATACAGCAACAATTTTTTTTCTTATTTTACTCGATATATGAAATATCTATATTACCCTAAATCAATTTAAATTTAATTTTTTCTAACTCTAGTTAACCAACAAATCTACACATCCAAATTGCCATCATCTCGGTCGCGATGTCGACTTGTTGGGAAAAAAAACCAATAAATGTATTTAGTAAGGGTTAATTTGGTTCAAAAGATAAAATTATCTATTTTGCAAAATCATGCATGTTTCGGTAAAATAGATAATTTTCTCTTTTGCACCAAATGAACCCAAAACAATAGCATATTTAATTAAAATAAAACATATTAAAAATCAACAAAATTCTTTTACCGGCCAAAATTTTAAATTACTTTTAACGTTGTGCATTTGACCCTTTTAGAATTGAGAAAAGCATTGGAAATTTGAGGGAGAGAGAGAGAGAGAGAGAGAGAGAGAGAGAGAGAGAGAGAGAGAGGGTAGTACTTGTATGAGTTTATTTACTAATTCTAATTGCAAGTAATATACCATTTGCAAATTATTTGCAGAAATTTCAAACGCTTTATTTCTTGCTAATGTTTGGGCTGGAAATTTAGGCATTCCGGGCTGATATTTTAGGCTTTAGGGCTTTAAATTGGGCCTTTTTTTTTAAAAGAAAATTTTAATGTGTCTCGATAAATTGTCACAAATTAATTTTATTTTTTTCTTAATTTGAATTCTCGAGTTTCGATTAACTCAAAATGTCTTATTACAACCATTTCTCGACGATTATAATGATTAAATCTTTTTTATTTTTTCAAAATTCAAGTAGATCATATCATCTTTTCACTAAATTTTCCTTCTTTATATCAGTGTTTTCGTAATCTGATCGGTGATCAAATCGGATAGAATATCGGTTGCCAATTCAACCAGTCCAAGTCCAACCGGTTGAACCATTAAAATTATCTCGGTCTATTTATTTTATGTTATATATGTTACATTAAAAAAATAATATATTCAAATTCTCATAAATTATAAATTACATATTGAAATAAGCACAATAAAATCATAGAAAATCAAAATTAAAATACTCAAAATAACTCAAATAATAATATCAGATTGTAAATAATAACGTGTTTAATAACTCATGCATAGTATAGTCTCAAATTAAAATATTACTATAAAAAATTAAAATATATAAATTGTAGAATAAATTAATTTTAGAGTACATGTCTCAAGATATAATTTAATAAAAAAATTAAAAAAATATATTTAAAAATTAAAATATAAAAATAGGCCGGTTCAACCAGTTTTGATCGAATTTTTACCGGTTGAACCGTAAAAATGATTTTTAGGGGATAACCGAACCGTTTCTCGAAAAAAGTGGTTTACATATGTTTTCTATACATTTTATCCCTTTCTCGAATAAATTGAATTAATAACATTTTTAACAGCAAAGAGATCATAATCACATCAGAACTTAATATTTCAAAACAATTAAAAATTATATTTCGATACAATTATGACTTTAGTAACATAAAATTTAAATTCATTATAAACCGATATATTGGCGCATTAAATTATAAATCGTCGCATCAAATATCAACACACTAAACTTTTTATTTTATATAGAGGAGTAATATGAACAATCAAACTAGCCCTTACATGATAAACAAATGCTCCAAAATGAAACAAAATTGAATAATTTAAGTGATTAGAGTAATTCTACGTATGTCATAAAATTGCATTAGTCTAATATGTATCAGGTGTATTGTGCAATTTAAGTGTATTTTTAAAAAGTAATATCATTTATTATTAAAAAGTTATGCGTATTATTATTGAAAATTGTATTTTAACAATATATTTTTCAGTAATATTATGTACTCTTTCCGTCCATGTTGTTTTAAACGGTTGTCCACAGTAAATTGTTCACTTACCTAAAATGGAAAATTTTATAATTATTATTTTTATTTTTTTTATACACATATACTCACTTTTACACATCACATCAAATATATTTTTATATTAATACACTCACTTTTACATCAATATTTACTTTTCTTAATAACCGTGAATTGTCAAGGTAGATCAAATTTTTGTGGACGGAGGAAGTATGATTTTTCAATAGTATTTTATATAATTTTTTATAAATAAACTTGAATCACACGGTGCACAAGAGACTTAGCCCCATAAAATTATGTATGCGAAATAGTATCATTAACATTTTCAATAAATGCTCCAAAGATTTTTAGAATATTTTAAGGCTTGTGCATGTAATTTCCCTTATTAGAGGCATGCTTAGCGTCTCTCTCTCTCTCTCTCTCTCTCTCTCTCTCTCTCTCTCTCTTTGTTAATATGATACTATACCATAAATATGACGTCTCAACTAAACTGATGATTGACAATTAACCTAATAAAGGCATTGTGACAACTAAACCCTCAGCTTAATTCCCAAACTACCCTTATCACAATGCTTGACTCATTTGACACGTATTTCTATCACCAAATTGACCCTAGATCTTCTCTTCTAATCTTCCGTCAGTGTCCAAATTTTTTTTAAAAAAAAGAAAAATTAATTTTAGAATTTTCATTTCATTATTTCATAAAATAGAGAAAGCTTTTGAAATGGAAATGGGAGCTAACAGTGTGAGCTAACAATTGAATCGTGATTTCAAAGATATCTTGTCAATTAAATTCCTCACCCAACCCCATTTCTTTGAAGCTACTCCCAATTCCAATTCTAGTTTTTCTTCTCTCCGATTTTGCCTGCGTTTGTTAATAATTGCAGGTGTTGAACGGGGGAGGAAGAGCAGAAACCCAGATAAGGAAAGGGCAAGAATGAAGCAGCTGACGGCGTTGCAGCAGCAAAGCCGCCGGGGCAACAGCTTACGCAGCGCCTCTTCCCCGCTTGACGCCACAGTCGACGGAGCGATCAAATCTCCGACGACCATTTTTTGGTTGGTCCTCCACGCCCTCTGCTGTTTAATTAGTTTAGTCCTCGGCTTCCGATTCTCGCGGCTCGTGTTTTTCCTGCTCTTCTCTACTTCTTCACCCCCTTCCGACACCGCCATCTACTCTGCTCTTCGAACAACGTTGCCCTCCTCCACACCGTCACCGCCGGCGGAGAGGAATGCCTCCGGCGCCGGTGGTGGAAGTAGAGTGGTTGTCGGGAGGCATGGGATACTGATTAGGCCGTGGCCGCATCCGGATCCGGCGGAGGTGATGAAGGCGCACAGTATAATTGAGAGGGTTCAAGCAGAACAGAGGTCCCAGTACGGAATTAAGAATCCTAGGACAGTGATTGCTATTACTCCAACTTATGTGCGTACTTTCCAAACGCTGCATCTCACTGGTGTGATGCATTCTTTGATGAATGTGCCCTATGATCTCATCTGGATCGTAGTTGAAGCTGGTGGTACGACAAACGAAACCGCGTCCCTGATTGCAAAGTCTCGATTGAAGACTATCCACATTGGATTTAACGGGAAAATGCCTCTTCTATGGGAGGATCGGCATAAACTTGAATCGAAGATGAGGCTCCATGCTCTAAGGTACCGCGATACTTCTCCATCGTTATGTATTTCCCTTTGTTCTGTTATAAAGTTTTAAGTACAGAAAATTGATGTTTCAAGGGTTTTGTATTCTACAGAATTGTTAGAGAGGAGAAGTTGGATGGGATTGTGATGTTTTTGGATGACAGTAACATGCACAGTTTGGAGTTGTTTGATGAGATCCAGAATGTAAAATGGGTGGGTGCAGTTTCAGTTGGTATTCTTGCACATTCAGCAGGTTCTGCAGAAATAGAATTATCAACTGTACAAAGAGATGATAATGAAAAAGACGAAAAGAAACCACAAGTTCCAGTTCAGGGTCCTTCATGTAATTCTACTAACCATTTGGTGGGGTGGCACACCTTCAATACACTGCCATTTCTTGAACGCAGTGCAAGGTATATCGGAGATAGGGCAGTTGTGCTTCCTAGGAAGCTCGAGTGGGCAGGTTTTGTATTGAATTCAAGATTAGTTTGGGAGGATAGATTAGAGAAACCGGATTGGGTTAAGGAGTGGGAAAAGGTTGCGGAGGAGGATGTTGAAAGTCCATTATCCTTGTTAAAGGATACTTCAATGGTCGAACCTCTTGGCAGCTGTGGACGCAAAGTTTTACTTTGGTGGTTGCGTGTAGAGGCAAGGGCAGACAGCAAATTCCCTGCTAGGTTAGTCATCTATCGTTTACATTTGGAATGTGAAAATGTGGTTCCTTATAATTCTGTCTCAATTGTATGTGATCTGTATACCAAATGCTTGTTTCATAGTTCTTTTTTTCGAAGGATGAAGTTTGTCGTACTTATCTGCATGTGAATTTTCATCATGATGCATTGATGCATAATCTGGGGATGTATGATGACCTGAAGTGTTATAACGATTTCATTCAGGATATGTTCAGGGGTAGCGAAGTTCTTAAGCTGCCTAAGATATATGTTCCATCACTTAAGCAGTTTATCTTTGAGATGAAGGGGTACCAATTACTCATGAAAAAAGGAGTTTTTTTTGGATACGTTATGTTGGAGCTGGTGCACCAATGATTTGTCTTTCTGCTGGTGAATTAGATGTGTGTTTTGTCTCTTTTGTAGAGAAATTTTACTTAAAAATAGCGCCTTTTTGATGATGAATTATATGTGCACTATTTACCATTGACTCTCTTTTCTGGAGAGATTTCGCTTTGCTGGTTCCTGGAATCTAGGAATTGAGAGATTATAGCTCCATCTTGCTGAAAATTATGTGGGATTCTGTGTGTGCATTTCTGGGGACCTGGTCAACTAACAATTTTTAGGTTACTTGATTTTAATTATGAGACAAGGCTCCTTAGGTATGTCTAACAACTAATTAACAATTATTAATTTACCCTCAGGTAACTAAAAGACCATGTTTCATGGGTTTGGGTATTGGGTATTATTGGAGGCAGATAACTGTCTAAGCTAAATGTATCTATATTGAAAAGGAAAAAAGGAAATAGGAGGGGCCACATCCTGTCCTTGAAAACCTAAACTAAAGAACTAACTAAAACAGCCCAAGGTTTCAAAGGAAAGACATATTATTACAGTTTCTGTCTAAGCATTATACATGGGGGATAAAATTATGAGTGCGCACTGAATGGATAAATTTATATCAGAGTAGAAAGGGTCATTTACAATTGTAGGTCGTCTATCATCATTGATGAAATAACAAGTTTGGCTCCAGTTAAGTGTTATATTTTACATAAAGAAGAGGATGGAGCCTTTCAACATACCTGGGCTCTCAGTGTCCCTGCAGTTTTGCTTTGATTCATAGACAACACTGTGTTCTTCATAGGGAACTTATTGCTCTCATATTTGAGTTGATATAAAAGTTTATTTGACATATGCCAAAACTAGAGAGTGCCAAGTGCAATGAGAGTGAATTTTGTTAGAACATATTTGCATTTTGATTATTTCATGTCTTAGAAGTTAGAACTAGCAGCTTGGTTTGTCTATTTCTGATGATCTTTCATCTCATATTTTAACACCAAACACACATGCCGAATCTATATTGATAATGTCAATCTGGTGCGTATTGATGGTGATGAAATAGGGGAGAGAACCATTTGTGATAATATGCTTTGTGGAGTTACTAGTCATGAATTGCTTTACATGTTTGTTATGCTCTAGTTTGCTGCTTTGCTTATATCAGTTCTTTGATGCACAAGATAAAAATAAAAGGATGCACATCCATTCCCACAATTTCTTACTTCAGCTAGAGAATGGCTTAAATGTAATAGCTAATAGAAGTTAGACACATACACCACTGAGGGCTCGTTTGGTTGGAGAGATGAAATAAGAGGGTATAGATAATGTAAGATTATTTTAGTATCAGAAAGGTGAGATGAGGAGAAATATGTACTTTTGTGAGTGTTTGGTAGGATGTACTGATGTAGTGAGATGTGTATTACGTTTATATGATTGTTTAGTGGGATGAGATCATTCATTAGATAAAGATTTAAAAGACTAATTTACCATTTCATTGAAACGCATATACCACCACCATATTCACCTACAACAGAATCCTGCTTAAAACTGTCGTTTATGCTTTCCCAAAGGGCTCTTTTTAGGGGGCACATTGTTAAAATTCTTCAATGAGAATCTCTTTTCAGTTTGCCCTCTATGCCAACCACCCCTCCCCAAGCACGTAATGAAAGAGTAAGTTGAGGGAAGGGTTGTCTCAATGATTATATTGTTAGAGTGCTTGGAATTAAGGGAACAAGAAAAGATTGTTGGTTGAGAAATAGTGGAATGATTGAGGAGAAATGATCATAGACTGGAGGTAGTTAATGAAAATAATAATGATTTAACTTATTTTGAGCCTCTTACCTCGTATGAAGTATGATGAAGGTGAAATCAGCACAACAATTACTTCATATACATTCCTATTCTTGTCCCCTCCCATTGAGGAATTTTAAACCAAGTACCCCTCAGTTGTGTTGACTGGAACCATGGAAACTTGGTGTTGTAAAGAATCTGGTAAATTCATAAATATTATGTAGCCTTTTGTTCCCGTGATAATTGAATAAATAAGGCAAACCTACAAATTATTAAGATTTTTTGTCTCCTATACCCATGAAACCACATATTATTCTCTTATTTCTTTCTCTTCAATGAACAATTGAATCATGTTATGGTTTGCATTTTAAGCTCATGTTCATCATTCACCTTCTGAGCAATAGTACAGCCAATGAGCATCGTTTCTGTAATACAAGTGTAAATTATATTTGCTATACTGAAGATATCTGTGGGGAACGGGCTTTCACGTATCTTGATGTACAAGTATATGTACTTATTTGAATGCTTCCATTTCTTCTCTTAACTATTTAAATTCTGTTGATTAATGCGAAATTTATACATGTAGAGATTGTTGCTCATATTACTTATCAGGTTTTGGCAGTTCTTCACAAATTCATTGCTAGATAAGGCTTTAATATTCTTCACTTGCTATACTTGAGAGCCACTTGCACAAAGTTTCTACCCTCTCTCTCTCTGTGTAACTAGATTTTATATTGCCAATGCAGATGGATAATCGACCCTCCATTGGATATCACCGTTGCTGCAAAGCGCACTCCATGGCCAGATGCTCCTCCCGAGCTTCCAATCACTGCTGAAAAAGTGACGATTATCCCAGAAAACACTGAAAAACGTCCTACCAAGAATGGATCGAGAAGAAAACGCAGTTCTAGAAGCAAGAAGAAGCACAGCCCCAAAGTATTGGATGAGCATGTTTCTACAAGGCAAGCCTCAGAAAATTAGCAACTTTTCATACCATAACTCTGTGACGTCGTGAGCCTTCGACATCAGAAAGCACAGATACATCTTATCTCTCGATCGATGAATGCAGGAAGACATGTGCTACATATGCAATAGCCAGTTGATATATACTTGAGGTTTTTGTCCCATCTAATTTCTCTCATGTACTGTGAATTTCCTTTCTAGTTTTCTGGTGGTGTGGTAGAGTTGTTATTATTATTTTTTTTAGCTCTAAGTCATGTTACAAATTGGTGCTTGGCAGAATGTGTATTTACTTTCTCCCAAGTTTTATACATAATTTTCGAAAATAGAAATTATACATTTCCACTATCCTAAATGTATAGTGTGCAAAACATTGCTCCTGCATCAATTTATTGAAGTGTATAGTATGCAAAACTTTTAAGCTATTTTTGTCATTGGCATTGTCATTTCTATGTCACAGGAAGATTGTAACATAGGAATTTTTTAAAAAGAAGAGTTATATATGTGTCCAAATATAATGATTAAATCTCATGTTTGGTAGATAATAAACTCACTCAACAGTTAAGAAATTATTTACATAAAAAAATATAGGCTGATTACACCGAAGAGTATGATACTAAAAGTTTATGCTAAAAATTGATAACAACATATACTTTTACTAATCTAACTATATTTTTCAATATATTTAGACTTAGTTCTTCAGTATAAACAATTTTAATTGTTGAGTGCACTGTGCATTAATTGTATGACATCTTTGTATATATGATTATAAATTTATATATGGTTTATTTATGGGAAATTTGCATATTGGTTCAAAAAAGTGATTATATTTATAAATTGGTTCACAATTTTTTTATAAAAGTATAATTTTTTTCTGCACGAAACATATTTTTTTCTGCACAGAATCAATTTATAATGAATATCAATTTTGTAAATTATTTTATTTATTTATTGACAAGCTTTGCGCCACAATTTTCAATTATGATAGATTTTCGAAAATAATTCACAATTTATAAACAAAAGGAGCGAGCCACATTTTTTTGACATAAGAAGAAAAAGACTTACAAATTGATTCTACAATAAAATACTTGACCATCAGCATAAGACTAAGATTTAATAGCTTATGAATTTAATTGTATTATCAATGAATAATATAATTGACCGCTGTATAGATAATGAAATAGGGTAGGGCTACAACCTTTCCTAAAATTTAAAATTCTCTTTTATATACATAAAAAAAAAAAAAAATTATGAATAAGCACATCAAGAGTTGAATCATCAAACTACTTTTGGGAGATGGACACATACCACCACAGTTAACTTATTTGTTTATTTAATCCTTTACAAATATATATTTTGACAAATATAATGTATTAAATGGGAGGGGGGTGGGTTATTTTGATAGAAAAAATGGAAGAAGTATAAAATAATTGTGTGTATTCCACTATTATACTTTGATAATCTGTTAGACTTGAATTTTTTAAATTTATCCTGAACATTTTAAAAAATGATTTTTATAAAATAAGAGAAAAGTGTAACAAGTGGAATTTTGAGGGTATAAAATAAAATAAAAATTGATTGAATTGTATGTAATATTGGTCCAAAGACAAGAAGTAATATTCCCTCCGCCCACCTCTACTTTCATGCTTCTGTTATTTGAACGTTCAAACTATACTTTCACACACTTAAAATGAAATTTTTTTACACTGAAAAAAGTTAATAAAATATAAATTTCTTATTTTATTATTTAACGTTACACAGTTACACTCATATACTTTTTTTTTTTTTTTTTTTGCGTGTATAGGAAAATTGTGGAAGTTGTTCCGAGATAAAGGGAGTAATATTTTTATATTTTTATAAAAATATGAATATTACGGTAGCAATAAATATTGGTAAAGTATGTATGAAACGCACCATATACTGCAAAAACATATTGTTGTATTTCCCTTGTATAACACATAGTTAAAAAAAAAAAAATCCAGACCCCATCCATTAGAAAACAAGAAACAGGACAAAACCAATATGTAAAATGCAGGGGTGGCTGTGATCAAGAAGGTGGTATATAATAGGCATAAACAGCATAGAAGGTCTGCCCCAATGTCAATGCAACCAAGACGATAGCAGCAAAGAAAGATATAATGGACCAGGGATTGTTGAAGTATCGGTGCTTCAAGCTCGCCCTCCATGCGTTCCACCTATGATCATAGTACCTATTCACCTGCTCCGACAATATCGACAGAGATCCGTCGTTGATGTCGAAAACCACTTCCTGGCAGAGCCGATTGAAGAGGTCCGCCACCTCCGCGTCGCTCCCCAACCAGTTCTCGATGATCCCGCAGTAATGGAGGTACCTCACATCATCCGGTGAGTCTATCAGGTTGTCCATGAAGATCACGTACGACGTTATGTCATTCGAGCAATCCAAGTGACACTGCTCGTAGGCGATTAGGTTTAGTAAGAGGGATTTCGTCCCATCGTGTATCAGCAGACGAGGGATCTTCAGAATCCCGTTGTTGAAGGAAATGTCCCAGAATCTGTCCGTTTTTCTTCTCTTGAATTTGATCCCCGCCTCCTTTAGCTCCGTCACGCAGTGAATGAGCTGCTGCCGCCTCTTGTCCGCCACCCGATTCGCGTGGGACCACCTCTTGATCCAAACCCGGGGCGAGGGTTTCGGCCCGACCCGAATTGCTAACAGGCTGCGCCGGAAAACCTCGAGGCAGTGGAGCCCGCCCTGCTCTGTTAACGGATCGAAGTGGGAGAGTTCCAATTTGTTCCGATCGCTCTTCGTCAGCGGCGCATCGGTGGGCATCAGCGGGTCGAAGAAGCTCAGCGCTAGCCGAGCGACGACGCCGTTTTGATCGGGATGGCCCGATTGAAGCCCGTACAGCCTGTCCAGGATGAAAAGGGGAATCTGATTCTCGATCATTATCATGTCGCGCTGGATGGAGTGCATCGCGCCGCGCATGGCGAAAATCGGGTCGTTTCTCGAGTACCCGAGGCTGGTGAACCCGCCCGCCGCCCCGAGCAGGAGCTCGAGGACGAAGCAGGCGTCGAGCACCATCATTTCGACGAACTCGTTGCTGCCGAGGGAGATCGAGCCTTCGTAGCAGGCCCGGGCTCTGTCCTCGAGGTCTTTGACGGAGTCGAGATAGAGCTCGATCCGCTGGTTGGTTCGCTTGAGGACGTAGTGCAGGGCCCGCCATTTGTGCCGATCCATGGAACGCAGTCGTTTCTTGCCGTGGTGATAAGGCCCCAATGATACAGTTTGAGGAATGTAGGACTTGTCGTCGTTTTCCCTAAGGCACTGAGGAACTCTGTAGATGCAGAGTTTGGCCCATTGCCCTGCAACGTCGTCGTTTTGAGCTTGATCGAGCTTTTGTTTAATGTTGATCACCCATTCGGGCTCTGATTCCTCTGGTTTTGTTTCTTCTGAGTTGGGATGTGGTGGGAGGTCGATGGATCTTGAATTGATCGGGCTTTGGGCATTTTGAAGCCCGTTTTCGACGGCTTGATTGAGCTTGAGAGTGATGAGGTACCAACTTAGAATCTCTTTGTTGAATACAGCAACCATGTTTTCTTGATCAGCTCTGAATTGAGTTTTAGGAGGTAAATTTTGAAAAAGGAATAAAACTTTCTTGAAATTCTTATGCCTTTGGATCTACCTTTCATTTGCCTTTAATCATATAATAAGATGTTGAAATTGACCTATCCAAATCATGCTGGAGTGATGGACCCTTCTTCATTCAGAATAAATACTAGTATATCCTACACGTTTTGTGCATTCAGGCGCAACCAAGTTTACTTTCTCATCACTTTTAAATACACTAAAATCTCTATAAATAAGAAAAAAAACATGTTTTTCCCTTTATATTTTTGTTATCATTTTGTTAACTTCTGAGTTTTAAAAATTATCCTATAATCAATACAAATTTGACATTTTAGTTCTATTATTATCTACTCATCCGCTCTCATACACTCATATAACACATTTAAATGAGTATCATATTAATATTTGTTCGGGACAAAAACTTGTATGAACTCGAGTTCACGGTGAACTCGGGTTCTCAAATATCACTGTCATGTGTATACACTATCACTGTTATGTATATTTACTATCACTGTTATGTATATACACTATAACTGTTAAAAAATCAAGTATATTTTTATAACAGTGATAATATATATGAATAATAATGATAGTGATTACACATGACAGTGATACAAGTTCATGTGAACTCGAATTCACAAGAGACCTACTCTTTGTTCGGATGAGTAATCTAAAATAAGTAAATAACAGATAATAGGATTGGAATATTAAATTTGTAAGATTCATAAATTAATTAAAATCATAAAAGAAATTATTTTTCTCCTCCCTGCTTAAACCAGTTAAATTTTTTACAAATTTCGATAAAACAATAAAGTAGTAACTTTTAAAAAAAATCTATATTAATTAGTAGTCGTACGAGTATCAACTAAAATTGATTAATTAAGTGATGGGGCCACATTTTTTTATTCACGAGGATGACCTAGTTTCTGCCCTCAAGCATTTGATTGGTAGCATTGAATTTGTAAATTGATTTGTCATCGAAAAAAATATTTGTATAATATGCACATGCGACAATAATTTCTTCCCATTTAACAATTATTATTTGGCTTAGTCTTATATGCACCGGTTCGACCGTGCAACTCAAATTTATTTTTAAAAAATTACACAAAATATTACTGAAAAATGTATCTTTAATAGTGTAATTTTTCAATAATATTTTTTTGTAATTTTTAATAATAAAAAGTATAATTATTTAAAAATATATTTAAATGGCACAGTGTAACTGGTACATAAGAGACTTGCTCTTATTATTTAGGGTTCTAAAAATAAATGGGAAGTGGGATATGATGTGATTGTCTGGGAAAGGTGATGATCATGTTTTAGCTGGAAAACGAGAATAATTCAAATATATTAAGCTAAGTCACATAAGCAAGCACGCTTCAAGTGGTCCTTAGCAATATTGCTTTAAAAATTAGCCCTTAATGGCATATTTCTAGTTATTGATTTACTGATTTATCAAGATCACCAAAAACCTTTATCATTATACTACAAACTTTGCTATTGAATTTTTTGTATTTAAATTAAATTTTTAAGTATTTATGGCGTTTGATTGAGTGTATATTTTTTTTAAAATAACTATAATTTTAAAAGTTTATAAGCCCTCTTTGAATATTTAATAAAATATAAAAAATTAATAATTTATAGGATAATAAAATAAATTCCTTATATCTTATAAGCGGTAAAAAAAATAAAGGGGGTATTATAACTTATTTTTCTCACCAATTTCACCTCATCCACCCGCCTCACAATATACTCCACCACCACTCACCAACCCATACTTTAACATAAAAAAAATAAATTTATTTTTATTATAATTATATTTTTAAAGGACAAACACTTATATACAAATTTTTAAGGGTCAAAGATCCGTAGAAATATCCATTTTTTGAAAATTCGAGGGTGTAAACCGGGTCGGGTCGAATTTGAGTATTTTTTTCCAAAATTCACGCAGCTTGTCATTTTCGCTCCCAGGTATGTTACAGTTGGGGTAAATGCATGTTACTTTAAGGCAAAAAGTGTGTTACAACCAGATTAAATGTTATTTTCTACACATATTCATTTATTTTTGTAGAAGTAAATATTTTTCATGCAATGTAACACATGTATATGTTACATTGTATGTGTAACACATATTTATTCTTAATAAAAATACATTTTATCATATAATAACACATATATGCTCATATAATAACACAAATTGAGGAACAAATATGTCTTACAATTAGAATAAATATGTATTGCTGCAAATTTATGTTACAATTGGAGTAAATTTGTGTTACTGCAAATGTGTGTTACATCTAGAGTAAATGTGTGTTACAATTAGAGTAAATGTGTGTTACTGCAAATGTATGTTACAATTAGAGCAAATGTGTGTTACTGTATGCACAAACATTTATTTATCCTTATAAAAATATATATTATATTTTATATAACATATATAAGGTATTAAATGATGTATTAAGTACATGAATAACATATTATTAACATAAATCAACAAAGAGAATAAAAAATAAATTAAGTAACACATATTTATACTTGCAGAAATACATATTTTCTTTATAGTTACTTGAAAAGTACAAAAAATTATTTTTTTAAGAATTTGTAACACAAATTTTGCCTAATTGTAACACGTCTTTGCCCAAATTGTAACATACCTGGGAGCGAAAAAACATATTATTAACATAAATCAACAAAGAATAAAAAATAAATTAAGTAACACATATTTATACTTGCAGATATACATATTTTCTTTATAGTTACTTGAAAAGTACAAAAAATAAATTTTTTAAGAATTTGTAACACAGATTTCGCCTAATTGTAACACGTCTTTGCCCAGATTGTAACATAACTGGGAGCGAAAAAACCTGGAACTACAAGTTGCGCGAATTTTGGAAAAAAATGTCCAAATCTGACTCGACCCAGTTTAGATCCGCGAATTTTTAAAAAATGGATATTTCTCCAGTAGAAATTTGTACACAAGTGTTGCTCTTTTAAAAGAAGTATAATAATTTATCAACACATTTATAAGTTGTTTTAGTCAAATACATCAACAACTTATAAATTACTTAAAATAACATCTTATAAAATCTTAAAACAACTTATAATATGTTTAAAATAAACTAAATAAATCGACCTCTATATTTAATATATACACAAAACTATTTAAAATAAAAAATTAATTTAATATTTCTAGTTTTTTATTTCTTGATATACCAGTTTGTACAATATATGGGCAATCAGTATGTTGTTGTAAGGTAAAATTGCATGATACTGTGAAAACAAATATTGATATACAAATATAAAGACAAATTTGTTGCCATATGGAGAAAAATGTGTTAGTTGGAAAATATATATTACTATAAAAACAAATATGTATTATTTTACGTACAAATATTTATTTATAATTACATGAATATAATTTAGTTCTTATAGCAACATATGTAATGTATTGAAAGATGAATTATTAAATAGGAAGAAATTCATATTATAACCTAATTTTTGGTTGAGTTTTAATTTAAATTTTCAATTTTGAAATGTCTCAAATCAAGTTATATATTTTAATTTTTTTCTCATATTAAGATTTAATTTTATTTTTTTTATCTCAATTCAAGACTCAATTCATTTGTCTTTATTTCAATTTAATGTTTTTATAAAAAAATCAAAATATAATAATTTTTCATTTCAAATCAAGATTTCAAGAATTATAATTTTTATTTAATAATTGTATTTAACGTAATCAAATTTTTTTTTTTCATTTCATCGTTCAACCAAAAAAAATATTTTTTTATTAAAATATATATTCTATTCTTATAGTTACTATAACTAAAACACAAAATTTTCATTGTTGAAGGGACTAATAGTACAAATTTTACCTTGTCCTTACAGTAAAACACTTAAAAATAAATTTCTAATCTTTACCTTAATTCCAGATTTTTTAAAAAGAATTCACTTAACCCATTTAACATCCACAAATTTTAATCTAAATCAACTCTTACTTATTATATGCATATAAAATGTACATGATTTCTTTTTAAAATTTTGTCAGGATTTCAAATATATAAATTCAATAAATCCTTCGTAAATTCATCTTAAATAAATAAGAAATTTCAAGTGCATGAATTTGAAATATGAATTCTTAAATCCATCTTCATATCAAATCAAATATGAGTAGAGCTGCTAAACGAAACTAGTTGCTCGTGAGTTCGGCTCGATTAGATGTGTTAAACGAGCCAAACTCAAGTTCAAAAAAAATTTACTCGTTTGCTTAATGAGCTCGACTCGACTCTATATGCTCACGAGTTGCTCGATAGACACAAAAATAGAGACTATTTTATAAATATTATATAATTTATGGTATAAAATTATAATATTTTAAATAATAATACAACTCTAGTTATCAAATCAGTCATACTAATGAATTTGTGATAGATTTATATTTATTTCAGCATGCGAATGTAAATATATTGAATTATAAAGTTGTTGATATAATAACACTTAAATATATTTTTTCAGGATATTAGAGCTCAAGTCAAGCTTTGACGAGCTCAATCGAGCTTTATTCGTAAATTTCTAACTCGAGCTTGAGTTTTAACTTAATTTAAGATAAACGAGTCGAGCTCGATAAGTTTCACGAGCCGAGACTGTAAATTCAACAAATCAATTGTAAATTCTCTTGAATAAAATAACAAATTTCAAGTACATCAACTTGAAATATGAATTCTTAAATCTGTCTTCAAATCCAATAGAAATAATCACATATTGATACAAAAGTAATGCACTATTTTTAAATAGATACAAATTTTTTACATAATAGTATAAACAAAGATTAAATGATAAAATTATTTTTTTTGTATATTATATTTATTTAAAAATAATGATTATTTTTATACCAATATGTAATCGTACAATCCCATACGAGCGGTATATACTTTTTAAGTCAATCAGATCAGGATTTAATTAAACAAGAATTCAAAATATCCCCAATTTTGCTTTAAAATAACTCCAGATGTAGAAATATATGACGCTGGTTCTTAATTCACAGCAAATATTTTCGAGGATTCGGCGAAATACTTGAGAAACTATCTCAATCTTCAATCGAGGTGATTCACTCTTTTCTTATTGGAAAGACCCAATTAATTCGTTCGTAGATCTGTTTTTGTGCAGCTAAAACACAGCTTTTATGTTTCCCATTATTTTTTCTCTCTTTCCGCCTTCTTTTTTGTGTTGCTGTGAAATGTAGCTAGATTTTGCACGCATCTACTTGTTAGCATACAATGTATACAAATTAAGATTGTTTTATATGAATTTTTATAGCAATTTGTTTTAGGATGCGATTGGTAGCATTTTGTGGTATATATGATAATAACTTGACCATGTATAGGTAATTAGTTTCATGATTTTTCAGTCTGGTACAACTCACGAATCGAAGAAGCTTTAATCTTAGGTGATTTGCTATTGACTGTAAAGCTAAGTTGCATAACGCCTGCTGCTTTTGTCGACAAAGGAATGTTTCAAATTGTAATGTAGTACGCACTAGTTTATAAGTTATCAATTGCATGTATATATGGTACCACAAAAGTGAAGTAACTCAGAACCAATCTAAAGAATTCTGCAATGGGGGCCAGTGTGTTTTATGAGCACCCCTTCCTCTGGAATAAGGGAAGAGCGCTGCTGTTTTCAGAAACTAATGCATGAAATTGAGTTCTTAGTTCTTACCCAAATTTGATGTTTGATCGTAATGGCTAGTATACGATTTATTTTATCTTTAATGGGGTTAATCCTAACATATATGGATCTTTTATCTTACCAGGAGGATTCAAATGGACTCTAACACTGCCAAATTATCTTCAGAGCCTAATAAGGGTTCTGATGTTCAATCTTTACCCTCTGTTGCCCCAGAGAAAGGAAGTTCTGCCCAGAATTCATCTTCTGTGCAGTCTACGTCTGCCATATCGTCTTGGGCAAGAAATCTAAAACTTCCACAATTGCAACAGGATTCACAAACTTCGAATGTGGGGAACTCCACCTTTTCACGCCTTGCTAGTGGACTTGGACTGCAAGTTTCATCAAAAGCATCTGTATCGAACAACAGTGCTGAGAACAGCTCTGCATCTGAACAATCAGGTGTTTTTGGATCACTTACTAAAGGGATAGTTGATTCTTCTTTAAATGCTGTGAAGGCTGTGCAAGTAAAGGCAAGACACATGGTCTCACAGAATAAGAGAAGATACCAGGTAACAAAATTGTAATTCTTTGTCATCTGAAATGGAAGATCAAGTTTAGCAATTTACTTCCCGTTTTAAGACTGTCACACTTGTTGTTTTGCACTCTATATACATATAGATATGCCTCTACTTCTGCTTCAATTCCTATATTGCTTTGTTAATGTGAAGTATGCGCACATCTAAATAAAAGAAAAATAAGCAACATCAGTTATATTGCTGGAATTAGTCCTAATGCAGTTGACAGTTTCTGTTGCATTCCTATATGTTGTCGAAAACATCCTGTGAAGTACAAAATTCAAAAATTAAGTGAAGGATCCTGTAAGTCTCAGTTTATTTCGGATTTTCATGGAGTATCTTATATATTTAAAACTCAACTGATGTTATTTATCTATTAGGTGTTATTTTTTTGCACTAGGACTTGGTAGAAAAATCTGTTCTTTTGCACCAAATCCTCATAACCTGTCGCTTTCTCTCTCTCGATCTAGATGTTCAATAATGATAAAGGTGGTTCATAAATTTTTATTCATATTTCACCTATCATCAGGAGGGAGGATTCGATTTAGATATGACATATATAACGGACAACATTATTGCCATGGGGTTCCCTGCTGGTGACCTAAGTTCTGGCTTATTTGGATATTTTGAGGTAATGCTTCTTGAGTATCTCCACATTTTGATCTAATCTTTCGGTCTTCTCTTAAGAATATCCTTGAGCATGATACAGGGATTCTATCGGAATCACATGGAGGAAGTGATCAAGTTTTTTGAGACTCATCACAAGGTATCTTAAACAGCATTTAACTATCCAATGAAAAAAATAAGTGCATTATAATCCACCTCAAGAAAGCACATAGTGATTTGTACAAGGTGCTTGTAATATCATACCTTGTTATCCACTCTGCTATTGTAAAAGAGAATTTCTGTAACATTAAACGATTTTCTTCCTTTGTAAATTTGTTTGAAGTATAGTCCAGAAATACTTTTCACTTTCCTTAAGTATATAGTCTTCCATTCATAATTACTAATTAGGTTGCCTTTATATGACAAGAAAATGAAGAAAAGCTAGAAAGTTCTTCAGTTTTATATTGACTTATAAGATGATTGAAACTTTACTGAATTAGCATATTGATTGCAAGAGAGATTATTATATGATGCTGGATCTTCTACTTTTACAGCCTGAAAATCTTTTGAGGTTTATAGTTATTAGATCAAGGAAATGGGATAAAAAAATCTTACTCGGTGTCAGTCAGTGAACATTGCTGCATAAGTGTTCTTTAAGGAGCACATGGCATCTTGTATACTTTCTAGCTAAGGTTAAGTCGGTTCACTTGGGTGAAACTTGTATATTTGTCATTTTAGGATGCTGTTCATATGGTGTTGATTTGTTTTGCATTGCCTCTCTCTCATTGGCCTTATTACAACTTTAGTTTTTTTTTTTTTCTGAAACAAATTTATTTATGCAGGGAAATTACAAAGTGTACAATCTTTGTTCAGAGAGGTTATATGATGCTTCACTATTTGAGGGGAAGGTATATTTTGATCCACAAACATTTACTTGAGTTGAGTGGAGTATTTGCGATTCTTTTAAGTTCAATTTCTGATATGAACCATTTGAATATTGAGCTTTGAGTACCTTCTACAGTGATTATTATACTTCAATTTACAATCGCTATAAAGAAAATTAAGCTTTATCCTGATGGAGTTGAAAGTAATCATATAATACTTTGATAAAGAATCCAACTCAATCAAGTGATTAAATAGACAACTACCTTTCTAGCATTCAGTATACATGTTAACTATTGAAAGCAATGTACTGCCTTGCCTGAGACATATGATATTATGTTGTGAAATCATGGAACCTTATCTAAAAAGTGAACAGTTTGAAAAGATAACAGTCTATCCCCACTTTCCAAGGGTCCCTTAATAGGTTGTGGTCTCTTTTGTTCTGAGTATAACTGGACTGAAATAATTAGAAAAGAGTAGTATAATGAACCTAAAGATCTATTGAAGTCGATAGTATTTGTTCACTTTTTTTTTAATTATGAATTTGGTTCGTTTCAACTGCAAAGTTAAGTTGGGAACTGGTATTATTTTCATTAAATCAAATTAAGCAAGCCAAATGCAGTTGCCTGACTCTCTGTAATTGGTTAACCTTTCTTCAGGTTGCTTCATTCCCCTTCGATGACCACAATTGCCCCCCAATTCATCTTATAAAATTGTTTTGTCAAAGTGCTTACTCATGGTTGAAGGATGATATATTGAATGTTGTAGTTGTTCACTGTAAAGCTGGGAAGGCAAGGACAGGATTGATGATATGTAGCCTTCTTCTGTTCTTAAAGGTGAAATTTATCACCGAAAACAATAAAATGCTTGTTTCATTCTATCGATAAGATCAGCTGCTTTATTGTTTGTTTTCCAACAACTATTACTTTGTTTCTTGCAGTTTTTCCCAACTGCTGAGGAGTGCATTGGTTACTATAATGAGAAAAGATGCGTAGATGGGAAGGGTCTTATTCTTCCTAGCCAGATTGTTAGTCATATGTTCCCGTATGCAATGATTCTATTAGAAGGCTTATACTCTCTCCGTCCCACTATTATCTGCACGCTTGCCTTATTGGAGCGTCGCACAACAATTCACATACTCCAAAAATAGTAAAACCCTCCACAAACACCACACTCACTTTATACCCATATTTTAACAAACTGTCATTAAAGTGGACCCACACATAAACCCAATCCAACCCATTTCTTAGCTGTATATGTAAAGGTGGACGAAATTGTCCTTCAAACCCCAACACATTTTGTAATATGTGCGCCCATTTTAGGGTGCAATTGTTATGGGATGGAGAGAGTAGCATTAAATGAAGTTACTAACTGTTTTTTGTTACTGAATCAGAGATATGTGAAATATTTTGAACGAATTCTGATGCAGTTCAATGGCGAAACACCCCCTGGACGTAGGTACTTTTCTGATGATTAATTTTTCAGATACATAAGAATTCCTACAAAATACTAATAGCCACATGTTGCAGGTGCATGCTAAGAGGATTTCGGCTTCACCAGTGTCCATATTGGGTTAGGCCTGCTATTACAATATCTAATCATAATGGTAGGCTATTTTTTATGCTTTTAATTTTTTTTCATGATATTGAATTCTTTCACCAACTTTTGTGCAATATATAATCTTGTCTTTAGGCAGATTCTTGGTCAGCACCTTTCACACACGAATGGTGCATTACATTTTACTAGTTCTAAGTTCCAAGACTTGATACATGATAATTAGTATTAATCAGGATTGATTATTGAAAAAAGTTATCAGAAACAGGTATCAAGTAAGATCTTGATTGGGCTGAAGTATGACTAGCCTTACTTGCCTATATTCATAATATGGACTCGAATTTTCTTATTACATATATCATAAATGCTATGTACATGTCTGAGATAACCACTTTTTGTGTACATTGAACATGCCATTGACATAGGACATATGGACTTTTGTCCCAATTACTGTGCAATATTGTCCAAAAGCTCTCCATGGTACCTGAACTGATCATAGCTTTTCTAATAAAATTATATTTTTGCAGGAGTATTGTTCTCAACGAAAAAGCATCCAAAAACTAAGGATCTCATGGTAACTTTACCTTTATGGCACTTTTTATGGTTATCTTTGTTGAGGTACTTATATATTTAAGCTATCCAAGTGCTCTCTTTATGAAGCAATGGAAAATCTCTGTTTTCTTGGGAGAGTTATTCTAGATCTCATTTGGGGCACATGATAATATCTGTTCGAATTTTGCAGCCAGAAGATTTCTGGATCCGTGCACCAAGAAAGGGAATTGTTGTTTTTGCCCTTCCAGGCGAACCTGGTCTAACTGAACTTGTTGGGGACTTCAAGGTTCAGTTTCATGATCGCCAAGGAGATTTCTACTGGTCTGCAAATAATCCTTTCCCATGCTCTTTTTTTACATAACGTGCCTATATTTTTTCTATGCGTTTGAGGATTAATATGATACTTTCACTTCAAAATGCAGCATTTAATCAATGATGTCAGAGTTGTAAAAATTAGGAAAGAAAATGCTTTGTTTTCACACTAGCTGAGCCTTTGTCAATTAACTTTTTATAGTCTTAACTGGTAATGTTTCTGATCTGCGCACAGTTTTCTGCCAGTTCATCAGAGTACTTCATCGATATTTTAGACATTAGAACGTGTAAACCATGCTGTCATTCTACCAAGATTGATTACCTTCTTCTGTCATATAATGATACAACTTTTATGTACTCAGTTGGATGAACACAACAATGATGGAAAATAGAGTGATTTTAGATGCATCCGACATTGATGACTTTGACAAAGTAAGCTCCACTGAAATCCTTCTTTCCTTTTCTTTTAATTAAAGTAATCTGGCATAGAATGGGACCCCTTGTAATAGTGGAGCAATTTTCTTTCTTTTCTTTGTGGCAGAGAAAATTGCCTTCCCCAGGGTTTCAGGTTGAAATAGTGATGATAGATTATGATGGAACTATACCTCCCAAGTCCAGAAGTGATGATCATCATAACACCAAGGGTGCCGATGGAAAATCGAAAGATGCTTCTTCAAGTAGTCAAAATACAGCTAATACTCAACAGAATAATGCCTCGAGAAAACAGAATAACGAAGATGATGTTTTCTCCGATAGCGAAGGGGAAGAACCAAGAGTCTCTGCTGCCCCAAGTTCTGAACCAGGCACCAAATCGGAGCACATTTCCTCTGTATCAAATAAAACTGAAAATCTTTCTCTGGGTAGGGAGCCCACAAATTCGGAGTCTAAAACGTCCCACGAAGTGAAAAGTGAAGGCAAGAGAGCTTCCACCACGATCCCCAACTTGGACTCAACTGACATCAAAGCCATTGCAGCTGATGCTTCAGTTTTCAGTTTTGGAGATGATGAAGATTATGAAAGTGAATGATGAGTGGGAATTTGGATTGTTCTTTTAATGTATTCTTTTACATCAATTTGGATCTTTGTTCATCATCACTGGCTTAGAGAATAATTTCTTTGAATATTACTGATCGAATTACAACATATGCATCATAGGATTCATATCTCAACATTAATATTACAGTGCAGTAGGAAGAAAAGTCAAATTTTTATTATTGCATTCGATATTTGTTACCTGGATTTGTTAAAATTTGAACGTCTAATACAACATATTCCAAGTACAAAATCTTAAGGTCAAGTTCAAAGCAAACCTTGATTATCATCTCCACTGTTGACGAAAAATATATTAAGGGTTCAAAAGAAATGTTAAATTGGATTACAACAAGCTAAGGAATTCAATGAAAGGTGTGGTAATGACGAAAGCTTGTGAATTATGAAGACAAGAGGCTACTAAAAAGCCACAAAATTTGGACCTTGGGCACTTGGAAGACCCTGGAACTATTCTCCGAAACTAGATAGGAACAAGGAAAAACTATCAAGTTTTTTTTAAAAAAAAAAAAAAGAACATAACATAGATGAATTTGCACTAACTCCATCTCACCATGGTAAGAACAATTTCTTTGTTCACCAGGCTTCTCAGAGAACATACCCTCAAGGAATTGCATGGCTTTTGAAATTAACCTCATATAGCACGTCTGGGTTTCAATTTCATCTTGTTTTGCATCCTCATAGTCCTTGTTTTCTAGTAAGTGCAGCAATTATTTTATTCAAGTTCGAGATTTCCTTGTCTCTTTGACTTAGCTCTTCCTTCAATCTTTCAATCTCTTTCAAATACTGATTGGAATCCTCAGGTGTTGAGTCGCTTCTCAACTTCTTCTCTGTGTTAGGTGTGTCATCATCTTCTATTGATCTCTTCTTTGACTGCACAACAGAGTTCTGAGCAATTGTGTTACAAACACAGAGAGTGCCGGTTATTCCTGAATCAAGCTGAAACTTCACAAGTTTCTGAGGTCTCCCACATGTGTCCTAGCAAGGGAAGATTAAATAAAAAAACTTAGCATTTATAAACAAACATGAGGGGAAAGTATTTTGACCAAATTATCTTTGCTCGGTGAAAGAAAAAATATAGTGAACAGAAATATGTCATCTGTAATAAAAAGCTCTGATGTTGGGAAAATAATTATTTACAAATACACTAGAGAGGAACACAAACCTTTTCCAAGTCACCTTCAAGATTCACAAATGCTTCAATCGCTTGTTGCTGATCCTTGAATATTGCAAAGGCCGAATACGTATTTCTGGAATTCTTACTGACCTGTAGCTAATGATACTAATCAAATGGTGCGGAACATTGGCAGTGAAGTGATTAAGCTAAAACCAAAACTGTGAATATAGTTACACTCGTTGCATATATTCTCATGATTTTATGTTGACAGTTTTAATCTTCTTAAGTTTGTAGGATAACTTTTTTAAGGACCCTTTTGTTTCACTCAAGGTCTTTGCTAATTACTCCATCCGATTCAAAATATTTATCACTTTTAGGCTTAAATCTTGTTTCAAAATGTTTCGTCTCTTTTATGTATTTTTCCAAGTTTCTCCCAAATTTACCATCTAAAATAAGACATTTTAATTTGAAAATATATTTGTACCCACTAAACTAGCATCTTTCACGTGGAAAATAGGAGTGTATTTTGCACACTTCTTCCCTCTTATTCATATTTAGTAGCATATATTTAGCCAACTAATGAGGGTGGGTAAAATTATAAGAAAAATATGTTTCTTAATCAATACTAAATGTCAAAAGCAACAAACATTTTAACCAGGTGAGTTAGCTCACCTGGCCACCGGGCTCCTCACTTGAGTGAGTGATCTGGATTCGATTCCCTTTGGGAACGAATAGGAGGGAGTTATAAGGTTGGCTTGGAGATATGGGTGTATGGAGACTTGGTGAACTAACTTTTAACTACTAACCACTAACATTTACCTATCAAAAAAAAAAAAGCAACAAACATTTTGAATTGAAGGGAGTACAACATAGGAGCAATTAGGAAATATGAACGAAACAGAGAATGTGGACTAGACGAACCTTCACTTCAATTGTAAAGTCGCCAGGAAGAATACTCATCAAATCTTTGCTAAGAACATTTGTGGGAATTCTATGTACAAGCAATTTTGCAACATTCAACTCTTTCACCTAAAAACCAGAATTGCGTTAAGTGCATGTGTTGATCGCAAAGTGCACACAACAAAAGTAATCAATTATTTAAAAAGAAAAACGATTCATTGATGTCACCTCCTCAGCTATAACATCACCAGTTTTTCCCTCTAATTTTGCCAAGACAAGCTTCATTGCTGCACATGCATCATCCAGACAGTTGTGTGGGTTCCCCGTCTTTCGAAGCTCATAACCTAATATAGCCTAGTGTACAGAAAAATATTAATAAGTCATAACTGCTTGTCTATAGCCTATGGAGGAAAAATGGACTTCTGTACAGAACAAATATTAAATAAGTCATAACCAAACATAGACTAATTTACAGAAAAAATATTAATAAGAGGTATTGCAACTCCTTTTACACAGGATTCATGCACACAATAAACAGCTTATTAAGTAAAAGAATAATATGCTTCTAAACCAAATTATTTCAAGTGCGTTGATAATATTTCACCTTACACAACAAACTTAGAGAAGGTTTCCTGTTGGTAGGGCTGTTTGTGTACTTGAAGATATATGATGTGTCAATCACCCTTGAATGATCTAACTTCAAGGCTTCCCAAAAAAAAAAAAAGCAGAAGATAAAAGTCAGAAGCATTAAAACTTCCAATTAGAAGTACACTTCATATAAAAAAAAAAACTAGGATTTTAGTCAAGAGTCCTGAAAAGATTAAGATTTCAAGTTAAAATGAACTTTTACCTTGAAGATCATTATTTAGGCTGTGGCCGACTAGAATGGTACCATGTCTTAATATCTTTGCCAATAATTTCTGTTATGTGCCACATAAATTAAATTAAGTTTTATCAGAATATACATATATGCATATGCAGACAACTGTAAATGAGCATATTATACCTGCACATCTTTCAAAGAGTGTGTCACTCCATCCAAATCGTTTGCAGAGATTCCAGTTATCTCTGTTCGATAATCTGCTATTACTTTATTTGGGTTTACGACTTTATCAAGTTTAACCTAAGATTTAAAAGGAAATTCAATTAACGAAGCATATACACCACCTTGGCCAGGTAATATTTATCCAGCCAATATTCCTTCAAATATATATCTTACAGAAGTGTTTGGAGTGGATACCTGTAAATTGCGGTCTACAACACAAACCTTCACCAAAGCTTCAGTTCCATCTTCACAAAGAACCATCTCACAGTCAATAGCAACCATTTCCGAAGACTTCATTTCCTTAGCCTTTTTCTTGGGTTTTACAACCAACCATCCCTATTTCATCTCAAAAAATGATTAATAAATCAATATTTTACTTGATGTCCTGTATGCAATATATTAACAGAACAACATACAGAAAAAGAAAATCATATCAATTACAAGCTTATAACACGGAGCATTAGTTAACTGGCTGTTTTTAATTATGAAGATCAATCTTTAAGATAAGAAAGTGACAACTCACAAACTTATACACAATATTTTAAATGTGCCAAGAGGAAAGAAACATTTAAAAAAAAAAAAAAACCTTACCTCCTCATGTGAGGGGAAGGAATAGTCACCAGGATACTGAGGATGCTCCATAGTCAACCAAACTAGCCTCTGGATAAACACAAAAGGGGATAAAACAGTTTAAGTAAAGTGATATTAGCAGTGCATGAATAATTGTAAACTATCAATGTCCTTCAGCATAAATAAACATATTTAAGACCTGTTCAGCAGTTTCATTGTCAGGGGAAACCTTCTTTAGCTGATCCACTTCATTGCGGTTAGAATGGCATTGCAACACTTTCTGGAGAAACTGCAAACACAGACATGCAAAAACTCTACTCACAGCTTTGAAAGGTAATTCCGTAAGTGGAGCACTTATTCTTTTTTAGCTGAAAAAACATAAACATCACACGGCCCAAGATTTACCTTCACATCATCATCTTCCTCAAAAGACTTTAAAAATGCAGCTAAAGATTCCACATTTCTCCGGGATGGGTCGCTCAAGCTTGCCCCTAACTTCTTATCATAAGATTTCAGAAACTCTTTCCAACTCCCTTTACTCCCCGACATTCCTCGTTTTTGCGCCAATTTCACCATTTCAACTAACACCTAAAAATCAATAAAATCAATTAAAATTAACAATGAAAGCAAGCAGCAAGCTATAAACCTACAACTTGTTTCCCATAGGCTTAGCGATTGGAGATGGTTTCATACTAAAGGCACGAAAAAAGAAACGTAATCTTTAATAACAGAAACTCACTTAACATTCAGCTTTGTTCAAGCTAGCACATGCGTTCATTGATAATAACAAAGCAGAAAACAATACAACTGATAATTGAACCCAGAAAACTCGAGAGAAACATCCCACCAACCAATTGAACCTACCTCCTTTTTCGCGGAGGTAATCAACTCATCCATTATTAAACTTGAAAACAAAGTCTTAGGAATCTTCTCCGGTTTGAACTGCAGCGTGCACGGCAGATTGAACCTGAGAGTTGAAGAAATTTGATTTAGGGTTTAAGAGATCGAGTAGGGTTTTACTCGGTCGACCGAACCGAATTATTTATTAAGGATTTTAATTTGGAAATATATATTTTTATGGAATAAATTGAAAAGAAGAAAAATATGTGAAATGCGTAGTATATGAATATCTCATAAAACCGAAGTGGTGCAATAAATAATTATTTTCAAAAGTGTAGGTCATGTAATTATTTTAAAATATCAAATATTTAATTAAGATTATTAAACAATTTGTCATGAATATCAAAATTTTAAATAAAATAAATTAATAATAATTAAAATATAATATCATTTATCTCAATTTTTTATATTTTTATTAAAATATTTATAATTTTAAATAAATTTTTTATACTCTTAATAGGGGTGGAAATGACAATGGAGAAAAAATATTTTTGATAGAGAAATTCCTTGATTCAACCGTTTTATTAACTTGATGAATAGGTTTTCACCAAATTAGGAGAAGAAGGATCAATGAAAGTGGATTGCAGCAGCAGGCAGCTTATGCTCTACCTAGTCAGCATATGATCAACTCTTGAAAGATGCGGACAAGAGTTTTGATGAAAAGAGAGGGAGAGAGGAATTCAAGATAATTTACAACATATGGATACCAGTATGTATCTATACTCGGAGAGTCTTTGAGAGAGACCTCCAACCACAATGAACGTACAACGTCGGTATGCACTCTTACATCAAACTATGATCTACTGTCCGTTTTGTGGTGTGAGATCCAAATCAGTAAAACATGTACTATTTGAATGTGACCTCTCATATTAAATTTGGATTGAATGTATTTAACTGATTAGGGTTGAACGCTGCTCTTTCATCTAAGTCGGAAGTAGGTTTATTCCACTTTAGTGGACTTATTAAAGGTAACCAGTGAGGACTATTTTTGTTTTTTTTTTTTTTGGAAATATATTATATGGACAATTTAGAAAGCAGAAAATATCACTATTTTTTGGAATATAAAGACGTAGGTTAAAGAGCTTGTGCAAGACATAAAGTCAAGTTGAAGGAATAAAATTTCATTTAATAAGTGGTGTTTAAGTTCTAAATATATTTTGCATTGAAGGTCTTGGCAACTTTAGTCAATATTTTAGTATCATTTTGAATTACTGAGATAGGGGGTTGTTATTTCAATTTTCATTCATGCCTATTATTTTTCAAAGAATACCATTTTTCAGATAAAAAAGATTTTAAACAGTTTCATGATAAGCTTATCATGAACAAATTTTATATAAATTTTTGCCTTTCGAGTAGCTTTTATATGAGAATAGTTAATGATAAACTTATCATGAAATTGTTTTAAAGTGTTAAATATTTGATTAAGAGTATCAAATAATTTATCCTGAGTATAAAAAAAATTTGGGTCAAAAAAATCAACAACAATTAAAATATATTAACACTGATTTTAACTTTTGGTACTTCTAATGAATTTTTTTATACTCCTAATCAAATATTTAATAATTTCATGATAAATTTATCATTAATAATTATTATACATAATTTTACCTAAAATATATATTCTGGATATAAATTTTATTTTTATACATGTAATATGTTAATTTAAATATTTTAGAAGATAACTAGTTTGATATATAGTGTTTTAAAATAAACTAAAAATAAAAAAATTTAAAAAAACTAAAATTATTAATATAAAGTAAAAGAAATAAATAAAATTAACTCACTGTCATTAATAAAGAGTAAGTTTCATTATTACACTGTAAAGCAAATGTATTTTATTTGTTCCAATAAATACAATTTTTTTCTCTCATAATTTCAACTTATATTTATATATATATATATATATTCATTTTTAGTTAAAAAGAAGTTTGTTCATATATTTATTTTATTCAGGAATCAAGCCTAATTCAATCCCAGCACGATTTTACAAAATAATTATTAAAATTATTACAAAAGAGAGAAAAAAAAATTGAACATGCAAAGTGACCAACCCTTGAAATTCCCCAAAAGTCAGTCATACTTGCAGCTTAAAGCCAACAAAAGTAACTTCCCATATTTAGAATGAAATAGGTGTACACATAAGATTACTATATGTAGCAAACTATTTTTTAATCATACAAATTGTTATATCAAGAGGTATGATATCCAAAGTCAAGAATAATTTAGCTGATCTATTAATAAAGAGTATATATTGAATCAAATGTTCAAATCATAAGAAGAAATGAGTTCCAAATCCATCGAATAAACTGAAGTAGTGATAGCCTGATCAAGTTGACTGGAAATCTCAAGATTTTGATTTAATAAAAAAAAATTTAAACTCGGAAAGTGATTTTGATTTAATAAAAAAATAAAAAACTAAACTATGAAAGTTAGACGAAACACTTGGTAATCCGACCATTCTTTAGAAGGCAGTACACCAAATATAGAACTCGTTTGTGGTATTGATTAAGTCTTAGTGAATACTAAATCCTAGTAAAGATAAAGTATTATAAGATATTAAAGAGAAGTTAACTTATTCAAATGTGAAGTGAGAGACCACTTTAAATATCGTTAAATATTAAACACTTATGATTCCAAATAGTATCCATGACCGGAACGGACAAAAATGTGAAAAAGAAACGACTAATACTTTTATATTACTATCCTGTTTCATAAGTGTTATATTTTCAATGACATTAATACATAAGATTATACAAGTAATTGAAATAAAAAGAGGAAATAAGTCCAAAACTCCTTTTCATAATATAAAACTTATACCACAAAATATACTTATTAATATTATTAATACTAAAATATTTATATTATAATTTCAATTTATAAATCTAATTATATTATTAAATACATCTAAAGAAATTAATTATATATATTATAAAATTTAAGCATACAAATTTGTGTGAAGTTAAAGTAGTTTGGAGGGAGGAGCATGAGAAATTTTGAGTTCCTTTCTTTATAACGCTCGTAATTGAGAGCCTGTAAAGCCTGTGACTTGGTCAAAGATGCTACTTCTTTTTCACTTTATTATTTCTTTTTCTTTTTTTTGGTTTTCATTTTTGACTAGCCCTTTTTTCTATATCAATAAAATTATGACTTATACCTATAATATATCAGTTATAGATAATAAAATTCATACTTGCCCAGTCTTTATCCAACTTTTCTGGTATTGTGGGGTTGTGCAATAAACCACACATCTCTAGTGGCATGTGAATGATTAATGATGCACACTGCACTCAACCAAACTTCAACTCAACCACATTTGCCATTCCTTCACTTCACTTACCAGGGTATATTTGGTTCATAAAATAAAAATATCTATTCGGTATATTTTTTATGGCGAATAAATATTTTTATCTTACGAACCAAACATACCCTCAATGAAATATCATTATTTATGACCAAAGGAGAACAATCCTTAATTTTTCTTGTACCTCATATTTCCCAATTTTTACATTCCATTAACATATTAACTATTCTAATGATTATTACTCCAAAAGACTTGCAAATATTTGTATATAAAAATTAAGAAAAAGATATTTCTTTTTAAAAAATAAAATAATAACATGAATAATGTGTATATTTTTGCGAGTATTCACATAAGTTACTATATATATATTTATTTGTTTGTTTAAATGTGCAAATTATTGTAGGATGATCCCTAAAGACAAGTGTGCAAATTTATCTGAACCAGAGGTAGTGCCTTTCAGAAAAAATGCAGGGTGAGCCAATTTTACCATTATGCTGATTTTTCATTAAAAGGTATTAGTTTGATAATGATATTCTTTAATGAAAGAAAACTAATAGTACTAAGTAAAAGTTATGCACGGTATACTGGTTCAATTTATGCACAACGTTAGTGTTGCTTATGCCTCAAGAACCATTAGAATTGTCAGAATCGACCAAAAACATGCATTCCAAACTTATAAAACTAAAGACGAACGATTGAATGGAATATGATACGTAATTAGATGCAATTCACCAATAATGGAATTTAGGGTAAACAAATTACTCAGCAAACAGAACCGACTCAGAGAAAAGCAAAGGATGATGAAAGCAACAATGCATGAAACAAGAACAATTCAAGAATGTCCGAGTAAAGCAAGGAGACATTAGAACAATAACTTGCCAGAGGGGCGTAGAAACAATTCGAAAATTGACACAAGTGTTCAGATTTCAGGGAAGAATTAGATGCCACACAAAATCTAACATGAATTACCCCATATGTTTCAAATGAAAATTTTCCCTTCGGATCAGTGATGCGAGGAATCGTTGTTTGTTTATTATACAAGGATGCCAATCAAGAAATGAAATGAAACCAACACCAAAACACCAACAATTACAAAATGATGAAGGTAACATTTTCACGACTAAACCATGAATACCCTGCACAATAACTCAAGAATGAACACTGACCATTTTTCGAAAGAGCTTGTACAAAGATACATAACACAATTGCCAGGAATTTGGTACTGACAATTACACAAATTCAAACACAGATTGCAGCCACTCAAGTTTGAATAAAAACAACAAACAGACCCAACAAAGATTTTTAATCACATTCGGTTCATCATAAGCTATCGTTTGAATTAGCATTACCATTCGATATCCTTCTAAAAGCACATGCCACCAGAGTCCTCCCAGCAAAGAGGCTAAATCTTGACTTACCCGGCAATCTACCTCCATTACTAGTTGATGTAGCATCAACATCAGCATTAACAATTCCGCCACGAGCACTTGTTGTTCCACTTACTATTGGGGGGAACTCGACACCTCCTCCATCGCTTGCGCTCAAATCCAGGGCTTCATGTTCTACCTCATCAGCATCCAAGTTCACAGTGAGAGTTGCTCTCCTTGCCCTCAACCAATCTGCAACATCACCTGTAACTCCTCTGCACTTCTTAACCTTAATCTTCACTAAATTTGGACACCCAAGCGCAAATGCTTCGATCCCACTATCTGTTACTCTACAGCCCTTTATGCAGAGTTTCTTCAATGCATTACACTTAGCTGCGATACAGGAAATCTCTGGATCTCCAATGGTTTCACTCCCACAAAGCGCCAATCTTTCCAACTTTTGACAATTTAAGGCCATTGCCATCAAGCTCACGGAACTCGGGTTCACCCCTATGAGCACTAACTCCACAAGATTCACACTGTTCTTTGCAATGGCAATCAATCCCTCATCACCTATCCTGTTGGTTCTCCATCCATCAATATGGAGCTTTCTCAGAAGCTTACAGTTTTCAGCAATGGCCAAAATTCCATCATTTGAGCAATCAGGAGCCTTCACCAAGTGAAAGATTTCCAAATCCGGGCACTTGGAAACTGCTATTAACCCAAAATCACTCACCTGCAACCTCTCCAAATGTACCTCTGTTAAACAATTTTCCCTACTAGTGACGCTCTCTAACAAACTATCCCAATCACCCAAACACCTCAAAATTTTTATGGTCTTCAAGTTCTTGGATCCGACAATCAAGGGCCCAAAGCACTGGCCATTATAAAGCTCCTTAAGCGTAATCGATTTGAGCGACGAAGCCGCCAAACCAGGACCAATCGTCTCCGCCGTAAATCCATCGTTAATTCCGCGTAAACGCTTAACAGAGAGCTCCTCCAGCGAAGAGCAATTATTCAGAAGCGCGTTCATACCTTTAGCTCCAAACATACACGACCCACACGAAAATTTACGCAAAGATTTACAGTTAGTAGCTAAAGCCAACATACCAAGGTCAGTGACTTCGCGGCATCCCCGGAGCTTTAGCCGAGTCAAATTGAAGCATCGGAGGGAGATCAAGGTCAAAGCGTCGTCGTTTATGCTAACAGACTTGCGGTCGCAGCGAAGGGCGAGTTTGGTGACCGAGTCGAACCTCGTGAAGAGGGAGGGGAGGTGAGGAGTCACATCCGCGGAGGCGTTGATTGCGATGCGGTGGCGGCTCTGGCCCTCGACGACGAACCACCGGCGGCAAACCAAGGAGCAGCGCTTCCTGTCTCCGGCGCTGAGTGATTGGAAGATCAGGGCGAGGCATTCGTCAGGGATCTCCGAGGAGTAGTCGAGCTGTTGATCAGGGCAAAGTCCATCGAGATGGTGGGCGGCGGAGCGGTGGTGGTGAAGGTCGAGGTTGGGATCGTGAAAACGATTGGAAGCGCCAGGAGAATAGCCATGGGTGGAGCTGGATTGGCCCATTTTGCAGGAGAGGGTGGGGGACACGCGCCGTCGGCAGCAATAGAAGAAATTGGAAAGGAAAAGGGGAATAGGTCTTTTAAAACGGGGGGAGAGAGAGAGAAGTGGGGTTAAACTGATTTGACCCGTCAAAACCGGATTCCCAGGGCACGACTCCGTCTTCCGGAGTGGAACTCTTCTCTTCTTCAGCCTCCGACTTATGGCGGCTATTTTTTAATTTTGTTATTTATCGAATATTTAGTTATATTTGGTTAGAATTTAATTTGATTTGATTATTTTGAAATTTTTATTTTTTTAAGTAGTTTAGTATTATTGTTGAAAAATAGAGTGTGTGCATAGGAAGATAAAAATATTGACGATGTTATTGCCTCTTGGAGAATGCATGACAGAATTCTCTAAAGCGCCCAAATGCAACGTTCGAACTAACCTTAAAGCATCAACACGAAAATTACAAAATGATTTATAAAATTAATATTAATTATAAATTGGTTCTGTGCAGAAAAAAAATGATTTTGTGCAAATTTTGTGAACTATTTGTAAATATAGTAATTTTTTTAACCTATATGTATCTCACCCTATTATTAATTCTATTTTGACAAAAACTTATATAGAAATTTTTACAGTAGAAATTTTTAAAAATAAATTTAAAAAATATATAAAGGGACGCGCTGCGAGTATGGTTAACTCCTCGCAACTGTCTCCGCCAACATATGCGAGATCCCAGGATTAAAAGTATTCCCCCATTCAAAAAGTTTTCCCTAGTGCAACATGTCAATGCTATTCAATTTTTTTTTATTAGTATTGCGGTTTTTTTTAAATAAAATAATATTATGTAAATTTAAAACTTTTTTCTTAATTTATGTTATTATATGGACAAATGTATGTTACTTTAAGAAAAAATGTATGCTATTTTTTTTATAAAAAATATATTTTATCCATGTGTAACACGCATTTGCTCATATAGTAACACACATTTGTCCATATAGTAACACAAACTGAAGAGCAAATACGTGTTACTATTAGAGCAATTGTGTGTTATTATCTTATAAAATATTGTTATTTTACATATATTCATTTATTTTTATAGAATAAATAATTTTTCATATAATGCAAGAGCAAAAATGTGTTACTATAAGAATAAATATTGATTATTCATAAATATTTATTTATTTTCGTGGAAATAATTATTTTTTCATATAATAACATATGTATTACATGAAACAATATACCTAGATTTAAATGGATGATGAATAAATTAAGAAACACATATTTATTCTCATAAAAATATATTTTATTCATATAGTAACACACATTTGCTCATATAGTAACACAAACTGAGAGACAAATGTGTGTTACTATTAGAGCAAATGTGTGTTACTATCTTATAAGATGTTATTTTTACATGTATTAGTTTGTTTTTATAGAACAAATATTTTTTTCTTATTATGCAAGAGCAAAATGTGTGTTACTATAATAACAAATATTGATTATTCACAAATATTTATTTATTTTTATAGAAATAATTATTTTTTCGAATAATAACATATGTATTAAATGAAACAATATACCTAGATTTAAAGGAATAATGAATACATTAAGAAAACATATATTTATTCTCATAAAAATATATTTTGTCCATATAGTAACACACATTTGTCCATATAGTAACACAAACTAGGAGACAAATGTGTGTTACTATTAGATCAAATGTATGTTACTATAAAATTAAATATGTATTATTATATATATAAATATTTATTTATAACATAATATTAAATAATTTTTTTTTTAACAATGTAATAATTTAAAAAAATAAAAAACTTTAAAAAACTATAAAAGAGCAAGTGTTGTTGGCGTGGGCTCAGGGAATTATATGTATGGGTGGGCTTAGGTGGGGCGCTAAAGGGATTATATGTATCGGTGGTAATTCAACCATAGCAGCGCGCGTGGCTTTCTTTTTTAAGTTTTTATATATTTGGAAATTTCTACGGTAGAAATTTCTACGCAAGTGTGGCTCTTCTATTTTGGATGGTTTACATATAGGTTCAAAAAAATCATTATATTTACAAATAGGTGATGTGCAAAAAAATAATGTACTTCTGTGCAGAAAAAAAATGTGCTTCT
>JAPKLY010000049.1:213448-270220 GCA_026898435.1 Prunella vulgaris
ATTGTTGATGGGCGAGCCACTCGAGGTAAATCAGAGAATCAGGAGGTCGCCTCTGCCATGCTGGAGCTCGCCCAGGGCTCGCCCATACCCTCGTGAGGTCTCGCCAGGGTTCATCATCGCACAACACTCGTAGGCCACGCAAGGCGTTAGGGCTCGCCCTAGAGCTCGCCCGACCCACCGAAGCCCGCCTGTGAGCTCGCCCATGAGCTCACCTGTTAGTCAATAGGACCCCGATGACGCACTCTTTTTCCCTCCGTCCGGTTTATCCACAAGGGTGGTTTACGACGAGATTTTTAATGAGGCCCATCTAGTCTAAGGCATAGTAGTAGGACGAGGCGTGATAGGGGGAAGCAGTGTGAGAGATCAAGACGAGGGTAAGGAACCCTCGTCAACACCGGAAGCCACATAGGCTCGTAAGGTGCCGTCTCACACTCACACACCTATAAATAAGACCTCTCTTGTACTATTTAGGGGACACTCTCACATTTTTCACACAATCAATATAATCTTCATTGCAATATTTCTCTCTCTAAACTCTCTTCTCTCCCTCCCCAAGAACATAAAATCATAAGATTATTGTTTGGTAGAATTAATCCGTCGTAAAGCCACATAAACGAACACAATCAGTAAATTCTATCAACACCTATTTGTTAATATAGTGACTTTTTTAAACTTATATGTAAATCACCATTTTATTTTTCATAATTTTATATAGGATTTATTACTGCGATGGCCACTTTTCCCTTCTGAAACCCAAACTAGGACACCACTATTCATAAAAAACACTTAGGGCCCATTATTCCAATTCATTCTCATTATACCCTCGAATTATCCTGCATCACAGCTGTGCCATCAAATCAATAACTGTTCCATTATTAATTAAAAAATGAAAAGAAGACGTGGCCATTTTGGGTTTCACATATCTCTCCATTATTGTGGTTTCTCTTTTCATTTACTCCCTCCGTCCATGAAAATTGGACTACCCTTGTTGTGCACGGTTATTAAGAAAAATAGATATTGATGTGTAAAAGTGAGTGTATTAGTATAAAAAAATATTTAATTATTAAAAAAGTACTTGATGTGATGTGTAAAAGTGAATATATGTGTATAAAAAATGAAAATAATGATTGTAAGTTTTCCATTTTAGGTAAATAGACCATTTATTGTGGACGGCCATTTAAGGCAACGTGGACCATTTATCGTGGACGGAGAGAGTATATTAAGTATAGAGAGAAGACCAAGAGAGAGAGAGAATATGGATGGTTACGAGCAGCAAACGTCTGAAAGAGTGGTCGACACCACCGTCATTACCAGCTCCGGCGGCACTCCTGCCACCAGCCGCCGTCCCCGCGGCCGCTCCTCCGGATCCAAGAACAAGCCCAAGCCCCCGATAATTGTCACGCGCGACAGCCCAAACGCGCTTAGATCCCACGTGCTGGAGGTCTCCACGGGAAATAACGTCGTCGAGGCATTGGTGGAAAATCGAGGTGATTGACGGGCGCACATCGATGATGGCACATGCGATTGAGGCGCGGTGGTGGCGACGTCGAGGATTTCTGGCATGGCTGCGAATTAAGAACAAGGGCAGTGGCTTCCGGTGTCGGCTAGTGGGTGGCCGTCGTGGCGGATTAACATCGGCAAACAAGTACTTAAAAAATCCGGCGAGATTGAGCCCCCGCTTATGAAATAAGCTCAGATGCTTCAGCTCATGAAATATGACACGGCAGTGGGTATTTCCGGTGAAGCTTCAAGTGCCGGCAGCTTCAAGGTTTGAGGCGGTGATGTTCGCGCTCGATTCCGGAGTCTGGAATGGCTGTCGGCGGTGGCCTGTGGTCTTCTCCGTCGTTGGCAATTTTCGGCGAGTGGGTTCGATTTTCCGGTAACAAACAGAGGTCCTTCACGCAGCTTCTACGAACAGGGGCACTCGACCTTGATTTGGGTGTGTTTGCAGTGCGCGTTTCGACGAGTTGCAGCGAACGAGAACAGGGGTTCCGGCGCGGTGGGCTGCTGCTGTGATTCCAACATGCTTGTGGCTTAAATTCCATCAGAGGTGGAGATGGCTCCTGTGGTTTTTTTCCTTTTTTTCCGAAAATGGCAGCTGTTATCTCCTTTCTGATTTCAAACAAATGGCCATAAGTATGCCACGTCTTCATTTCAACCTTATGTGTCTTTAATTGTGGATCACAAATAAGACACATCTCTTTTCTTTCTTTATCAAACAAATGGGTTGTCATCTTCACTAATTAACCAAGACATGGGCTCAATTATTTGACATTGAATTGTATTTCATTGGCTCTCATCTTATTATGTAAATTTGTGTTGACGGAAAAATTACGTCTCTGCTTTAGCCCGAAAAATTATGAGTGAAAAATTATGTAAATTTATGTTGACGAAAAAAAGACGCAATAGTACAATAATTAATATTATAGTACATTACGAATCGTTGTGGTACAAAGCAATAGTACACCAATTTGTTCAACGGTACATACGCACAATCAATGGTACACATCGCCGAAAATAGTATCGACAAGTATGCTGGCCGGCACAATAACCGATGTGACGTGAACAGTAACACACGTCACATCAATTGCACCCTATGTCAGTGCAATAATTGTTTAAACAGTACCCGAGGTACAATGAAATGAATTATGGTACACTTATTCAATCATGAGTACACAAATAATCTCAATAGTACACAAAAATGCTTTTTGGCCTTGGTTGTATCAATTAATAGTAGGTGACCTTATATGTGTTATGGGTGTTAAAAATGACCTCACTAGTAACCAACATTTCTATATATATAAGTGACTCCAAAGTTCTCACATTTTCTTATGTGGGACAAGAAATATTTTCTTATTTTCTCTCTTTAACATGTTAAATTGCTAACTTGTTGTATTAATATATAATTCACCCGAAATTGGTTTTGAGCAAATTAATACTCCAAATTTATCTCCTCCGAACGTAAATTAATATTTTACAATTTAATTTCATTTTCCACCAATGAAACATCAAGATAAAATTGGTCAAATTTGGGTCATCCACCCAAATTCCAACTTCCAGCGATAATAAATAAGATCATTGTAAAGAAAATTGAATTAATTATTGAGATTAAGAGTATTATCTCTTTTATCGTGTTTATTTATTATTCTTTCAGTATTTTAGAAATCAATAAATTAACAATTATAATTACAAAATTGTAATCATCCGATATTCAAGTGGAATCAACGAATTTACAATAGATGTTTTGGGTGTTCACAATCCCCTTAATACAAGGCGTTATCTTGGTTTGTCATCTTTAGTTGGCTAAGAAAAGAGGCATATATATATATATATATATTCAACTTTATTAAGGAGCATTAAAAAAAAAAAAAGGCATATATTTTCAACTTTATTAAGGAGCGTCTTTGGGATAAAATCAAAAGGTGGCGAGGGAAGAAACTTTCAATAGTGAGTAAAGACTAAAGATGTGTTAATTAAGGCAATGACTCAAACAATTCATGGGTAAATACGTGGAAAGTTTAGTGAGTTTGCACACAAATTAATATTTTCTTTTTAATTAGTGTTCAAATTGATTTGAGACAACCCAAAATAAAAAGTGTGCAAATTGATTAGGGACGAAGGGAGTACAATAAATGTTAATCTCCTTTTGATAGGACAACAATAGTGGTGCACCAAAGGGGATAAAATGGATGTGTTTGAAAATGGCTTGTTTTTTTAAGAGGCCGATGGAAAAGATCTAGATAGGGATGGCAAATTGTATAATCATGTTATTTATTGTAATACGATAAGGTAAAATACGAAGACAATATGATAAGATACATGTCAACACGAAAATTTTTGTATCAACACGACACGAACATGAAAATTTATTATAAATCTTAATAAATTGACAAGGACACGACACGACGTGATAAGGATACAAAAATTAATAAATTTTAGATTTTATTATCAATTTTAAAAATAATATATTTCATATTTTGAATTTATTAATATGTTACTACCAAATACGTATTAGTAATGTATATCATATCACTAACAGGTTAACATGTTGTTTACGATCTTATACTCCAAGGATGAGAAATTAGGATATATTCCTATATCACCATATAAATCTTAGATATTATAGTACGACATTTCAATGGAGGGATTAATACCAAAATCGTCCCATAATTTTTTCATTTTTTTTATTTGGTCTCATAACTAATGTAATGTTTCGATTTAATCTCATAACAATTCAAATATAACCAAATTAGTCTTAAGTCGCCGGAAATGACATAAAACGACGCCGTTTTACTCACTTTCTGGCTACGTGTTATATTTTTCGGCGGAATTTGCTCACTCGGCACATGAGTAAAACGACGTTGTTTATGTCATTTCCGGCAATTTGGAACTAATTTAGTTAGATTTGAATTATTATGGGACTAAATTGAAATATTATATAATTATGGACCAAATCAAAAAATGAAAAAGTTATGAGACCATTTTGGTATTAATCCCTCCATGGACATGGTTTTGAGAGACAACATGAGTATTTATGTTGTAACTAGTATATTATAATATACCTAAACTGTTTAGATGATATAGTTGGTGAGACAATAGAATTTATTGAAGAATTATTCTGTGAGAAGAATATGCAATTTCAAAATGATGTCCGATTCTTATTGATGAGAATATTTTTTATTTTTAAAATTATGTTAAATTATGCAAATTAATTTTAGTGAAAATTTGTCAAAAGAAGTGCCAATGATTTTGCACATACCTTTGCTAAAGTGTTGAAAGTCTCTACTATTGGGTTGACAAATCAAAATTTGTGGTTGGGCTTCCAGTATTTATTGTTCTTGCATTTAGAAATAAGAAATATTTACTTTAAAAAAATTAAATGCTTGTCAACAATTAGATCTTTTCAATTTCATCGACATTTTTTTCGATTCTCATTTCTTCTTCTCTTTTATATTTATAGTTTGTCTTGATAAAATTTATTTGGTGCATAGAAAATTATAATTCTAAATAAAAAATTAGTTTTGTATGAATTAATTTTTAACTTGTACGTATTTTTTAATAATATTAGTTATTTAGTTTTTAAAAAATCTTAATTTAATAATATTAATTAATTTATTAAAAGATATTAATTGCAATGTCTTACATGATAACACTAATTTATAAAAGATCAATTCTGAATAAAATCCGATTAACACAAATTAAATTTTCGATTCGAAAGGAAAAATATTTATTCAAAGGGAGCTGGAATCTGTAAGTATATTTTCCCGTAATTCAATTCCTGAAACCGTGATGGAATTGACAAATCTGTAATATGTCCGAGATCTTCCATCTTATATTTCACACTTAGAATTGTACCAGGATCCATGGATTCCTTTTAGTATTACATGGTTCTGTCCAGAGTTCTCAACGTCCTGTCCAGAGTCCAGTAAGGATTGTTCCTTTCAGAGTTTTCTCCCTCTTACGTTTTCTTTGATGTGTTCACTCTCAATGATGCGGTGAATCTTTGGCAGAGGGAGAGAGGAGTTTTAAAACAAAAGTCATAACTGTTTAAAACTCCTCGACAGTTTTAATAAAACCATAATTCCCGCTTAATCATTATCACGGGACACTTTAATATTAAAACTTGATTTCCATTAATTAATATAAAATAAATTTAATATTAATTATTAGACATATTAATTACACGGACCACAGTTAAAATAATTAAATATTTTAACAGCTATCACTTTTTGACAAAATGAAGTCCAATGGACAACCAATACTCATGACAATTCATGTAATAAACAATTTATGATATCCTAAATTATTATTTTTTATTTCTGTGATAATGAACGTGCAATGAATTAATGCATTCCATAAAATGTTGATTTAAAATTAATTAACTTTTTATGTTTTAAATAATAATGAGCCAATTGTGGAAAGGAAAATTAAGTGATCATACAACAGAAATCAGTATTAGGTTAATATTTGATCACCAACACCACTTATATTATTATCCATTAACACTAATATTATGACTTGTATGGCTAATGCTATTGTTTGTAAAAACTAATATGTACATAATATTTTCTTTTATTGAGACACTATTTCCGGGAGATAGCATCCTTGGTGGAGTTGAAGGCGGATGCTACTGACGCCGCTACATTTTCGAAAATGCCGCCGGAGGAAGTTGCCGTTGCCGGTGCCGGTTTCGGGTGCAACTGATGCACAATTTGCACACGTTGAACTTGCTCTTGATCATGACCAGCTGATGTATAAAAATCTAGAGTCTCCACCTTCTTTATTTGCATTTGCCCACCCTCATTTTCACACTCCTGCATTCCAATCAAACAATGAGAAAATTACAAAATAGTTCATAAAATTGACAGTACTAATTATAAATTAATTTTGTATAGAAAAAAATACATATGTTCAAAAAATAATATACTTTTGTGCAAATATTGTTAACCAATTTGTAAATACAATCACTTATTTTTAAAATATTTATTTTTCACAAAAATCTTATACTACCATATAATTAAAATTTTAACCAAATATAACAAAACTACATTTAAAAGTATTAATTTTCTCTACCAAAAAATAATTTGTCGAGAATGGCAATCAAAATAAATTCTCCCAACTAAATTTAAAATCAATATAATTTTCTTTACAATTGATTCGATGTCAGATTTCTATTCATTAATTGGACGAAGAGATGAAACATGACATGAACTTTGATTGAAATGTGCCCATTAATATAACTAATACATGGCACTAGATTTTATCGATAACATGAAATGAAACATGACACTAACTTTATTTGAAACAGCGACGTATATGAGAATTCTTTCTTCAAGAAACATTTATGGAAGAAATAACATTTCTTCAATGATCATTGAAACAACAAAAAATGAGAAGACTTTGCCAACAATTAAAAATGTACCTTGTCTACAGATGCACTCATTGTAAATTTTGGTTGTTGCAGATGAATGATTGTTGATAGCAAATATAGTTAATTCGTAGCATATTTATGTTTGGACATCAATTTATCCGACTTTTTGGTAAGAGAATCGGTCATCAGCTAACACAAAACGCTTGTTCCCAATTTAATCGTGAAAAGGGTCTTTTCAACATTATTATAATTTAATGTGAGATGAATTACAGTCCACTCACTTTATTTGGATGTTGGACCTAATCATCAACAATCTCCAACTTACTTTTACCAATTTATGGAAATGAATGATATCACATCAATTTCATATTAAAAATAAATTTCTAAGAGAGTTAGGAAAATTGCATGACATATGTTTCTACATTACCCCGTTACATCAAATATTAGTCATAGTCTCGTATGCATCAGGTGAACCGTGAAATTTAAATGCATTTTTAAAAAATTACAAAAAATACTATTGAAAAATCACACATGTAATTACTAAAAAAATTGTTTTTAATAGTGTAACTTAACAGTAATAATACGTGTGACTTTTCAATAATAAATAGTGTAACTTTGTAAAAATACATTTGAGTTGCACGGTGTACCTGGTGCACAACAACACAAGAGACTTACTCCAAATATTATTATATAGTTAAGGGTTAATAGTACGTATTGTCCAAAATGGGACATTTGCATATTGGTTTAAAAAGGTGACTATATTTGCACAGAAATATAATATTTTCAACCAATTTATAATTAGTATAAATTTTGTAAATCATTTTATAATTTTCCCAAATTAGTATCTTTATATTTGACTTGTTTTGTTTTTGATTGGATTCCAATGAGAATTGTATTAGGCAATAATATTCAGGACATTTTCTTTACTTCTCTGGGGCTTTTCACCCAATACATGTTTCATTCTCAACGAGGCAGTTTTTTGTTTTATATTTTAAGTAGCCTTTGGGCCATTCGTTAGATAGGTTTTAGGCCCAGGTTATTTGCATTAACCTTTGTGGTAAATACATTATTGCGACAGTGAATTTATCCTTTTTAACGGAAAAAAAGTACGAAAATATAAAAAAATTCCAAACAAAATTTACCAAAGAGGCTAGTGTAAATAACATGGGCCTAGGTTTTATTATAGAATCCAGTCACTCTATCTTCTGAATTTCTTTGGATTAGGATGATGAACAAAATCATTATTCAAGACTACGAGATTCTTTTGATAATTTGAACAAACATCAAGAGAAATTTTAATAATATAACCTATAGTTTACAGATTAAAAACAAAATAGAAGAGTATTTCTATAAAAGCATATCCAAAACCACGCACCATAGACCAAAGTAGAATGTAGATCAAACCACAATATATGAAACATGTTTGCTGATTTTAATGGAAGCTTCAAAGATATGGCATTGTACACAACAAAAAACATAAGATTGTCACTCTACTGCATTCTGAACAAACAACATGGTAGGCACAATAATCCATTGAACCCCATATCACCTACTTACTAATAATAGTAGTATATAATGATTCCATTTATAGTAGTAGAAATATTAGGACATGAAAATAAGGGTGTAACAGAGTTGAAGAAACTGATAGAATCTTATCTTCAGTATGTGACAAGAGGTGATCCACTGCAATGGACATCAGAGTTTTCGGACAAGCGTTGCCTTGGAGATAAGGAGTTGCTGGCAGCAACATCGACATCAACGTTGATAATGTTCTTTCTCTTTTGAGAATCAGTTTTGATGTCCACTTCCTCTGATTCCATTAGTGCTTGAGCTTCTTCAACCAGCGTTGAATCATCTTCTGCAGCGTATAAAATCCTTTTTATCGCCTCGACAACCTGCAAAACACGAATTCATCGTCAACTTTGATCTTGATATTCGAATAAAACAAGGATATTGCAAAGTCAGTACTGGTGATTTTTCGATATTAGGAGTCTGGCACAAGATCTCTATGTCTCTCAATTTGGAGAAGTAGAAGTCCCTCTCCTTCTCCAGGCTGTCAACTGATAGTTTCAACTCTGTGATCTGTTAAAAACAACAAAAGCAACGAGTCAATACTTCTCAAGAAATGCTAAGCATCAGTCAAGAGATGGGATTTTGTAACCTGTTGCTCAAACATTGTGCGCTCTGCTTGTGTTGTGGCAGAATGCCCACCACTTGAAGAAGGCCTAGCAGCTTTAACAGATGTGTTTGCATGAGTGGGGTCGGCTTTTCTACTGCTATGAGTAGCATGTTTTGGGGCAGAAGCTGAGCTCTTGGCCGAAGGTTGTGGTGGTGCAGATTTCTTGCTCAGCTCTTTTCCACCTTTGGAAACCTCTCTCCGTTCTAATGGATTGTAACTAATATAGGACGTACATGAAAAAGAAGTGGTTCACATGGACATCAGAATATAGAACCATAACAATAGCAAATTGTGTATTTCAAGCTTGGCAATAATATTGAACCATAACAATAGCATTTATGCAAGTTTATGAACCGGTTCATAGCATGAAAAACTGCAAATACATTTTCGAAGTCAGATACAATGATGCTAGAGAATGTAGCATATTAAATTTCACTTGTGGTCAATAACATGGCTTTAGCTAGAAGCTCCGTATTTCTGCATCAAGTAGAATCCAAGTGAAAAATTCATTAACAGTTTCTATAATGTTTGTGACCCCATATATTTTACCATGTATTTTAAAACATACCATCAATAAAGGATAAACAACAGATTGTATGCATACAAACAGCTCCTGTAACCAAGCTATTCTATGCCTCAAATTTTATCAGGGATACAACTTCCTACCATGTATCCTAAAGCCTATTACGTCCCCCAACTACAGACCTAAGAAATTTTTTTCATGCATCTATTAATAAAATCACTCACAAATTACTTGAAACTAAGATGAACAAATTCAAAAGTCAAATTTACTTAAAATCGTCTAATGTTGCCATATGCATTGTTTTCTAAATTTAACATGTTTAAAAGAACCCTGCATCAAAATTGTTTCCTTGACTCACTATTCTGACTGTCAATAGACCAATTAACCCCTTACAATGATGCTAGACTATAGCATATTTAATTACACTCTTTGATCAATAATATGGCTTTAGCTCAGAAGCACAATATTACTGCACCAAGTGGAATCCAAGGACAAAATTCATTAACAATCTCTATAATGTTTTTATACCTTCTAAAACGTTAAGTATAATATGGCCTTAGCTCAGGAGCACAATATTACTGCACCAAGTAGAATCCAGATGCAAAATTCATTAACAATCTCAATAATGTTTCTCACCTTCTAAAATTTTAAGTATAAAAACATCAATTAAGAATAAACAACAGATTGGATGCATATTTCTTGTAGAAACCATCAAACAAGTGTTAACTGTTAAGCCTCAAAACTTACTTATTGAGTCCTCCATTTACACGATCACAATAATGTTTCATCCATTGCATGAATTCCAAATTGTCCAGCGGCCTTCCTTTGATCAATTTGTTCACCTCAATATACTGTATTTACCAATAAACAACAATGAGACAACAAATACAATTGCACCCAACAAACACAAATATAATTCTCTCATCTGAAAAAATGATAGAGAAAGAAATCCCAGAGACAATAAAGCCAAACGAAAATCAAACATCTATACAACTAACAAATATAAGTAGCAGAAAAACATTATCCCGAATTCAAATTTCAGTTTCCTTATATAAACCTAGAAACATAGATCGCCAAATCAAACAGATGATACCTTAGTGATCTTAAGTTTGTTGAAAACATCTTGAAGGACCTTGTAATTTTGGATCATCTCGTACTCGTTCTTCGCATCAAAATTGACCTTGTGCATTGGAACCATCCCCGGGTGAACAGCGTCCATCAGCTGGCATTGAACAGCGCCTGTGCAAGCCTGAAAACAAAAATCTCTCGAAGAATTATATAAAAAATAGTGGAAACTGATTATATACAGGTGAATTAGGGATTGCGATGGAAACCTCTTCGACTTTGGAGAGGTTGAGATGAAGAGTAGAATTGATCCATGAAAGAATTTCCGATCTACCGACAAAGTACGCAGAGTCCATCATTCCAATATTGGTGGCCATTTTTTCAAATTAACTGTTGAATTCTCGATCTACAGGGGATGGGGAAGGAGAAGAGCCTTGTAGAGAGAGAGAGAAAGAGACGTTGGCTCTGTAAGTTTGAAATGAGGGCTGAGCGGGAGTTGGTGATCTTTTATAATTAAAAAAAATTAAAAAATTGGTTAGATTTATGGGCTGGGCTAATTCAATAACTCAATTGCCCATAGCAGTATCTGGGCCTAGGGGATGTTTTTTGGCCCATTAAACTAGGAGAGTAGTCAGAAAATTGCGAGTATTTTGATTTTTTTATGAAAATAAAACCAGTTTAACTAATTTAATCGCAGATATAATTATTAAAATTTTAATATAATCTCAATTTTTAATTTGATTAAATTAAATCTCACATTCACAATATTGACAATTCAAACTTACATACAGAATAAAATTGTTGTAATCGAGAGAAAAGCGCAAGCATAAAAGTAAATGACACGATATTGATGACCCAGTTCGTCACGGAGTGACTACGTCTGGGGGCGACCAAGCCAGGAGATTATACTAATAAGAACTGCCGTTACAATGAATGTGTAGAATGTAGAGAATACAAAGGGAAGATACAGTATATAAGGATACCTAACCCTAAGTCTTGTGGGCCTAAAGCCCACTGGATATATCTAATATTATATCCATAAAATATAATAATATATTTACATATATTATAACACTCCCCCTTGGATATAATATGACAAGGAAGAATGCAAGTGTTACTTAGTGGAGTGTTACAAATGGCCTCGAGGATACAATCATCAGGATTGTTTAACATTTGTTACTCCCCCTGAAGATAACAACCTTCCAAGTCGACGCATCCCGATTCCATGTACGTACTTTTCAAAAGTCGAAGTGGGAAGGGATTTAGTGAACAAATCAGCTAGATTGTCACTTAAGCGTACTTGTTTTATCGTGATCTCACCACTCTTCTGGAGTTCGTGAGGATAAAAGAATTTTGGGGATATATGCTTCGTCAAGTTCCCTTTGACATAGTCGTTGCTCATTTGTGCAATACATGCAGCATTATCTTCGTAGATAATTGAAGGGCTTAAGTCAATAGAAGGGATACCACACGAATCGTGAATGTGTTTTATAAGGGACTTTAACCACACACATTCTCGTGCAGTTTCGTACAGAGCTATGATCTCTGAGTGGTTTGACGATGTGGTCACCAAAGTTTATTTGACAGATCTCCATGAAATGGCTGTTCCACCACAGAGGAAAACATAACCCATTTGCAATTTTATATTATGGGGATCAGATAGATAACCAGCATCAGCATAACCTATAAGTGTTTTGTCTTGGTTTCTTTGACAGAAAAGGCCAAGATCTTGAGAACCTTGAAGATATCGTAAGATGTGTTTCACACCATTCCAATGTCTCCTCGTAGGGGAGGCATTGAACCTTGCAAATAGATTGACTGCAAAGGCAATATCGGGCCTAGTGCAGTTTGCAAGATAGAGCAGTGCACCAATTGCACTTAGATATGGAACTTCAGGTCCCAATAGCTCTTCGGTATCTTCTTTAGGTCTAAATGGGTCATTTTCCAAATCGAGGGAACGGACTACCATTGGAGTGCTTAAAGGATGAGATTTATCCATATGGAATCTTTCCAACACTTTCTTTAGGTAAGCTGATTAGTGTATCAGTATTCCTTCAGGGAAATGCTCGATCTGCAGACCGAGACAGAACTTGGTTTTACCCAAAGTTTTCATTTCAAATTCAGTTTTTAAGATTGAACTTGCTTCTTCAATCTCTTTCCTTGTTCCTATAATGTTTAGATCATCCACATACACCGAGATGATGCAAAAACCATTAAGGGATTTCTTAGTAAAGACACAAGGAAAAGCCTCGTTATTTACGTATTCCTTCTTCAGGAGGAATTCGCTTAGTCGATTATACCACATACGACCTGACTGTTTTAAGCCATATAACGAGCGTTGCAACTTAATGCTGAACATACTACGATGTTCGTTATTCCTCATTTGGGGAATAGTTAATCCATCAGGGATTTTCATATAGATGTCAGAATCTAATGATCCGTATAAGTATGCGGTAATTATGTCCATTAACTGCGTTTAACTGCCAATGATATATGGCGGAACTTTATAATATTAACAACAGGAGTATTTGTTTGATCACATCAAACTCAATAATGGGTCACTGCGAAAAACCCTTAAGCTGTTAATCTCGCTTTGTATCTCTCAACTTCATTTTGTTTCGTATTAATACCCATTTATATCCTTCAGGGATAAAATATTTAGGGGGTATGTACGATAGAACAAAATAGTTTATTTTGCGAGTCTAGCTCTTCCATATTTGCTTCTTTCTATTGCATCTAATCAAAGTGCTTCGAGCACTGAATTTAGATACTGGTACCAGATTTTAGAAAGAGCAACTATGGGTACGAATATGTTGTCGACAACAGTGATATGTTTGTCTCCTTTGTTTATTTAAGATTCATATAAACCAGATCTTGATCATTTCCCATTGATCTGTGTGTTCCGCAATCCTAGTATTTTGATTGCTATGTGCACGTGCTTTTTCTAGGATTTCTCGTCTTCAGGACGAATCTCTTCAGGAGATTTCATGAGTGACTGAATATATTATTAGCATTAATATACCATGGTTTTGTGTAAGGAGGTTCATTACGCTTCTGGCGTATAGGGGCATCCTTAACTATTCACAGTCACTTTATTTATAATCAGTAATACATTTGATAATGCATCTGGCAGATTACTTGCTGATTATTGCAAGTTTATTTTCTTTTGAACTTTTGGTTCAAGTTTGACTAGTGCGTGGGCCTAAGTATTGAAGATCTTTTGTGTTCCACATAATTTCACGGCATTTATTAATTGTGGTATTTTTCTCTCCCCCTAAGGCCGGAAATAGATCTTCGTCGAATGTGCAGTCAGCGAAACGGGCTGTAAACTGATCCCCAGTTAAAGGTTCGAGGTATTTAAGTATTGTGAGAGATACAAAATTAATGTAAATACCGAGTTTCCTTTGTGGGCCCATAGATGTTCGCTTAGGTGGTGGTATTGGAACATACACTGCACAATCGAATGTTCGCAGATGGGAAATGTTAGGTTCATTTCCACGCACGAGTTGAATAGGGGAATATTCATGATATGCAGTTGGTCGGAATTGGATTAGTGATGATGCATGTAAGATTGCATGCCCCCAACATGAAACAGGTAAGTTCGTTTTTTATAGTAGCGGTCTAGCGATTAATTTAAGACGTCTAATTAATGATTCAGCTAGACCATTTTGAGTATGGACATGAGGGACCGAATGCTCCACTTTGATTCCCAGTGCCATGCAAAAATCATCGAATGCCTTAGAGGTGAATTCACCGGCATTATCCATACGAATGGATTTAATAGGATGATCTGGGAATTGAGATCTCAACAGGATGATCTGTGCAATAAGCTTTGCAAAAGCAGTATTACGAGTGGATAGCATGGTGACATAAGTCCACCGAGTGGATGCATCTATTAGGACCATAAAGTACTGAAATGGTCCGGATGCAGGATGTCGGTCCGCAAATATCTCCTTTAATCCGCCCAAGGAATTTAGGAGATTTAGTTCTTACTTTACTACTAGAAGGACGAATTATAAGTTTACCCATTGTGCAAGCATCACATATGTATTCATTAACAGAAGGGATTCTGTTGTGTGTTATGTTATGGCCAGATGAATTACATAGAATCCGACGCATCATGGATTGTTCTGGATGTTTTAACCGCTTATGCCATAGTTTGAAAGAATTTGGATCATTAAATTTTAGATTAAGAGCTATATGGAGATTTGAGGGTCTGATGTATGTATAATACAAACCAGACGAGAAAGATGGAAGTTTTTCGATGATGTGTTTACGATAATTCAAATAGTGAGTCATCAACAGATATTCACTATTGTCCTCAGTATTTGTTTCAATGTGATAGCCATTCTGTCGAATGTCTTTGAAACTGAGGAGGGTACGCTTTGATTGTGAAAACAATAAAGCATTTTCGATTATTAATTCGGTACCCATAGGTAGAATGATCGAGGCTCTTCCGGAGCCAACGATTTGTATGTCGTCATCGAAAATAGTAGTGACACTTCCTTTCTTTTCAGTTAATGTTTGGAAAAATTGTCTATCTTTTAAGATAGTATGTGTAGTAGCACTATCTACTAAGCACAAAACATTAATCTCCATAAGCACTTAAGTGTATGTTTGGATACGTTTAGATATGAGGAATGCTAAGGAGAGCCAAGATTACAGACGCTGATTGATCAGCCGCACAAGGGATCACTTAGGTCCTACTTTATCAAAAACGTATTAAATTTTGTAGTCAATAGTCATATGTTCACCCAAGAGGTCATCATTTGTCTATGACAAAACCTGCTTTGGGCAGGTCGGTGTGGTGTGTTTCACCGTGATGAGCCTTCTCATTTGTGTCTTTTAGCATACGTTGATACGCCTCCACCAAATGTTTTGGAGTTCGACACTGGCGAGACCAATGGTCGTCGCATCCACACTTGTGACAGAGTTGTTTGTTCTGTGCACATGAGCTCGATGGTTTATCTTGAGGTGCATTATTATCAGTTGCACTATACTGTGCATTGTTGCGATCTCTACCTCTTCCCCTACCACGGCCTCGACTTCGGGTCGATCCGCATCCCTCACTCGCCTCATTTCCTTTTTCACGTTTACGGCCTTTAGAGTTCCTCCGAGTAGCGTGTGCTTCAGGCACAGCTTGTGAGCCAACCGATCTAGTATTGTGATTTTTCATCAACAATTGGTTCTGCTTTTCTGCAACTAAAAGTGCAGAAATGAGCTCGGAGTGTGATTGATACTCTTTGGCCCTGTACTGCAGCTGGAGTACAAGATTAATAGCGTGGAAAGTGGAAAGAGTTTTTTTTTTTTTTTCAATTAACTGATAATCAGTTATTGTTTCTTTACACAGCTTAAGCTGAGAAACTATGCGATGTAGGGCGGAGTTGTACTCCGTTACAGACTTGAAGTTTTGGAAACGAAGTGTTATCCATTCATGTCTGGTTTCGGGGAGGATCACATTTTGTTACTGTTGGAATCGACCCTGGAGGGATTTCCACAACGTCAATGGATCTTTTTCAGTGAGGTATTCGTTCTTAAGATCTTTGTAAAGATGATGTCTTAAGAAGATTAGAGCTTGTGCCATTTGGGCAGGAGTGGATTTAGATGGTTGTCTAATTGTGTCGGTAAAGTCTTTAGAGACAAGGTGGGTTTCAACGTTGAGAGCCCATGTCAAATAGTTATGGCAATCAAGTGCCAATTAATCGAATTCACATTTAGTGATGTTTGACATGTTTTTGCTACAAAAATTAATAAATGGAAATTTATTAAAATTATCTGTTTGTAGCATTTAATAATCAAAGCTCAATCAATAAAAATTGCTAAGACAAAAAATAATTAATTATAGGGGGTATTGATATTTTTGGGTGTATGACTTTTATGAGACATTTATTAATGAGACTTGAACCCAAAAATAATTATTGAATAAGGCCTTTAAAAAAATTGATGATTTGGGCTTCATAATACCATTATGAATTTTTATTAATGGGACAACGGGCCCAAAAATAATTGTTAGGATCCAAATTAATTAGAATCAACTAAATAAAATGCCCAATTAATTTAAAAAAATGGCCCAAGTAAATTTTTTTTATTAATAAGGGCTCGGCCCATTTGGATTAAGAATAGCCCAAAACAAAATTAAAGGGGCCCAAACGAATAAAGGGAAGCCCAATTCGAATTCACATAATATCCAATAAACATAATTGGGCCCAATTCAGAATGGCCCATTTGACATTTGACCTTTTCAGTATAGGGTTTTATTGAATCAGAAGAAAGATTCAGTCCAACAGGCACGTATGCATCGCAAAGATTGCGCCGATCTTTCCGCCATCGTGGCTCGTCACGACTCAACAGACGGAGATCGCTTATCGTGCCGTCGCGCTTTGAGATCAGTCGCCATCGCCATTGCTGGCTTTGAACGCGCTGTACCGCCGTTCGTGGCGTTTGCACAGGGGACTGCCCCGCGTAGGGCAAAGCGCCGTCGGACAGTGGCCGTCAAGGGCGGACGGTCGTCGCCGTCGCCCAGTGCCACCAACGCTGTTCGGCATATTTATGTCGCCATTTGCCGGCGAGGATTCGTACCAGTTGGCCGTCGATCGAAGCACGCGTCCCGCCGCCGCCGTTCGCGGTCGCGCGTAGAGGCGGCGTTGTGGAACAGGGGCGGTTGCGATCACAACTTGCCGCCGTCACCCGCCAGAGGTCGCTTCAGGGACCTCGACGTCGCGTTACTTCGTCGGCAAACGGTAGGTTTCGACACAATATAATTCATAGAATGAATTGGTTTCTGGAAAAAACCCTGATTTCTTGAAAAATAGGTTTCTGAATTTGGGTATTTCCGATTTCAGAAATACGATAAATCAATTTTGATGTTACAAGGTTTTGTGAAATCAATTCTGAAATTGATTACTGGAAACAATGCATTTTGATTATGGGTTTTGTTAATAGGCATAGGATATCACAGAATTAATCATGCATATAATCCATATAATCGAATACATAAAATCTTCGAGCAGATAGCATAAGAACAATTCGATAGCATATGTACAATTGATTCAGTTGTGAATTTTTTCTCGAAACTGGGTTTCAAAGAATTTTTGGAAACAGGGGTTTTGTTATGCTGATAACAAAATCAACACAGAATAGAACCTTACAGGGTATATCAGTGTATACGAAAAAAAATATCCATACGAAAAACAATAATCAATTCATAAACACAGTGTTATGGAATTTGGGATTTATTCCATTCCATCGAATAAACATACATATGAGCAGTGTATACGGATAAATTGTAGGATATGCATCAATCAAATCAAATATGTATCGGATATTCACAGATTCATATAATTTACATATATCATGAATCAAAACATATTAGGCATACATGCAGAATTCCCGATTCATGGATTTCATGATTTTTCAGATTAATTAAATACGGAAACTTACTGTTTTAGCAATTTATAAAATTAATCCCGATTGATTTGATCCAGAAAAACAGCTGGAGCAATCCTCTCGTAAATCCTTAATGCTCGTAGAGACTCGTGCTGATAACGTGTTGTAATCGAGAGAAAAGCGCAAGCATAAAAGTAAATGACACGATATTGATGACCCAGTTCGTCACGGAGTGACTACGTCTGGGGGCGACCAAGCCAGGAGATTATACTAATAAGAACTGCCGTTACAATGAATGTGTAGAATGTAGAGAATACAAAGGGAAGATACAGTATATAAGGATACCTAACCCTAAGTCTTGTGGGCCTAAAGCCCACTGGATATATCTAATATTATATCCATAAAATATAATAATATATTTACATATATTATAACAAAAATATCGCCTTTACCAAAATTTGTACATGATTGGAATATTTAAGCCATATCATGATACAAACATTATCATAAGTGTGTTTTATCTCATTCTTTGACCTTGGAATTTTGTAATTTTTTTTAAATAAATGATAAATTATCAAAAAATATTTTAATATATTATGAGATAATTTTGATCACAACATAAAAACTGAAAAAGAAAAACAATAACTTTTTTTAATAATTTAGGTTAAACAATTATTAAAGTTACCCTAAAAATCTTTCTTAGAACAACTAGAACCACAACCCTCTGATCATCATTACAATCAAGAATCTCTAAGAAATTAAAATTTTCATGTCAGTCAATCATACATACATGATCTCTACAACTAATTCGTCCATTTTACAATCAAGAATCATCACAAGTGACCAAAATAGTATGATGAAGAAAATGAACAAGATGGAAATCTCTCAAGTGCATGGAGGACCTCTTTCATGGATGGCCTCTTATGTGGCATTGGTGAAATGCAACCATACCCTAATTTCAGCAACGCCAACAAAGCCTCCTCTTTCCCTTCCACGTCAGCTCGGATCGCCACGTCAGCCATCCTCAGAACTTTTCCCTTGTCTTCGTCAGATGAAGTGGAAGCTGCGATGACCAATGCGGGTCCCACTTCATCTGACACGATGACTTTCCCCGTCAGCAACTCCAGCAACACCACACCGAAAGAGAACACATCCCATTTCGAATTGGGCTTGAGACTCCGTAGGGACTCGGGGGCGTGATAAGGTGATATGCCGATTATACTCGGGCTTGGGCTCGGAGTAGCCCCACTAGCGAAATCTTGGAAGCTGTCACGCGACCCCGTTGATCGCTTGCTACCAAAGTTTCGGGCAGATCCACCGGGCTTAGAACTACTGTTGTCGCAAGTCACGAGCCTCTGGAGCCCGAAATCACCGATCTTGGGCTCCATGTCCCAACCCAAGAGAATGTTGCTTGGCTTGAGGTTTCCATGAACATTCTTCTTCTCGTGGATGTAACATAGCCCACGAGCCACTCCTTTCGCTATTTTGAGCCGCATTTCCCAAGGCAAATGACAAGGTGAAGATGATCCAGCTTTCCCTAATAAATGTCACAACATCAAAGCCCACATATTTTCATTTCAGTTTATTTTTCACTAAAAATTTGATGCTCAAAAGTTAATAAACATAATGATAGTGTGTGAGAAGGCAATCAATATAGTCATCATGCTCAGTGAGCAGATCCCTTTTAATTACAACAACTCCACCGACATACATATTTAATACAGTGAAGTCCTATCAGAAAACATCCTACACTAGGGAGTGTGTGTAAATCAGGTGGGACCACATTATATGACGAATGATGCTAAAGCTAATTTTCAAACCTGGAAAGTGGAAGTGAAAGCTGCAGATCAAACAGAGTAAACTAAATAAGTTCAATTCCTATATTCTTTCATCCTGCTTAATTATTAACACATTTGTTGATTAATTTTATTCATAAATAAGCCTATAATGCAATAAAATTACTCTTGTCACAAGTAGATTTTTGAACACCGCATTTATAGGTAGACATGTTAGTAGGTATCCCCAAAGCCATGGATGCCTACACATATTCATCACAATCCAACCACTGTGGCAACTATTGTGACAGGGACAATGCAATATTTGGCAACAATTTTAATTGAGGGACATAAACCAAATTAAATCAATTCAAAATTAAAGCACTTCTTAGTTTTTTGCAATTTAGATTAATTTGTAGTAATAATTAATGAGACTTACTGTATCTGGCATTGGCGAGGCTACCATTTGGGACGAACTCGTAGATGATGAGCTTCTCATCAGTGCCCCAATAGAAGCCTCGAATGCGCACCAGATTCGGGTGCACCAGTTTCGCTATTATGCGCACCTGATTCTGAAAATCCCTAAACCTGTCCACCCCGTTCTCCCCTATCCTGCGCACCGCAAAAGTTGTGCTGTCCTCGAGAACCGCCTTGTACATTATGCTCGAACCGGAGGCGCCCAGGATGTAGGCCGAAGCCTTCAGCAATGTGTCGAGCTCCAGCTCATTATCGCCGTCGACCGTCACCAGGGCCCCGGTTTTCTTCTCTGGACCGGCAGGTCGGTCCGGGTTTTCGGGCTCGGAGGTTGCGGAATCCGATGTGGCTTCTCTGTGCTCTTCTGGATCGTGTCGGCTTTTCTTTAAGCAAGTCCAATTTCTCAGCCAGCTGTCGTCTTCTTCGGAGGACGATGCCCAGTCGAAGTCTCTATCACTTTCTGATTCCTTTTTAATGGCTTTTGCAATTGCTCTTTTTTTCTTCACCTGATAAACGTACGCGAATATCAGGACAAGGATTCCGATTCCCGCGACGTCGCCGATCACGATTCCCAGGGTTGTCCCTTTTTTGAGGCCGTTTCCCCTTTCGACGTTTCCGGCGCCGACGGAAGCGGGGTGGGAGTCTATGGTTTTGGGTATGGCGGCGATTGCCGGTGGGGATTCCGCCTTGGGAAATGTTGCGACAGAGGAAGGAATTGGGCAGAGGTTTTTCAGTGGTTTGCCGCATAAATCGGAGTTCCCGGTGAAAGACTCTGTGTTCTGATTAAGAAAGGAATTAGACTCGGGAATTGGGCCGGTCAAATTGTTGAATGAGAGATCTATGGTGGCGTTTGCGAGTATTTTGGAAGCGAATTCAGGCGGGATTTCGCCGGAGAGTCTGTTGTACGAGAAGTTTAGGTATGACAAATTAGCGCCGCCGAAGTCCGGCGGCAATGATCCGTTGATCAAATTGGAAGACAGATCCAGGACTTCGATTGAATTGACCCCTTTAGGAAGTGGGCCAAAGAAGTAATTATTCTTCAAAGAAACGACGGTTAAATTCCGAAGGGTGGAGAGACTTTGGGGCAGTGCTCCGGCGAGGGCATTGTCGGAGAGGTTGAGAAGCCGGAGACTTCTCAGGTTTCCGAAAAGTTCGGGGAGGTCGCCGGAGATCAAATTGTCGGAGAAATCGAGGACTTGAAGGTGTGAGGCGTTGAAGAGGGAGGAGGGAATGGAGCCGTTGATGGAATTGTTGGAGAGATTGAGGGTTCTGAGGTGATCGATCAGGCCCAGTGTGGCAGGAATTGAGCCCAGAAGCCCGAAGTTGGGGAGTGAGAGGCCGGTGACCCGAAAATAGGCGTCGGCGGAGCCCGGCGTGCCGCACGTGACCCCATTCCACGAACACGGCGTCGTATCATTATAGTTCCAGCCCTGCAGAGCTCCGAAGGGATCACTCAGGATACTGAATTTAAACGACATCAACAGTAGCCCGTCTGCGTTGAGCCCGAAACATTGGGCCCGAATTAAGAGCAAACATGCAAGAATTTTCCACCTTAGAGAGCTCATGATGCCGTAAAACGACACCGCATCTCTGTTTCTCTAAAACATGATGGAAGAGTGAATGAGAAAATCAAGAGAGAGAGAGGAGAGAGAGAGGAATTAAGTGAGATTTATGTACGAGGGACCATGTGAGGAGTTAGAAGTAATAAATAGAAAAGTTAAGGTCACAGCTCACCAAAAACCAAACTTCCATACCAAAACACTCTGTGTTCATACCCCTGCATAAATAAATGTGGGGATAGAGATTCAAAGCGAATGAAATTAATGCTACTTTATTTATGAAATGACACTAATTCGAGAAGAAAATAATATATATTTCAGAGTATTTAATCAGAGATTGCAGAGATTAATATTTGGGAATAGCATCTTTGCTAGGTGACACGAAGATGGAGTCAAGAATTATTGCATAACATAAATAGTATTTTAGAAAAGGGATCATATATTATTGAGCACATTTCTGTCTTATGTTTCCTTTTATAACATGGGATGTCATTTCGCAACAAGCCTATTTATATATATACATTTCAGATCTTGGAACTAAAGATACATTCGATTGAATGTCGGAGACAAGATTTAATAAGATGACTTTGCCAAATATATTCTTACATTTTAGTATGCATTTAGTTAAAAGGGTTTTAGCTTTCTTTTGGAAAATCATCTACTTGGGAAGGTTGTCATGAAGCTAATGTAGCATTAGGTTTGATAATTAGTGCGTCAATTACACCGTAAAATTCAAGTGCATTTTTAAAAAGTTATAGTATTATTATTAGAAAAGTCAATTTTTAATTTTCAATAATAACATGTGTGACTTTTCAGTAGTAATTAGTATAACCGTTTGAAAATACATTTGGGTTGCACGGTGCACTTAATACATACCAGACTAATGTTTTTTTTGATAAGCTAAGCTATTTCCTTTTTCTTTTACCCCTTCATTACTATTTCAATTCCACAGAATCTTCATAATTAAGATGTGGAGTGAGAGAGAGTACTGGCTAAAACTAAAGAGTGTAGATTTAATAAATATTAATGGGAAAATTTGTTACCGTAAGCAATTCTTAATTTCATCTTCATATCTTAAAAATATCAATTATTTAGAACGAAAAGAATAATAACACTTCAAATTTTTAAGATATATTCAACACAAAACTAATTTATAATTAGTGTCAATTTTGTGAACTATTTTATAATTTTTCTATTTATTTATTTTCTTGATGTCTTTATCATTTTTGCAGAATGTACCAATTAGATCACCCTATTCTAATTACTTATTTTGTTTGTTATAACATAAATCCTCATAAATAAAATTGAAATAAAATAGTTTGGTATATTTGGAGTGAGAGGGGATAAAAAAGCCTTAGTCTTGTTTGCACCAGGTGCACCGTGCAATTCAAGTGTATTTTTAAAAAATTACATAAAATACTACTAAAAATTTACACGAATTATTACTAAAAAGTTTATATTTAATAATGTAACTTTTCAGGAATAATTAGCGTAATTTTTCAATATTATTTTATATAAATTTTTAAAAATACATTTTAATTGCACGATGTAACTAGTGCACAAGAGACTTGCTCGATAAAAAAGTTCATTATGTATCACCGAAAGATTGTTTGGAACTTGGGTGAATTCCATGGTTGGATTTTGTTTTATAGATGTTGGCTGCATTAGAAGCATGCCACTACACTTTGAGTTTGTTATCAGCATAGCTAAACATTTTCGGTTTCCACTTCAATTCTTGGAACTACTCTTATTCAGTGTCACTACTATTACTATCACTTTCATGTTTCACTTTTTTAATATACTATTATTGTTCTCTCTATCTTACATTATTTACACGTATTTTATTTATTTATTCTAAAATTATTTGTATACTTTTAAAAAAGAAATATTGACTTGTTTTATAAAAGAAAATATATATATATATATATATACATATTTGAGTTTTTTTTTTAAACCAGGGGGACTACCGGACTCCTCACTTGAGTGAGTGACCAGGTTCGATTCTCTTTGGGAACAAATTGGAGACGAGAGATATATGATTGACTAGAAATTTATTTTTTAAGTGTTTTAGGACTTGGTATAACTACCTTATAACTACTGACAACTAATATTTACGATAAAAAAAAAAATTCTTTTAAATATGCAGATAATTTTGATGTTTGGGGGTGGGGGCTTTTATAAATGGCATCTCAAAAAGGAAAGAATTTATTGCATGGTTTTACTTTTCTGTAAGCTTTCTGCCATTTTTTATTTCACTAATTTCAACACATGCTTTCTGCCAAGTAACTTATTGCGCCTTTCCCGGTAGTTCACTTGCTTTTCGCTCCATTTACTCTATTTTGTCGTTTGTTTTTTCATATATTTTCTATTTACTTTTTTAATTTTTAAAAATAATTATTTATTTATTATTATTTTTTATTACTTTCTATACTATTTTTTTTTATTATATCAACTATACTATATTAATGTTTTATATTTTTCTTAATATTTATCAAAAAGTAATATGCAATATACAGTGAGACGGAAGGATTGCTCCTTAATTTTTTACATTTTTTATGTTTTACAATAATTTTTATGTTTGCACGCATAATTATTTTTAATTGTTTCACAAATTACTTATTAATTCAATTTGAATTTTTCTTTCTTAATAATTGATAATTTTTAATTTGGTTAAGGACCCTTCAAAACAAAATACTCTCCATTTTAAAACTTCTTTTATGATTTGAGATAATACACTTAAAAATGAATTTGTGATTATAAAATTAAATAATAAAAAAAAATTATATTTTATTAACTTTTGTGTTTAAAAGAATATTGTGATAGTAAACAACACATCAATAAAACAATTAATTATAATTAATACTACTCAATGGTTTTTACCTTTTACCCACCAAATTAGTTTAAAAAATATTTTATACCTTTTCCCTCTTTCTTAAATTACTCCTCATTTAACCCTGTGGAAAATATGTATCACCACCTCAACAAGAGAATTCAACAAGAAATAAAAAATTCAGAAGCAACTTGAGTTCAAAGAACCCCATAGGAACTCTGTTTTCTCTTAAAGGTAAAATTGTGAATATTAATCTCTTGAAGGTGGCAAATGGGTGCCTCCATAATTTATATATAATGTTACTGAAATAAAATAGATAAATTAATTTTTTTTTTCTATAAATATGAATTTTTTAATGTGATGAAATTTTTTTATGGAGGGCCTGTTTTAAATCTTTACAAAACTGCTCCTGAAATCATTTTTTTTTTTTAAGCTGTGAGAGGGAGTTTAGAAAAAAAAAAATTAAAAGCTGTTTTAAGTGTTCTAAAACAGACACTGAATTAACCAGCAAACAAGTGATCTTGGCTGGACGATTGCTATCAAGGGGAGTGGGAGTGGAATTGACGGTAGAGGAAGGAGGAAGGATATGGTAAAAGTAAATTAAATAAGTTAGGGATATTTATGAAAGGTAAAAAATGTCCTTTTATTTTATTATACTTTTTAAAATTTATTGGGTAGAAAAGAGTTGTGCCTGGAGATACAAGTAGAAAATAAGTTTGTCACTATATGTAACAAATTTGCATCCAACTTTTAATTTTTATCATTTTTGTTATCATCTTTACATTTTGTAACAAACTGGTGTCAGAATCTTTAATTTTTACTACATTATTTTAGTTACAAAGTTTAGTACTCTAACAAATTAAAAGTAAATCTCTAAAATTATTTTGTTATTACTTATTTATTGAATAATATAATAATGTCAGTAATAGAAGCAACTTGAGTACAAATTAAGAACCCGAACAAGTTTTATTTATTACTTATTATTGAAAAATATATATAATAATATCATTAATATAAATAAAAGTATTAATTTTATATTAGTTTCATAAAAAATATAGTAAAAAAAATGTTGAAGTAAAACTTTTCTTAGGATATGTTTATTTTGGTATTTAGGTGTGTGTAACAGTGAAATCCTCAGATGTGAAAAATCTTAATGAATAGTAAAAATATAAGTTTGTATTGAGATTTTGGTAGGATAGAATATTAAATTATATCAAATTAGATTGTGATAATGATCGATATTATAGATATAATAATAGATATTTTTTTGTGTGGATTGAATTTGAAATTTAAAAACCAGATCTTAAATGTCAAATTTGTATGGAGCGTGACCAACTCGCACAATATGTATGTGAACAGTGATGCACTCATTTTGGTGCCACTGTTCACTTGTGCTGATTTTTTAATACTTATACTCCCTCCGTCCCGGGTCTTTTTTTCCAAAAGATCTAAGCACACGGATTAAGAAAAAAATAGAATATTTGAGTGTGAAGTTAATTAATAAAATATAAAAGTGTAATTTATTGACTTTTGTGAGTGTAAATTATTTTCTTTTTAAGGTAGGAAAAAAGAGTTGGGACGGAGGGAATATTATTTATTGAATTGTGATATTTTTTTATAGAACAATTAAATTATAATATTTTGAGATATAATTTTTTTTAAAATATTATTGTGCATATTATTAAAATTCTTTTATTTTAAAAAATTCATATAATATATTAACATTAGCTGAGAATTTTATAATATTTACTTAGATATTTTTACCTGAATTTATACTCAACCAATAATAAGTATTTCGATTAAATCCTAACTAAAGAACATATTATAATATTTTAAATCATAATAAAAAAAACAAAATATCTTTTTGTTTGTTAATTTAAATGTAACATTACATCAAGTAATTAAATTTGATGTTGCTAAGTGAATTTATATTATATTATATATATTTCTAAAAATAAAAAAACATCTCATATTATTTAATAATTTATACAAAATAAAATCATTTTGTAATTATTAAATTTAAAATTGCATAAATTTAATAAAAAATAAAAATAATAAATATAGAGTAGAATGTAACGCGAACCGTTAAAAATAAATTTTACATAATGCACTATATTAGAGACAACCGTTGAAGATGCAAAGCAAAAGGCTGAAGTTTTATTCATGCCAAAAGTGTGGAATTGGCATAGTTGAAAATATGATTTGAATCCTGTGTTGTACAGCAATAATGTAGGATAATACAAATTGGTTTGATCATATATTTAATCTTGCGAGATCGAATTAATTGGTGCTACCGTATATTATTCTGCATAGGATGCTTCTGTACAACACAAGATCCAAATCCTTGAAAACACGGCTAAATTTGTTCACCTCTCTCACTACATATCAATAGGTATGGGGCTCACTTAATTTTTTTTCCCCCAATTACAATTAGAATTATTAAAGTTAAAAGGTGCTCAAATTAAGCAAAACAAATTCCAGCTTCAAAATTGTACTACTACTACTATTACTAACTAAATAATTGGAATTAGAGCTTTGTCTAAATCACATCCTATGCATAAGATTCCATTAAAGTAGAAAAAAGAAAAGAAAAGGCTCTTTTCGTGGTCCTTTTTTTACTAACTCTTTTTTATCCATTTTTCACTTTCTCCCCTTTTATGCTGTACCCACCTATAAAAGAAAGGTGTAATTATGGGAGTTTCTGTGGGAGGCAAAAGAGGTATACTGGAGTGGAAAGTACGCTCCTTAGAAAGATGAAACCAGAGTTCGTGGGAACGACAAAGTAGCATCCAAACAAGTTTACCGTAGAATTGGTTTGAATGATATTATTACCTCCGTCCCAAGAAAGTTTGCGGTACTTTCCTGGGCAGAGATTTTAAGAAAAAGTGTAATGAATAGAATGTGTATGGTGTAGATTGTGAAGTAAAGATTTTAAAGGTGGAGATTTTGAGGTAAAACTTTTAAAGGTGGAGATTTAAAGGAATATTTTCATTTTGGAGGTATGCAAATTTTTGTGGGACAAACTAAAAAGGAAAGTATGCAAATTTTTGTGGGATGGAGGTAGTAGTTATTTTATTAAAAATATTAATTGTTTATGCCGTTTATAATGATATTGATTGTTTTAATTAAAATATATAGTGAGTGGTATTAGTTTGTTGCATTAAGAATATTAAGTCATTTTAACGTAAGATACTAGTTTTAAACTATTTTTATGGTGCAATTGATTCATACAATATCAAATCATTGATGAATATTCTCTAACATTCACAAATTCACAATGTAGTTTAGTCAAGAGGCATTTGGTTGAATTTTTATTTCAATGAGCATGAAAATGAAAATAAGGTAATTATATTAGTTAATGAGAATAAATATTTTTTTTAAAAAAAAATTAGAACATAATATCAATGTTATAACTATTTGGACATAATATTTTCTTCAATGTCAAGAGCATAAAGGGAAAATAAAAGTTTATTCACATTCTCATTGAAAAATAAGAACCAAACACTCCCCACTCATCTCCCAAATTACTAACTCTTCTTTCAATTAGAAGATTCAACAAGTGGTGGTTTAATATGAGTGGATTTAATTATGTTAATTTGTTCTCCAAGTTTATTCTCATTTGTATGAACACGAATTTTAAAGGAAATGAGATAAAATAGATAAAGTAAGAATATTATGAAATAATTGTGGGGTCCACTAAAAATTAAAGTAATTATTTGTGAGTGTATGATAAAATAATATTTTCTAAAAATGGAATAAGAATAAATTTGGGGGGACGGTCGAAAATTGAAAGTGAGAATAAATTTTGGGAGAGGGAGTACTAATTTCATGGGGAGACCAAAGACGTGGTCGTGGTCGTGAAAATTAAATTCTAATATTCCCTCCGTCCCACTATAAGTTGTTCATTTTGTCATTTTCGTCTGTCTTCATTATATGCTGCACATTTGTTTTTTTACCTTTTTAGGAAATAAATTATTCACTTCTTTATTATTATTTTCAATATTTTTTACACTATTCTCATTACCTTTTCACTTTTCTCCATCACATCACATATACTATATTAATATTTTTATACATTTCTTAATACTCGTGCTCAAAAGGCATGAGCGACTTATAAGGGGACGGAGGGAGTATTATAAAAAACTTTGTGTCATCGAATTTATAAAAAAATATAAAATTAATTCATTTACATTGTAAAATTAATTAATTAATATTAATTATTCACCATTACCACCGCAAATGTCTCTCTCTCTCTCTTCCAATTTACATTACACACAGTATGCATTGAAAGTGGCAACAAAATTTGAATAATGTTTGCGCTAAAAGAATCCTAAGGAAAAAAAAGAGGGAGAGCTCAATGATGGTTATTTTGGGGAAAATTGTTGACAAGTCCCTATCAAGTGGACTTATAAGTTATAATTCAACTTTTCAGACAGTTTGATTATAGGGAATTGGGTTATTCTTGTATTTAAATGTGAATATCCTACTCTTCTTGCCGAGATTGTGAATTTTATTTTTTTAAATTCAAAGAGTAAGTCTCATGTGCACAAATTACACGGTGCAACTCTAGTTCATTTTTAAAAAGTTAAATAGTTTATTACTGAAAAATGGTATCTTTTATAATTTAACTTTTCACTAATAAACTGTTTAACTTTTCACTAATAAACTGTTTAACTTTTCAATTATAAACTGTTTAACTTTTTAAAAATGTACTTGAGTTGCACCGTGTAACTGGTGCATACAAGACTAATCCAAATTCAAATGATCAGAAACATCTTTTAATTTGGGTTTGATTTTATGTTCTAAATTTCTATCTTTGATTGTAACCTTTTTTTTTTTTTTAGTAAACTTGAATTACACTTGTATCAAAATAATTTAAATTTTTTACGTATATACAATTAAGTAGATCTAAGTTTAGATAAAATAAAAGACCCTAATATAAACAGTAAGACAATAAAAAATATTTATTTGAGATCGTCTAATGACATGACACTTGTCACTTATTAATTAAAGAATTATTACTTTTAAATAAAGATAAAATTTTAATAAAAATGATGGTTACTTTTAACAAAAATATTATTGTTTATTAAAATTTTATAACTTTTTAAGAGTGAGAGTTTTTTATTAATAAGTGACACATCTCATATAATGTGACGTTTTGATACAAAATTTTACTCTTTGATAATTTATTATAAAAAAATTCACGTGAACTTGAGCTAAAAAAAACCAACTGAATTATTTTATTTTTACAATACAATTTACTTAATCGACTTGAGCATTAGGAATTGCACAGAGATTTTAGAGTGAAGTATTTTGAAAGAAAATTGTCACGGATAGGGGTGCAACTAGGGGTGGAGGCGTGGAGCAAATACCGAAAATACCATATTTATTATACAAAAAAATATCAAATTTATCGAAAATTTTGGTATACCGAAAATTTCGGTACGGTATAATACCGTACCGAAATTTTCGGTATGGTATCGGTATAGAATTTTAAATTTTTTGGTATACCGGTATATACCGAAATACCGAAATATTTTCGATATAAACCGGTATACCGTACCATACCGTATCGTACCATAAACGGTGTGTGGGTGGGGGAATTTCCCTCATAATTTTTACATAATATTATTCAATAACATAAAATAATGAGAAAAGTAATAAGTAATTTTGCAAATGAGAAACTATTTAGCTCATTTTCGTAGATGAATTTAGTGATTATAGAATGTGTAAAAGATATATATATATATATATATATGAGATTATATACATGTTAAGAAAGTCTTTTGTGGTGCTAAATTGTTAGATAAGTATGACTTTACTATGAAAACAAAGGAGTTAAGGAGACTGTTAATATAGATTTAAATTAACCACATGGGTTAACTCACTTGGTCACTGGACTCCTCACTTGAAGAAGTGATTCGGGTTCGATTTTCTCTGGAAACAAATTGGGAGATGGGAGATAAGAATGACTTGGAGATAACTTTTGGAGTGTTTGAGAAACTTGGTGAACTAACTTCTAACTACTAACATTACCGATATATATATATATATATATATATATATATATATATATATATATATATTTAGACCGTGCATTTAATGTATTCAAGAGTAAGTTATATATAATTGTAACGTGTCATATAATTCAAGTGCATTTTTGTTTCTATTAACATTGAATCGTTAGAGTCACTTGTAATTTAACAACCATAATTGTCAAATAATTTAAAAAAAAATATATGTAATAAAAATAAATGACAAAAACTTGTATGAACCCGAGTTCAGGGTGAACTCGATTTATCAATTATTCCTATCATGTGTATATACTATCACTGTCATGTATATTCACTATTATTGTGAAGCATATATACTATCACTGTTTAAAAAGTTAAATACATTTTTATAACAATAATAATATGCATAAGTAATATATACAATATGAGTTCACGTGAACTCAAGTTGAGAACGGAGCTATCATTACAAATTTACAATTAGTCAATGAACGATATCATCCCAATTAAGCCATTTATATATATATATGGTATAGTATGATTCGTTATTGCCATAATACAGTGACTGTGTGCTAATTGATGCAGAAAAGTAATAGAAGAAAAAATGGGGCACAAGAAATTCCAATAAAAAAATGTCATTACTAATCAAAATTGACCTCAATAGTGGGACATATTGCCATCCATTGTTGCCAATTATATCGCGACACTTTTCTTCAAATAAATATGATGACGACTTCTCAACCCTATAATGTAGTAACGCAATATCCAATCAACATAAAAATAATTTGACCCACGTTTGCTATTAATTAATTAATTAATTAATTAATTAAGGGTATGTTTGGTTCGTAAGATAAAAGTATCTATCCGTAAAAAATATGCATGTTTTTTACGAGTAGATACTTTTATCTTACGAACCAAACATACCCTAAGAGAAAGGCCACCTATCAAACTTTGGCTAAAAAAATATTTGAAAAATGAAACTACTCATCCTGCAATTATAAAAGGCAATTCTTTTTCCAACTGAGTTTCACAATAAAACTGATTTAGTTTTGGTTATTTATATTATAAAGTATTAATTTTTTAACATAAAATTTCTTTTTTAACTATCACAATAAATTATTTTAAAATGTCTAGATGAATACCAAACAATCTTTCTTATAAGCACATGTATGGTGTATCAAAATGCGAGGTCTCTCTAGTTTCATTTTCATTAAATAATTTAAAATAATTTGTGTGCAACAACTATACTGTATAATTAGTACATAATACTATTCAATATATATAACTAATAATGATTAGTATAAATAATAAATACTGATCAATGTATTACTCGTAAAAAATAATTAATACTATTTAGTAAAAATAATAAAATAATTGATTTTACACATCTTTGTCCCTAATTGAAAAAAATAAATGAATGATTTGATACATTTCTTCAAAATTTAGACTTTTAACTTGATGAAAATTTTTCATGGTATCATAGTTGAAAAAAAAAATATATACCCAATCATAGTCCTAAGTTCGATTTATGTTTAAAGGTAACTTCACCCATATTAAATTGTCTACTTATTTGGTCTTCTTTTCAAAAGAAAAAGTTGTGAATTCAGCATACAAGTGAGAGGGAATGTAAGTGGCATTAAAAATTAGATTGATTCAACACCTCACCACAAGTTCAAGCTGAAATCAAATTCTTTCGAGGTATTACCACTAAAAAAAGGTTATTGCCATCTGAACTGGTAAAAGATGAACTGCATCTAAAACTCTTAGACACAAATTCCCTAATTTGAAAACTTGAAATTTTCGTATAAATTAATTTTTGACAAATTGAAAACAAACAACTGCAATTGAGGAAAGGGAGCATGTCGAATGTAAGAATAACTTCGTGCGATGTCTTCAAAGAGTCCATTTTCGATAGGAGCATCTATATACGATTCATTGTCATTGTGGAATGAATGCTCCTGTGTGCACCTCTTGTCTGAAAAATAATCCGAGAACAAACTGATTTTGTCATTGTGTATATTAGAGAAGTGTAATGTTTCATTCCTTCGCAATCTAAACTCATTATAAATTAAATGAAGTTTTATAGAATATGTCAAAGGATTAAAAAAAAAATTATTGCACAATGAAAAAATCAAGATATTATAAAAATCTATCAGACAAAAATCAGAAAATGAAAAAGTTAGAATTAAAAAAACAAAATTTCCTTGAATTTAAAGGGTTAAGCAGATGTATATTCAAGTTTTTGTGCGAGTCAATGTTGTTGCTTCGAAAGGTTGATCAATTAGTGTCATTAGTTAGGGTTTAAGTATTACTTGTGAGATACTTTAGGTAAAGTAGCTTTTGACCCCAACATATACATATGTGATGTAGTCAAAGCCTCCTCTAAGGCTCAAAATTCAGATGCCACTGCACGTGCTTTGTCTCCTACTTAATTCATCTCAACTTTCTCGTACAAATACTGAGAGACCGTTTGATATAATTACAAGGAATAAAAATGATATAAAAATAAAAAGAGTATGAAATGAAAGTTATAAGTTTCATATAGCTGAACTATGATTGATTCCTTAGTTTTTTAAAATTAAAGTCATGATAGAGTCATTTCAAACACACATTGTGACTTTGATTACCATTACTTACTTCTAAAAATCTCCAACCAAACAACTCTGAATATATAGCTAGGAAGGCAATCTTCTGCGTTGGAGATTCATATATGGATAAAAAAATTCACGAGTCAATCAAGTTGATTGTTCTCAAAAGAATGTGTGCAAATAAAAAAGAATATATTCAAATCTATTATGTTATTATATACATGTCCATTCAGTAGCACATGTAAAATATTAATAAATCAATTTAATTTAAGGTGACTTTTTAGTATAAATAGAATAATTTTTTAGTAACAACGAGATCAATATTTAACAATGTATATTTGAATTACACGGTACACAAATGCATGTAAGACTAAATTAAAAAAAATTATTATATGAAATATAATTGCCACTAAATCAATAAAATCAATACAAATAAGAAAACATATTCTAAATTCATAGAGACGATGAACAAAATTAGAAAAAAAAAATTTGGTCATTAATGAACTTGGATAATTGCACCATTATAAGCCGACCCCGTGAACAAACAAATTGTTGACAACTTTCGGCTTGGAGGACATGTTTTTTTTTTTTTTTTTCCTTGTCTTGAGTTTTGACCATGCACAAGCACAATGAAGAGTGCAATGTTTCACAGGACATTATGTTATATATGTGCATCAATATACGCTCCGGATCTTGTTAGGAATTTGTACGCACACACACGATAACGAAAAGAATAAACACGAGATTTGTTTACTCAGTTCGTCTTGCGACTACGTCTGGAGGCGATGCCAAGCCAGATTTTTTACTATAATTTTCAGATTCGGATTACAATGGGAAGATATCAATTTAAAGAACATTCTCCCTAACCCTAAGCCCATTAGAATCAACTGGGCCGAAGAAAATATGGGCTCGTGATTCAGTCAATTTTAAACTCCATACTCCAACAATCTCCCACTTGGAGACTAAATCATCCATGTAACCATATCTTCTTGTTTCTCCTCCCTTATCCGCCTGGCATCACCTAGCCTTATCTTCAAGTTGCAAGGCCAATTGAAGCTATGCATAGCTTCAACTTTTCTAAGGTCACCATCTTAGTAAACATGTCCGTTGAATTCTCATTTCCAAGTATCTTCATAAGCTGCAAGATCTTCCTTTCCAAAAGATAACGGATGTAGTGATACTTGAACTCAACATGTTTTGTCCTTGAGTGGAACGCCGGATTCTTTGCAAGAAATATAGCACTTTGACTATCACTGAAAAGAGTACTATTTTCATGCTCCTTCCCAAGTTCCCCCAAGAGAGTCTGCAACCACACCATCTCTTTACTTGCCCCTATCATAGCTACATACTCTGCCTCTGTAGTGGACAATGCAACAACCTTCTGCAACTTAGAAGTCCAAGATATAACAGTACCGCCATAAGTAAAAACATACCCCGTTGTACTTCTTCTCCCATCGAGGTCATTTGATGCCAAGTCTGCATCCACATAACCTACCAGCGCCAAATTCTTGCCTTTGAAACATAGAGCCTTGTCTGTGGTACCTCTCAAGTATCGCAGGACCCACTTCACTGCTTCCCAATGTTGCTTGCCCGAATCACCCATGAACCGGCTTACTACTCCTACTGCATGAGCAATATCTGGTCTTGTACACACCATAGCATACATGATGCTACCAATTGCTGAGGCATATGGTACCCTCATCATTTGAGCACGTTTCTCCTTATTCCTTGGTGACTCCTTCCTTGAAAGTTTGAACTGACTGCCCAGTGGAACACTCACAGGCTTTGACTTTGACATGCTGAATCTTTCCAAGACCTTCTGAATGTAACTCGCCTGCTAAAGATACATATTTCCCGTCACCTCATCACGTTCAATCCTCATGCCCAAAATCTACTTTGCCTCTCCAAGATCCTTCATGGAGAACCGTTCTGATAACTGCTTTTTCAACTTATGTACTTCTCTTGCATCAGCTCCTACGATCAACATATCATCAACATATAGCAAAAGAAAAAGAAAGCTACTGTCAAACCTCTTGTAGTAGCAACAATGATCAGCGTGGCATCTTTGGTAATCAATCTCCATCATAAAGTTGTCGAACTTCTTGTACCACTGTTTTGGAGCTTGTTTTAGACCATACAAGCTCTTCTTCAACTTGCATACAAGTTGCTCCTTTTCCTTCTTTACAAACCCCTCAGGCTGTGTCATGTATAACTCCTCCACCAAGTCACCGTGGAGGAATGTCGTCTTCACATCCATCTGATGCAACATCAAGTTTTCTGCAGCTACCATACTCAACGCCATTCGAATAGTGGTTAGTTTCACAACAGGAATAAAGACATCAGTATAGTCAATATCATGTCGCTGTTCAAACCCTTTGACAACTAACCGGGCTTTGTAGCGTTTGCTACCATTAGCTTCATTCTTAATTCTATAGACCCATTTGCAGTGCAAAGCCTTCTTGCCTTTTGGGAGCTCAACGAGTTCCCAAGTGCCATTCAGCAGAAGAGAAGCTAACTCGTCATCCATTGCAATTCTCCATTTCCGTCCATCTACATTCTGCTCTGCCTCTGTATAACACTCAGGTTCACCACCATAAGTAAGTAACAAGTAGTAGTTAGAGGGCGAATACCTTTCAGGTGCACGTCGCTCTCTAACTGGTCTCTGCAGCGGATTTTCCAGTGGTGGTGGGGTCATTGGTTCTTCAATAAGAACCTCCTCTTCTTCATTCTGACTCTTCTTACTCCCACTCGAGTTTGAGACGTCTAACTCGATTTCTTGGGTAATGGTCTTGTCAGAATTTGATGCCTCAAAACTGTCTTTGTACATTACCTGTTCATTGAAAACCACATCTCTACTGCTGATGATCTTTCGGTTATTCTCATCCCAGAGTCTATAACCGAACTCATCACCACCATAACCAATAAACGTACACTTAACAGATTTAGCATCTAACTTACTTCTATCAACGGAACTAATATGAGCATAAGCAACACAACCAAAGACACGCAAGTGAGACAAATTTACCTCTTTTCCCGTCCATACTTCCTCGGGTATTTTGTTCTCCAATGGAATCGATGGACCTCTATTAATTAGATATGCTGCTGTGTTTACTGCATCTGCCCAAAACATCTTAGGCAGCCCACTCTTCAGCCTCATGCATCTAGCTCGCTCATTCAGAGTTCTATTCATCCGTTCTGTAACTCCATTCTGCTGGGGAGTTCCTCTCACAGTCTTCTCCATGCGAATCCCATTCTTAGCACAATATTCCTTGAACTCACGGAGTTCATATTCACCTCCATTGTCAGAAAGAATACACTTTACTTTCAGTCCCGTATCATTCTCTACAAGGGCTTTCCACTTCCTGAAAGTATCAAATGCATCAGTTTTATTTTTTAGAAAGTAAATCCATACCTTCCGAGTGGAGTCATCGATGAAGGTCATGTAATACTCCGAACCACCAAGAGACATCACAGGCGCTGGTCCCCATAAATCGCTATGCATCAACTCCAGCTTTTATGCCTTCAAGGTTCTGCCACCTCTCGAGAAACTGACCATTCTCTGTTTCCCGAAAACACAGTCCTCGCATATGCCAACTTCAACAGATTTTAGCCTAGAAAGTCTCCTTTTCGAACACATTACCTTCAGTCCTTTCTCGCTCATATGACCCAGCCGACAGTGCCACAAATCAACCTTAGTCGAAGCTCCTAGGAGATCAATGCAGTCCTTGGAGTTAATTGTAGTATACAACATACCCTCCTTCTTTCCCCGCGCTACTATCATGGCTCCTTTGCTAATCTTCCAATTGTTGCTGCCGAAAGTCACTAAGTATTCCTCTACATCGAGTTGCCCGATTGAAAGCAAATTTCTTTTCAATCCTGGAATGTGCCTCACACCATTCAGCTTTAATGTTGTTCCGTTTGGTGTGGATATCCGAACATCTCCTTTTCCCACGATCTTCAATGGCTCATCATCAGCAAGGTAGACTTGTCCGAATTCCCCAGACACATAATTCTCCATTATTTCAGCATCACTGCAAGAATAGAATGATGATCCAGAATCCAAAACCCACGATTCCAGCGGACTACTGACACTTAAGATCAACGCATCTTCAACATCATATGTGGTTGCGTTTGCTGTCTCCTTCTGTCCCTTCTTGTTTTTCTTGGGTGCTGTACACTAGTTCCTGTAGTGACCAAACTCGTCACAATTCCAACACTGAATTGAGTCTTTGTCTTTCTTGGATTGACTCTTTCCTCTGGACTTTGATCTGCCACGACTTTTCCTACTCTTCGATCTGCCCCCATCCTCTGTGTTCAGCGCTGACCCTGGAGTAGATCCAGACTCTTTTCTGCGAACCTCCTCGCTGATCATCAGATCCCTCACTTCGTCAAGCTTCAGTTTATCTTTAGCAGATGAAGCGCTAACTGCAGTTACTGTGGCGACCCAACTATCTGGCAAAGAAGATAACAAAACTAAGGCAAGTACCTCATCACTGAATTCGATCTCGACTGAACACAACTGTCCAATGATCATATTGAACTCGTTCAGATGTTGCTGCACGGGTGTGCTCTCCGACATTCTGAGGTTGAACAACCATCTGATCAGATGAACCTTGTTCGCGGTTGTGGGCTTATGATACATCTCCTCCAAGATCTCCAGCATCTCCCTTGCGGACTTGGCTTTACTCGTGTGGTAGGCTACGTTCATGGACAGCGATAAGCGTATCACACTCATCGCATTTCTGTTCAACAGATTCCACTCCTTCTGTTCCATATCTTCGGGTTTCACTTCCTCTTCTAAGGGCACGTAAAGATCTTTACCATAGAGATAATCCTCGATCTGCGTCTTTCAGAACCCAAAATTCGATCCGTCAAACTGTTTGATTGAAATCTTTTGATCGTTCATCGTGGCTGCTCCCTTCGAACACACATCTCTTGATACTAGTTGTTAGGAATTTGTACGCACACACACGATAACGAAAAGAATAAACACGAGATTTGTTTACCCAGTTCGTCTTGCGACTACGTCTGGGGACGATGCCAAGCCAGGTTTTTTACTATAATTTTCAGATTCGGATTACAATGAGAAGATATCAATTTAAAGAGCATTCGCCCTAACCCTAAGCCCATTAGAATCAACTGGGCCGAATAAAATATGGGCTCGTGATTCAGTCAATTTTAGACTCCACACTCCAACAGATCTGACAATACAGTGGTTTTATTAGTAGTATAAGATAATTTCATTCATCACTAACTACTTTTTTTCAACTTCTACAAAAGTGTAGAAGCACTTCTTTTTTAAATTGGTAAGACCCAACTTAAAAAAAAAAAAAACTTCTCATTATTCAGTAGTGATTGAAAATAGGCCTTGAGAAGGTTTATAAGGTGTAATTTCTCCATAAGGTTTATCATTAAAAAGTTTATAAGGTGTAATTTCTTCAGAATTTATAATCTGTTAAAGTGTTTAATTAATAAATTTTATAATATTTTTGATAATTTAAAATAATTATTTTTAAAATTTTAATAATAATATAAAATCAAGTGTCTTAATTTTATGTCCTTCAAAGTAATTTTCCTCATTCCTCAGAAAGCTTGAAGGTGAAATAAATGATCACAAATATACCAAACAAACAACGAGTGTCCTTGCTAGTTAGGGGTTCTCGACCATGGTCCATGTCATCGACAAGGTCCGCGAAGAGTTTGTTGACGATCGGAGACGGCTTGCTTACTGAGCTCCAAGGAGTAATAATTACCCGCGTTTTTATTTATTGGAGTATTGATGCTCTTGAATTCGTCTAGGGTTTAGTGATAGCATATAATTTTTATTTTTATTTTGCGGTATATGGGAATTTATTGGGTTGATGGATGATAATGCCCGATTGGGTAGTTTTAGGGTTTGGAAATTTTGGATCTGCGGCTGGAATTGAGTTTTTGATTGTTTCTCTTGTGCGATTCACAGTTATGGGAACTGAATATGATGCAAGCCGGAATAATTTCGGGTCCTATTGACAGGGCAAAGCAAAAGGCACCAGGAGCAGGAATGTGCCCTATGAAGGCACTGAGGAGTATGAAACTCCAACGGCTGATTTACTGTTTCCGCCAGTGAGTATTCGATTTCTTTATCAGACGTTGGGAAGATCAGAAATAATGATGTTATGTGAAAAATTGTCAAATACATCTTCTGTTGGTGGCTTTTAGACCCCGCTGCAAACGCCTATGCAGACACCATTGCCTGGAACATTCTTCTTCTTGATTCGTTATATAGCTATGACATAATCTCTAGCATGTTAACCTGTTCAATTATCACTTGCATGCATGGTTTTTCTTTTGTTATAGTTTCTCAAAAATTCAAAATACCTTCCTTGTAAAATGACTGTTACTTTGTGTAATTTAAGAGATGCTTCCACTATTGTGCCGAAGCTGGCTGAACATAACCTATCTTCAGCTGCAGAGGGTAAATCCTGAGTTCTAATATTTTGCTGCTATCTTAATTGTTGTGCTGATTATATTTTTCTGTTCATTAATTTTGCTTTTCCTCAGTTGGTTTATATCAACCTACAACTTTGAGTACCTTTTGAATTCTTCTGCTGTTTGTATAAGATTTCTTCTAATTGTTTTCCTCTCCTGAATATTGTTTGATCCCTAGTACCATATAAAGGTCGACAGGGCATCGAATCCTAGTTTATATATATACCTCGCTTGTTATGAATTCTTCAGTTCTTTCCCTTATATTTATGTTTGTTATTTTAGATCGGTATCAAAGCTTCATAATTTTTGGCCATGTCATGTTTTCTGTTTTTAAATTAAGTTCATTTCTCTGCTATATTATTACATGTTAGATAAAGAAGCTGGATCTTGCTATTACGAGAGTCAGTGCTCTAGCAAGTAGCGGAAAGGCTGAATTTAAGGATGGATGATCGCTTTGGAAGCTCAGGTAGAAACATCCTTCTGATTTTCTCTCAGATATTTGTTTACTCTATCACTTAGCTGCTAGTCAATTGCAAGATTGTTAATTCGAATGTTAGGTCATCACTTTTTTTAATCTGTTGCAGAAAATTAACACCAATAATTCCAAACTTTGCTGCACACATGTTCTACACACACACACACACACACACATATATATATATATATTTTGTATCACTTCCCAAATAATGATTTCATACAAAATATAGGGTGGTTGAGTTGAAGAGTAACATTTTTTATCAGACTGCCTCGAGTATACTAGTGTGTTCAGGTTAAGGACTACTGTGGATTAATGTATGTATCTAGTTTCGGAAATTAAATAACTAATGCTCCGTCTCTATGTGTGTTGGTGGCGTGGATATGGAGGTCATCATACCACAATGTGATAAAGGAGGGGGAGATTCAAAAGTATGTGGACATAACAGGGGTTCAGATATAAATTATAAGTAGAGCCAAGATAGGTCCTGCAAAGGAGTCACCTATATCTACCTCAGCTGTCATTGACGCCTCCTCGATTCCTTCGCCTTCTGCTCCCTTGGCTGCAAGGTCAAGAATTGTTTTTTAATTAATTGCATTTAAATTGGATGTGTGGTTTGGGATTAACACCTTCTTTCCAACTTCATAGTGGAGCCGATTAACGAACTGGTTGGTGTCGAGCATGAGTTCAACCCTGAGTACACAAATAGTGTTTATTGGCTGCCCTGCCCTTACCTTAAAAAATGGGGCGTCTATCCTCACCTAAGGCCAGGTAATCACAATGTCCCTGAAACACGTTCATAAAGATATTATCTAGTTGCTTTGTTATCTACATCAGAAGAAATATGCTGTAAGATAGTTAAGAAAGACATGACTAGCAGTGGATGCTTGTACATAACAAGTTGTCGCTTGAAGGCGTATGGAATCTGCAAGCAGCCTATTGATTGCAAAAGAATTTAATTCTGGTAGTACTGTATTTGATAATTGTACTCCTCAGTCACTTCTTTAGTAATAATCATGCTAATGCTTGATGCTTCTATCATTCACTAAAGAGATGTCTAATGAATTTGTGGAGCACAACTAATGAAGAAGTGTGATACGTGGAAATGATGTTCAAGGAAAAGGACTTGAAGATTCAACATTATTATTATTATAAGCTGTTTTTCTACTTCACCAACCATAGGTTATGTGTTAATAGTTGTTAGGTATGCTCATTATAAAGCATAACAATTGTTCAAATCAAGCATTGATGTTAGGATTGTTTTACTGGTAATCTCAAATATTGTCAAAGGAAAATTCCTCATTTCTAGTTTGTCTAATGCAGTTGTTCAATTAGATTTATTCGACTTACAATAATAGTCGCTGCAAACTGTGTGATGCCACATCAGAGTCATATACCACGTGCAACCATGGTCCCCTCTCAATTATCGCTGGCGTTGCAGAGGTACATATCGGAGAAACTAAGTTCAATTTACGTATTTAAGAAAGATCATTATATTTTGTTTTGCCTATTGATTTGAAAATTTGAGATTCCTGATTTATATTTCTTTTAGTTCTATTTTTATAAATTTAAGATCTAACCTTCAATAAATGATGCAAGCATGTGCTATAGCATAGGGTCGTCTGAAATATCACTCACAGGCATTGGAATTGGTGTTTGGTGGTTTGTCCATTGACACACACAAACAACAAGGCAGAGCATATTACCAAAGGAGTAAACCTCTTAATAAGACCCCTATTCTACTTTTGATCATCTTCAAAACACGAAAAGGCTTCATAAAACCTGAAGGTATGATTTGTTTTTCTAAAGTTCATTTTTGCTTATGGGAAATGAGTAATTTTTGTGACGTCGAAATCTTAGTATTGCTGGTAATAACCATATGGCATTTTATATTTTCCATCATTATTCACCATTAGGTAGTTGCCTGCCATTGTTCATTTTCTAATTTACATACCCTTATTTACCACAAATGAGTAACTTGCTCACATTTTATTATTTTTAATTTTTTTGTCTATTGATCTAGATGAGGGATATTTGTTGTTCAACGCGCTTATGAGTTATGACAATAAGTCTCACTTCTCTGGTGAAATATTTTCTATAAGCATGAAGATGGCTGATATTACACCTGATGATTATTATTGGAGAAAGTGTGGTCAGAAACCCATCAAGGGTTCACTCATCCTAGGCATGCTATTTATTTCTACAAATTTCTTATTTTGCTTGGCATATTTATAGATGAGTTCTACAAATTTGAGATTAATTGCAGTTCAAGTATTTTTGGAGTTGTTCCTGTTACTGGCAGTAGAGGAGTTCCACCCTAAAAGAGAGGTAACCTATGAGTTATATTAGTTATATTATATTCACATATCCTTTCTAATTTTTTTATATATAAATTCCAATGTAGAAGCTATCTGAAATTTTTTGACTTACAGTCTGATATGTTATTTGTACTTTATAAGCTTCATTTCATATATACTCTAATACTTAATTTGTTTTTTGTCTTTTATTCTTATTTCAATCATCTTAATATGTATCATTTCATTTATAAACGCTTTAAGTGAAAGGTAACTGAGAACATAAGGTTGCTCTAGAAGTGTCCATGAGGCATCTCCAGGTAGGTCTCACAAATCTCCAGGTGTGTGATGGTATTTTGTCTTATTATGTACAAATTTGTTATACAAGTTTTAAAAATTCAAATTATATACATATGATCAACAAGCTTGAAGAAAATGTTTGTTTCATTAATAAGTTTTAGCTTATTATTTGTCATTTTGTTTGACACATGTATTGATAAGTATTGTAACAAGTGAAAAATATAGTTTTATAATACATTGTAGTGTGCATTTTATCTTATCTTGTACAGGTTTATTGTACAAGTTTCATGGATTCAAATGTTATATAATATGATAAAAAAGTTCCAAGAAAAGGTTAGTCTCATTTATAAGTTTTAGCTTATTATCTGTCATTTTGTTTGACACATGTATTGATGAATTATGTAATAAGTGAAAAAAAAAATGCAATTTTATTATTTTTGAAAACTTTCCTATCACCAAAAAAAAAAAAAAAAAGTTCCACCTTAAAAAGGAGGTAACTAATTATTTATATCTGTTTATATGTTATTCAAAAAAAAAAATTATTTGCCATGGTTGTTCTGCTATGGAGAGCAATAGCTTGGTGGGAATTTGATGAGAACACATGTGAGTTTTTCTTACTTCTATGTTTATGTACATTTTTTATTCACATAGTTGTTCTCGATATAAATTTTATTTTACCTTTTGAGAAAAAATAATTACCATAATATATAACATAATTGGGCAAAATATTAGCTTAGTCAATTTACTAAAATTTTATAATAAAGAATTTAATGTAGTTTAGTTTAATAAAAAATAATAGAAGATAATTTTTTATATAGAAAATAAAATTCACTCATTGAAACTGAAGTGTCTTGTTTTTATATATAAGTTTCTAAAATTCATAGTCTAAATTTCTTTCACTTGTTGTAATAATACTTTTGTCTTAAATTTATAGATTTCAAATATTTGGTTTTGATTTTAGTTCAAATTGAAGAACTTTAAAAAATATCATATAGTTTGAAATTTATAAAATTTTAAATTAATTCATTTTGAATTTTCTTTTATTCAAATTACTCTATCTCAATGAATCTTAATTTTTTAAAAAATAAGAATATATAAATAATTTGATTTTTTTGCCTATATTGCAGTCTCAAATAAAAGATAACATAATTTAATTTATATATGATTTAAAAAAAAAAAACCCAGTGAAATAATTTTAAAATGGTTTTTAAACCTTTTCTTTTTTTCCATCAACTCTGTGTTGGACCTTGACCGAATTCGTCTCCTAGTTGTCTCTTTCTTTCTACCCAAGCATTTCTTCCAACGGTTTTCTTCATCACTGTCTTATATATATATATATATATATATATGTATCGCCTATACGCTCACTTCAATTTTTTCAATTCTCTATATCTCTCTCGTTTTTCTACTTCAGAGTGATCATTATTTGTGTCGTAACTCGAAAATCGGGAGAGAAAATGAGTATCCCACAGGTATTACTTGGCACTTATTCGGTATTCCTACAATCATTTTATTTGTGCAATTGTGAGAGTTCACTTCATTGCCAAGTCCGGTTAACCACTATCACATTTTAGACTTTTTTTTTTTTAATAACATTGATACGTCAATATATCTAAATGTTGTAAGACTTCTAGTTTGCCTTATGGTAGGCACAGTTTAGTATGTTCATTATCAATCATATTCATAGCAAGTTTGAAAATTTACAAATTAAAATGTGCCAACCATAATGCAAACTAAACGTGTCACAACATTCAAATACATTGACATCAATGTTATTGAAAAAAAGGAAAGAAATAAAGGACCATACCTGACTTACTTGTACAGTGGTGAATTGGACTTAGCAATGGTGTGAACTCACGACTGCAATAACACAATTGCACAAATAAGATGGCTGTGGGAATACCGAATCGATGCCGAATAACACCGAAGGTGTACTTTTTTCTCTCTCGATTTTTGAGCCGCGACGCAAATCATTATCACTCTACAGTAGAAAAGGGAGAAAGAGAAAATTGAAAAAAATTAAGTGAGCATGGAGGATATACATATATATATATATATATAAGACGGTGATTATGAAAATTGTTGGAAGGAATGCTTGGGTGGAAAGAAAGAGACGACAGTTTGGAAGCGAATTCGGTTAAGGTCCAACACAAGAAAACACGTTGATGGAAAGAAAAAAAGGTTTTAAACCATTTTAAAATAAATTGTTTCACAGGGTTTTATAAAAATCATGTATAAATTAGATTTTGTTATTCTTTTATTTGAAATAGCAATATAGACAAGAAATTAAATTAATTGTATATTTTTATTTTAAAATAGATTAAGGCTCATTGAGATAGAGAAACTTATAATATAAGTGATTCAAAAATAAATTATTTTATAAATTTCAAACTATATGATTTTATAAATTTTATAATATGAGAGATTCAAAAAAGTATTTTAAAGTTTCTCAATTTATACTAAAAATTTCATTATAATTTTCAAATTAATTTAAAATTTTATAATATAAGAGATTCAAAAAAGATTTTTAAAGTTTCTCAATTTATACTAAAAATTAAGTGTTTGAAATTTAAATAGCTTATCAAAACAAGTGAAAAAAATTTAGATTATGAATTTTAAAACTGTAAATAAAACATTACATTTCAGTTTCAGTTAGTGAATTTTATTTTCCGTAGAAAAAATAAAACATGACCCTTCAATATATAGGAAGGTAATCTTCTGCGTTGAGATTTATATATGGACAAAATTTTCATGAGTCAGTCAAAAGTTAACCGAGTCTTCTCAAAAGAATTTGTGCAAATAAAAAAAAAAACACATTCAAATCTATTGTGTGGTTCATTATCCATAAAAAATACGCTCAAATATTTGTATGTGGTTCAATATCCCGTAATATTTTTCGACATATTGCATTAAATCACATGCAAATATGTGAATGTATTTTTGGTGGACGGAGGTAGTATGTAGATGTTCATATGGTAGCACATGTAAATTATTGGAAATTGTATTAGTACATGAAAAAATATATACGAGTACATGGGTTTATTAATGTGAATTAGGTGCACCCGTGCAATAGTGTATTTTTTAAAATTATTTATGTTATTATTAAAAATTATTCTTATTTATATTGATAAATCAGTTTACTATGAGGTGATTTTTTAGTATAAATAGAATAAATTTTTCAGTAATAACAAGATCACTCTTTAAGAATATATATTTGAATTAGAAGGTACATCAAATACATATAAGAGTAAATAAAAAAAATTATTATATGAAGTATAATTGCCACTAAATCAATACAAAATGAGAAAAGATATTCAAAATTTAAAGAGGCGAACAAAATTAGAAAAAAAAAAATAGTTGGAGCATAAGATAAGATGAAGGACGCAGAAACTGGAAACCTAGAAGAAAGGGCCATGAAGACACGAAGGAAGCGGTTGTAAGGAAGATAAAACTGTAACGGCGAACTGAAAAAGTAAGCTTATATACAAGGTTGAAAATTTCGGGAAATTTCGTCGATGTTTTGCCGAAATTTTGAATTTTTCGCATTTTCGATATGGATATCCTCTGAATTTTTTTTTTTTTTAAATGTCGGTAAAATATCGGGATATATTGATATTGATATTGATGTCGATGAATTATAGTTCAATTTTTACAAAATATCGGGAAATATAATGGAAATATCGATAAAAATCGGCAAAATATCAAATTTTAGTTTCGGGTTGAGTCACTCAATTTCAGTTGTTTCAGCTTTATTTTTGGGGTTGAAATCGGTTGACAACTTTATATTTAAGTCTCATAGGATATTATTTTGATATTAATTATCAAATATTCAATATTTGTAACAATTATTGTATCATTTTATATTTCTTATGTATTATCTATTTGATATGTTTGTCGTAATATTCTCATTTCTTTGAGATTTTCAGTTAAATTTATGTATTAGGGCTAGTAATAATATTATTTAAAATTTCATGTTAAATTTTCATTATTTTAACAAAATTTCTACAAATTTTCTATTTTTTACCAATATCGATATTATTTCCACTGATATATCCATAAATTTAAGGTATCGATATTTCCATCGATACTGAAATTTTCGTCCATGCTTATATAAGAGGGTTGATTTAAGATGTATTGCACATATTTTGAGTTATACAATATTTTATATAAGTGCTCGTGCAAATTTTAATTAAGAGAAGAGAATGTCTCCTATGAGGCTATGAACTAGTTTTATCGAATGGAATTGACACCATTATCTGTATTCATTTACATCATTCTCCCTCCATTTCAAGGAAATTCACATTTTTTTCAAGAAAAATATATTTTTTAAATAAAATAATAGCATATCAATAAATATATGTATAATTATGTGAGTGTACACGCAAATCAATATATCATTTTTAGTAGTGTGTAAATTTATACGAGACATCAAAATAAAAAAAAAATTGTAAATTCTTATAAAATAGAGGGAGTAAAATTTTATACTATGAAATATTATAATATTAAATAATACATATAATTGTATTTTAGTGAATATATGTAATAATATATATTTCATATTATTAAACTGTTTCACTCTAAAATTTGCGTCAAATGAATATGGTGGATTTTGGATTGGATTTATGAATGTTGTACCCCTGTATCTCTTCACATTCCAATATAAATTACTCTCCATCTCATTAAGGTACATTCTCTTTTAGTTCGTTCCATCAATACTTTATACATAACAAAGAAAAACTCTCATGAAATTTCACCTTTATAATATTTATATATTTATGCAATATTTTATTTTATTAAACAATTTTTAAGAACTTTCTGGCCAAAACCCACACAATGTACTGTGGGACGAAGGATAGCATAAAATGTTTTAACTCGGAACTCAATTTTAATTCTTGTCTAAATTTAAAGAATGGTTAAAATTTATGTTTTTTTTAAAAAACATTTGTTTTTTTTTATTATATTCGTTTATCAGAATCCCATTTTTTCCAATTAAAGATAAAAATATTTTCTATTTTCAATCTAGTATGTATTGTATTTTAAAAAATTTATATATAATATTTCCTCTGTCACGCAAGAATTTGCACACTTTTCTTATTTGGAAATCGCACACAAATTTGCACACTACTAAAAAAAAACATTCATATACGTGCACACCCACAAATCTATACACACATTTATCCATATACCACTGTTTTATATACAAAACTCATTTTCCTTAAAAAATGTGCCGTCCCGTAGGGTGCAAATTTCTAAGGGACGGAGGGAATATATAACTCGTCAATTTTAAAATTCTGGGGTAATTTGGTCATTAATGAACTTGGATAATTGCACCATTATAAGTCGACCCCGTGAACAAACAAATTGTTGACAACTTTTGGCTTGGAGGACATGGTTTTTTATTTATTTTTTTGCTTGTCTTGTGTTTTGTCCATGCACAATGAAGATGCATTGTTTCAGAGGACATTATGTTATATATGTGCATCAGTATAAGCTACGGTTCTGACAATACAGTGGTTTTTCTTAGTAGTAAAAGAGAATTCCATTGATGACCAAAGGATCGCTTGTTTTGAATTCTTTAATTGTAGTTTTGAATTCTTTAATTGTAATGATAATAAAATGAAAAAATCTTCACCTTTATATATGTTGATTGAGTGTTTTTGTCCATGTGGATTACATCATCAGAGTTGTGCTTTAATATTGGAAAAAGTTAACATAAAATAAAGTTGTTGGTTTATGGTATTGAGGATTGATTGAGAATGATGTTTATAAAATGAGAAGAGAGTAATCAAATGAAGATGATGATTATCGTATTTAAGAGAAAAAATAATATTGTGTACCTCATTTGTTTTCATTACCTACTATCCCCATTCACATTCCTATTGAAGAATTTTCATAACATGCGTTCCCTAAATAAATGCATCCTAAGACTATAAGGATTAAGTAGTAATCCGGGTAACATAATAACACTCAAATAACTAATACATATCAGCAGCAACTAATAGCAGCATACTTACACTATAACAACTACAAAAATATCAGCTACAACGTATAACAATTTCAATACTAGGTTAGAGAAAAAAATACCTTCTATTTCTTCAAGAGATAATTGGCGAATTAAATGAGGCTGAATATTTGGGGGTAAAATCGTAAAGAGCATTCGCGATTCACTGTTGAATTACCAAAATATTTAATGCATGCTGCAGAAAGGAAAAAACGCAAGCTGAGGTCAAAATTTTCATTGAAAATCGTGATTCCCTTCACGATTTTGCTTAAAATCGTAACAATTTTGGAACCCACCTTATTTACACAAATAAAAATACAGTATTAAAAAAAACCATAAAATTTTGATCTATTGCATTATTTGAACTATAATACCAAACTTAAGAATTTAGCGTAATGCTTTTAATTTTATTTAGAATTTGTTTAATAGAGTTTTTTTTTTTTTAAATTATAGTAAATTTTAAAAAGTTTATAAGGGGTAATTTCTTTAGAATTTACAATCTGTTAACGTGTTTGATTAATAAATTTTGTAATTTTTTGTGATAATTTAAAATAATTATTTTTTAAATTTTAATAATAATATGAAATCAAGTGTCTTAATTTTATGTCCTCCAAAACTTAATAAGCTTGAAGATGAAATAAATGACCTAAAATTAAATGAAGTACTTTGGTTCACAAATATACCAAACAAACAGTGAGTGTCCCTTGCTAGTTAGGGGTTCTCGACCCTTGGCTCTCAACCATGGACCTAGGATGACAATTTAGTCTATTACGACCTGAATCTGCACGGTATATATCACCACGCTCCGCAATCTGCAGCGAGGCGGAGCGGGTATGAATATTATTATCGTACTGTCCCGACCTGTCCTACTTCATTTTGACCCGTTTATATTTTCAAATTGGAAGAATTTTATATGAGGGCCTAAATTTTAAGGTAAGTCTCAATTTAAAACTTTAATTTTAAAGTGTCTTAAATTATGATCTACATTTTAATTTTTTCTCAATTTAAAATTTAATTTTATTGTCTTTATCTTAATTCAAGGCACTATCCATTTATTTTTATTTTTTTAAAGTTTCACTAACATAATATTTTTTATATTTAATTATTTTTTAGGTGTAATATATCAAACTAAAACTAAATAAATAAATTTTATGCAAGCATTAAACAAGCTTTAAAATTTATTTTTTCTGGTTGAGATGAATTAAAAAAAAATCTACATCAAATATGAATATTAAATAAAAATTATAATTTTTTAATTTTATATTTTAAATCTTAATTCAAAATAAATATGATTATATTTTGAGTTTCTTAAAAAAATTAAATTGAAATAAAGATAAATATATCATGTCTTGAATGGAGACAAATATAATAAAATTAGATCTTAAATTGAGAAAAAAATCAAAATATAAATATTAATTTGAGACACTTCAAAATTAAAGTCTTAAATTGAGACTTACCTTAAAAATTGGGTCCCAATATGAAATTCTTCCTATTAAAATATGAATATATATAGTATTTATAGAAAAAAAATATTATTATTTATTAGTATATATAGTATAAATAAGAATAAATTAATTAAAAAATATATTTTAGATCAATATATACTAATAAAACATAAAACTGAATTATATTATGATGTTTTCACTATAAATTTTAATTGATATCATTATATTTAAAGATAAAAATAAATTCATAAATATATTTTTAATATCATTAATTTATTTTTTTAATTAAGATCTTAAATTTATTTTAAATATATAAAAATATATTATATATTATAAAATTTTAATTTAGAATGGATCGATCTGTCCGGCCCCATGATCTGTAACGGAACGATGAGACCTCACCCGTACATAGAGTGGAGCGGGTTTGGATCTTCTAGTATCCGTCCCGATCTGCCTCATTGTCATCCCTACATGGACCGTGCTCCTACTGCTAGAAGTAAAAAGTCGAAATATATATGCATTATGATACATTCACATGATGTTTATTTAATACTCTCTCGTTACATTTTTTTAAGAAAAATGTGTTTTATATATAAAGTAATAACATATGAATAAATATGTATATAAATTTATGAGTGTGCACGCAAATTAATGTCCTTTTTTTATAGTATACAAATTTGTGTGGAACGTCCAAATAAGAAAAGTGTGCAAATTCTAGCATGTAACATGTTTTTTTGTTGTAAAATTGATTTATATAGTGCTAAGTAATTAATTAAAGAATATTAGGTATTTTTTTTACTCACTACGTCCCACAAATTTATTCTCATTTGCGTGGGCACGAGTTTTAAGATAAATAATTTTTAATGTAGGTAAAATAAATATATTGTGGAATAAATGTAGGTTCCTCAATAGAATAAAATGATTGTTTGTGAGTGTGATAATAAAATAATATTTTTTAAAAGAAGAATGAAAATAAATATGAGGGACAGACAAAAATGAAAAACGGAAATAAATTTGGGGACGAAGGAATAATATTTATTATTTTATTATACTACACTAGTTGTAAACTAATTCAATGTTAACACTAATCCATACAATACTAACTTAATTAATAAAAGTGAAAATTTTATTTATGGATACTAAAACTAGTATAGTACGTGGATTTGAAATATTATATATATATATATATATATATATATATTATTGATTTTATATGAATATATTTATAAAAGGTAAACAAAATATTATATATACACTATTGACTTTCTTGCGATCACCGTCTTACAACGGCTCTCTTGATCAAAGACGGTGATCAAGATAACCGTTGGAAGACGGTATATATTGCCTCCACGCTCACTTCTCTCTCTTTATACTGCAGAGCGGTTAGGTATTTCCACAGCAATGTTTATTACCATGTCATAGACGATGTCATCAACAAGGCCCGCGAAGAGTTCGTCAATGATCGGAGACGGCGTGCTTACTGAGCTCCAAGGAGTAATAATTATCCGCGTTTTTATTTATTGGAATATTGATGCTCTTGAATTAATTCTTCTGGGGTTTAGTGGTAACATATAATTTTATTTTTTCGCGGTATAGGGGAATTTATTGGGTTGATGGATGATAATGCCCGATTGGGTAGTTTTAAGGTTTGGGAATTTTGGATCTGCGAAGAGATCGTCAACGATGATGGCCCCGGAGACGGCGTGCTTACTGAGCTCCAAGGAGTAATAATTATCCGCGTTTAGGGTTTAGTGATGCTCTTGAATTCTTCTAGGGTTTAGTGATAACATATAATTTTTTATTTTTTTTTGCGGTGTATGGGAATTTATTGGGTTGATGGATGATAATGCCCGATTGGGTAGTTTTAGGGTTTGGAAATTTAGGATCTGCGGCCGGAATTGAGTTTTTGATTGTTTCTCTTGTGGGATTCACAGTTATGGGACCTGAAATGATGCAAGTCGGAGTAATTTCGGGTCCTATTGACAGGGCAAAGCAAAAGGCACAAAGAGCAGGAGGTCTCACACCTAATCCGGTGCATGACCTCAATGTGCCCTATGAAGGCCCTGAGGAGTATGACACTCCAACGGCTGATTTACTGTTTCCTCCGGTGAGTGTTCGATTTCTTTATCAGACGTTAGGAAGATCAGAAATAACGATCTTATGTGAAAAATTGTCAATTACATCTTCTGTTGGAGGATTATAGATCCCGCTGCAAACGCCTATGCAGACACCATTGTCTGGGATGGTGCGAACACCGTTGCCTGGAACAGCGTATGTGAAAGTAGAACTAAACCTGGATTCTTTTGCATATATATATATATGTATATATATATATATGTATGAACTCAGAGAATCAAACAATGTAACTGGACCTTCTGAGGATGGTAAAGACATTTTATCTGGACGGCATGACTCGAATGCTCTAAAGGTGCTTCTGCTATAACCATCTTTTTTTGACCTTCCTTGCATTCTTTATATGTTATCTTTCCGTTTTACCGTTATCCGTTGGAAATATAAGCATATTAAGTTCTCATCTTTGCTTTTCCATAGGAGCATCTTCTGAAAATGACCACTTCGCATCGAACAGAAATGGCCTTAAAACGTGGCAAGACCACCTTTGCAGAGGAAGGTTGGACAGCTATGCTAAAATATCTTGTATATCTCAACTGCATTTTTTTTTTGTTGATGTGCTCATCAAGAATCGCAAATCTTTGCATAATGTGTGCTTTTTTTCTTAAATCTTTTGATGTTACTGGGTGTCATATATACAGAGCCTATGATAGTTTCTACAGTAATGTGAGGAAATTCTTTTATGGGCATTAAGAAAAATACCTATTGGATTTTGTTAGTCCCTTGCTCATCTGATGCTGAATATATAAGCATACAATTGCTAGTCTTTTGGTTAATTCCCTTGCTCATTTGATGCTGAATATAAGCACACATTGTTCGCAAGTGTGCTGTGTCATGTCCCTTGCTCATCTGATGCTGAATATATAAGCACATCAGTACCTGTCCCTTGCTCATCTGATGCTGAGTATATAAGCACACAGTTGCAAGTCTTTTGGTTAATCCCTTACTCATTTGATGCTAAATATAAGCACACATTCTACGCAAGTATGCTGTGTCATGCATTAATATAAGTCATCTTTTTTCGTGTTTCCTTATCTCTTGAATTTATAGAGTATATTTAAAAGCGAGTCAAACAAAAACTTATTTAGCTCACTGAGTTGGAGGCAAATTTTATTAAGTTGGATGTGTAGATGGAGGTAGGAAGATGATGAATGATGACAGGTACAGATGATGGACTCAATAGTGTGTCTTAGTTGCTATTCCTGGTACTGCCAATTTTAGTTGTGTGTGTGCCGAACAACTAAGATATTTCTTGAGTCTTAGTTGCTATTCCTGGTACTGCCAATTTTAGTTGTGTGTGTGCTGAACAACTAAGATATGCATAGTCCGCCTGATTGGATCAATATCTTTATCTGAGTCCTCTTCCTCTTAACGTTTAGATTGTTCTTGTTCCTATTTTCAAGTTACATGGTGGAATTCTATGACAGCTTTTATTGCAAAAGAAAGTTATGCAAGGTTTTAATGCTATTGGCACAATGTTATTCCTGGAATTTGGAGGATACTTCGATTCATGTTAGTTCTTTATTAACGAATAACAAAACTAATACCTCCGAACATTTTCAGAAAATTTTGGTTTAGATTTTTTTTATTGAATAAATGATGATAATAACCTTTCAATTTTGGAGTGTAAGGCTGACTAATGTTATGTACAGCCTGTCCTGGTGGTGTGTGGAAGAAGATGCAAAAGAGGTAGATGATTTTGTTCACTCTGGCTTTGGGTTCCCCCTCCTATTTTACAAATGAGATGTCTGAATTGGAAGCTCTGAATATGGGGTCAAAGAAAACCAGTTGTCATCTTCAAGAATTTTCTCCTATTGGTTATATATGCCATCATTTTTATTGCTTATTTGCCTAAGAAAGTCAACTTGATCCTTGATCTTCCTTTCATTTGTGATTCATGAGGAAAGAGTTTGGTTGTTCATGTTGCCCATTTGAACTGCCCGACTTTTTAGCTGGTGGGGGTCTAAATTCGAGGCATGGATATGATTTGAACTGCTCATCTTCTTAGCTGCAGGTTCCTTACTCATCTGATACTATATGTACATCGTTTGTTGATGTGTTACATCAAGAATCGCAATTCTTTGCATAATGTGTGCTTTTTTTCTTAAATCTAGGTTTTCTTGATCTTTTGAGCACTTGGTGTCATATATACAGAGCCTATGATAGTTTCTACAGTAATGTGAGGAAATTCTTTAATGGGCATTGAGAAAAATACATATGGATTTTGGTTAGTCCCTTACTCATCTGATGCTGAATATATTTGCACACAGTTGCTAGTCTTTTGGTTAATTCCCTTGCTCATTTGATGCTAAATATAAGCACACAGTTGCAAGTCTTTTGGTTAAGCCCTTGCTCATTTGATGCTAAATATAAGCACGCATTGTTCGCAAGTGTGCTGTGTCATGTCCCTTGCTCATCTGATGCTGAATATATAAGCACACAGTTGCAAGTCTTTTGGTTAATCCCTTGCTCATTTGATGCTAAATATAAGCACGCATTGTTCGCAAGTCTGCTGTGTCATTCATTATTATAAATCATCTGTTTTTCATGATTCCTTATCTATTGAATTTACTGAGTTTATATAAAAGCGAGTCAAACAAAAACTTATTTAGCTCTCTGAGTGGGAGGCAAATTTTATTAAGTTGGATGTGTTGTAGATGGGGGTAGGAAGATGATGAATGATGACAGGTACTGATGATTGACTCAAGAGTGTGTCTTAGTTGCTATTCCCGGTACTGCCAATTTTAGTTGTGTGTTTGCCGAACAACTAAGATATCTCTTGAGTCTTAATTGCTATTCCTGGTACTGCACATTTTAGTTTTGTATGTGCCGAACAACTAAGATATGCATAGACCGCCTGATTGCATCGATATTTCATATCTTATTCCTCTCCCTCTTGACGTTTAGGTTGTTCTTGTTCCCATTTTCATGTTACATGGTGGAATTCTATGACAGCTTTTATTTCAAAAGAAAGTTATGCAAGGTTTTAATGCTATTGGCACTATGTTATTCCTGGAATTTGGAGGATACTTCGATTCATTTAGTTCTTTATTAACGAATAACAAAACTAAAACCTCAGAACATTTTTGGAAAATTTTGATTTAGATTTTTTTATTGAATAAATGATGATAATAACCTTTCAAATTGAAAGTGTAAGACTGACTAATGTTATTTACGGCCTGTCCTGGGTGGTGTGTGGAAGAAGAGGCAAAAGAGGTAGATGATTTTGTTCACTCTGGCTTTGGGTTCCCCCTCCTATTTTATAAATGGGATATCTGAATTGGAAGCTCTAAATATGGGGTCAAAGAAAACCAGTTGTGATCTACAAGAGTTTTATCTTATTGGTTATATCTGCCGTCATTTTTATTGCTTATTTGCCTTAGATAGTCAACTTGATCCTTGATCTTGCTTTCCTTTGTGATTCACCTCAACATGAATAGATTGTTTCATGAGGAAAGAGTTTGGTTGATCATGTTGCCCATTTGAATTGCCCGGCTTTTTAGCTGCTGGTGGTGTAAATTTGAGGTATGGATATGATTTGAACTACTCATCTTCTTAGCTACAGGTTCCTTACTCATCTGATGCTAAATGTACATCGTCCGTTGATGTGTTGCATCACGAATCGCAATTCTTTGCATAATGTGTGCTTTTTTTCTTAAATCTTGGTTTTCTTGATATTTTGATGTACTGGGTGTCATACATACAGAGCCTATGATAGTTTTTACAGTAATGTGAGGAAATTCTCTTATGGGCATTGAGAAAAATACATATTGGATTTGGTTAGTTCCTTGCTCATCTGATGTTGAATACATAAGCACACAGTTGCAAGTTTTTTGGTTAATCCCTTGCTCATTTGATGCTAAATATAAGCACGCATTGTTCGCAAGTGTGCTGTGTCATGTCCCTTGCTCATCTGATACTGAATATGTAAGCACATAAGTACATGTCCCTTGCTCATCTATTGCTGAATATATTAGCACATCAGTGCCTGTCCCTTGTTCATCTGATGCTGAATAAATAAGCACACAGTTGCAAGTCTTTTGGTTTATCCCTTGCTCATTTGATGCTAAATATAAGCATGCATTGTTCGCAAGTGTGCTGTGTCATGTCCCTTGCTCATTTGACTCTGAATATATAAGCACATAAGTATCTGTCCCTTGCTCATCTGATGCTGAATATATAAGCACCCAGCTGCAAGACTTTTGGTCAATCCCTTGCTCATTTGATGCTAAATATAAACACGCATTGTTCGCAAGTGTGTTGTGCCATGTACCTAGCTCATCTAATGCTGAATATATAAGAACATCAGTGCCTGTCCCTTGGTCATCTGATGCTGAATATATAAGCACAGAGTTGCAAGTCTTTTGGTAAGCACGCATTGTTCGCAAGTGTGCTGTG
>JAPKLY010000049.1:270230-300196 GCA_026898435.1 Prunella vulgaris
GGTTAATCCCTTGCTCATTTGATGCTAAATATAAGCACGCATTGTTCCAAGTGTGTTGTGTCATGCATTGTTATAAATCATCTGTTTTTCTTGCTTCTTTATCTCTTGAATTTACAGAGTTTATATAAAAGCGAGTCAAACAAAAACTTATTGAGCTCTCTGAGTTGGAGTCAAATTTTATTAAGTTGAATGTGTAGATGGAGGTACGAAGATGATGAATGATGACAGGTACTGATGATGGACTTAAGAGTGTGTCTTAGTTACTATTCCTGGTACTGCCAATTTTAGTTGTGTGTGTGCTGGACAACTAAGATGTCTCTTGAGTCTTAGTTGCTATTCTTGGTACTGCCAATCTTAGTTGTGTGTGTGCCGAACAACTAAGATATGCATAGTCCGCCTGATTGCATCGATATCTCATATCTGATTCCTCTCCCTCTTGATATATAGATTGTTCATGTTCCTATTTTTCCTTGTATACTGACTATTATTCTTGGACATTAGGTGTATTGGCTTGGAATTCATATGGGAAACTATTTTTGGGTTGCGTTGGACAGAGGGATTTGCTCTTATAAATTCATTATCAAATTCTTTATTCAATATGGTGAAAAATGAAATTAATTCACTCATTTATAAATTACATATAGTTAGGAGAAATACAAACTTTTTGTGATGGTAAAGCTTATTTAGTATATGCACTAATGCATATGATTTATGAGTAGTTTATGTAAGATCATCATTTTTCACTTTTTTCATGGACCGATTCGAGGTGTCCCTATTACAGTATAGATTTGACCTATTCAAGGTGTGTTTGCTGATTGATCAAAGGTAACCGTTCATAGGTTTATTAAAATAAAGATACTTTTATCCTCGAGATAGTCCCACTAATTACGTAAATAAAATACCTTTATCTCCTTATTTTCAATATAAATATAGTGGAGAGCAATAACTCGGTTGAAGAACAAAGAGAATATATGTAAGTTTGTCTTACTTATGTTTATAATAAAGTGGTTGATTTCCTATTCTAATATTATTATTTTTTCTTCATAGAGGACAATTTATTCCATTGCTTATAATATAGTGATGCTTGTGTCCTTGTTAAACGTTATCAAGAAAAATCTAAGCCAATTAATGGCATGTTAGGATATACCTGGAAAAAACTGACTTACAACTCGGTATGTTATGTGTAGTTTATAAGCTTCATTTCACATATATACTCCATTATTTAATTTATTGTTTGTCTTTTGTTCCTATTTCAATCAACTTGATATTTATAATCTCATTTTTTGTGATATTAATTGTATGAGGATCCTATAAACAGTTTAAGTGGGAGGTAACTGAGATCACAAGGTTGCTCTAAAGGTGCTTATGAGGCATCTCCAGATAGGTCGCATAAATCTAGTGACTCTATTCTACACTATCTTGTCTGATGATGTTTTGTATTATAATGTGCAGATTTGTAATACAAATTTCATGGATTCAAATGCTATTTAATGCGATCATAAAGTTTCAAGAAAAAGGTTCGTCTCATTTATAATTTTACTGTATCATCTGTCATTTTGTTTGACACATGTACTTACGAGTTTAGTAACAAATGAAAAAATGTAGTTCTATTGTTTTTTGAAACTCTCGTATCACAAGAAAAAGAGAAGTTCCATCCTGAAAGGAGGTAACCAATGATTTATATCTGATATAAGATATTCTAAAATCTCTTTTAATTATTTATTTGGTATAATTGTTATGCTAATAATTATATGTGTTATATGATAGGATCAAATCCTTTTTTAATTAATTTATTTTGCATAATTATTTTGCTACAGTGAGCAATAACTTGGTGGAAATATATGAGAATACATGTGAGTTTTCTTACTTCTTTGCTTATATACCGTGGTTGATTACTTGATTCACGATTCTAATTAATATTAACTTTTTTTTCTTCACATAGGATAATTTATTTTCTTGCTTATAACACAGTGATGGTTGGTTTAGTGGTATGTAGCTTTCAGCTTTTGCATCACTTTTCTTTTATGTCCTAATATCTCTTTATTTCTAATGTAGGAGGTACCCTGCGAAATCTTGATTTGTGACCTCACATGAGTGATGTGGTAAATGAATTAACTTTTTTTTTAATGTGTTTTCTAGAGCATATGAAAGAATAACATTATTTTCTTGCACTGACAAGCAGGATCTAAAATTTTATATGAACACTTTGTAGGAATGTGGCTTCGAAGCAAGCAGATATGCTGCAACTGGACCACAAAGTAGAGTTCAAAATTTAAAAGTGTTGTGGAACTAATAAATGGCATATCTGGTGTGTCCAGTGGCAAATTAAAATATCAACAATATAAGTTGTACTCGTTCCTTGACTAAATGAATTTTTACAATCTCTATAGTTCTTGATTGTTGATCATTTTATTTTGTTTTGCTCCAAGAGTTACTTTTTTATCATTACAATTTTCTAAAGTGTATACTTTTCATGTTATTTGAGAACATCGTCTAGCATCTAGGTTATAGTTATGATTTAAAAGTGGCCATCTCAACTCAGATAACAATACTAATGGAAGCTTTTACTTGTGCAGAAGATGTTAAGGATGCCGTAAATAGTGATGCACCTTAGAATAACCCTCAATACACCACCATGTATATCAGTAATCTTACCCCAGATGTAAGTCTTCTTTCCATTTTGTTTGCTCTTCCTCATTAAAGATACCTTGTCGGCTAAAATTTCAGGGTAAAAGTAAAACTTTATTTTTCGACTACTAGGACATTCAAGATTTTATGGTGCTAAAGCGTCTGTTAATATTAGTCAGTCATGCATTTTGATCATTATTGTCTTTTCTTGTTACAGATGATCCCTTGGCAACTGTGTGACAATGCTAGTTTGATGTGTGAAAAAAACTGATATAAACACATGGTCTTCCATCTGGTTGCCTTTGCATACTTGAATATGTCATGTTTGTATTATGGCTGGTGAATTTTATTTTTTTTGCTCTTAGGTGTCTTCGTGGACTTGTGTTCAATAATAAAGCATCTTTTTTTTGTTAGTTACCTCGTGACTATAAACAGGCGCCTTATGGTGTTGACATTAACACAGGTGGTATTGCTGATTCATTTGCCAACTTTGTGTGGAAGCCAGCAGTTGTGAGGTATTTCATAATCTTTAGTTTATACGCTCCACATTGATTACTTGACATTAGACTTACATTAGGCTTTTTATAACTCCTTAAATTAATGCCATAAATTCAGCTGTAGAGTAGAAGCAGCTTTCCTTGCCTTGAGTGTTGATGAAACCGTTAAAAATCCCAAGGTGCCTTGCTATCATCATCCATCATCAATCATCATCATCAATCATCATCATAAGCATGCTTATTTAATTTTAAAAAGGTCATTATATTCTTTAGTGACTTAGTTTGTTTGTATAATGGTTTGGTTCGGGCATCTTTACAGTGCACATAAGCATGCAAAACTGCAAACCAGTGTATAAACAAAGGTCTCAAAGTTGCTACCATATTTGCAATGTAAGTTAATAGAATGTAAATGTGGATATTGTTGTCAAACTAACCCCACAATTTTTATATGTAATTCTTTCTGCTAAAATCTGCTCCTGCCATATTTAATATGTATCCCTCTAATGAGTTAATTTTTTAAGTTTTTTTGTGGTTCTTGTTATTATTTATTCTTATAAGGTATATTAATGACAAAGTGTATTGTAAAAAAATGGTTATGAACAGAGTAAATTCACAGGCAGGGAGGCGATGAGACAAGAAGGTGGAAACTTGAAGAGAAGCAGTGGGACGATGACAATGCGTGCAATAGGGTGTGGTATGATTGTATTATTCGTGTATCATAAAGTTTGAGATGACTATATGGGGGCATCTAATCTTAATTTTTATTACCCTTCTTCTGCAATTCCTTCTCTTGTTGTTATTTATCATTTTAGATAAGTATTAATGCTTCATAATTCTGAGTCATATCGTTCTTGAAGTAAAAACTAGACCACCTACCATGTTAGTTATTGAGATATTATTGAGGTTTATGTGCATTTAGCAAGTGCTCTCAATAGTCTGTAATAAGGGCATTTAGTCCAATTCTACTTGAATTGCAGAAATGACTTGTTTACAGGTTTCGGGGGCTCTCGACGTGATATTTTAAGGTATGGAAGTTTAGGAATCACCCTAACTTGCCCCCTATCATTTAAATGACCTTGAAGTAACCTAATCTTCATTAAAATTCACCTTGTGGACTCCATTCCTATTTCTTTGTTTCGTTTACCTTTTGACTTTCATGTTTTTACAAGTCATGCAGCATAAACCTCGGAATGGCTTTGTTTCTTGGGGCTAATGGTCCTCCCTTTGGACCAACAAAAGGTTTAATATTAATAACAGGTTCATTCTTAATTATTTCACTGTACTGCATATGATTAATTTTGTGCATCTTCCTTCTACTTCATCGGCCTTCGAAATCCAATTCTCATTGCTCCATATTCTGATGTATAAACACCGTGTCTGTCTATTTTTCCCTTAATCAGGAGCAGGAAAAATTATTTCATAATCTATTGGACCACATGTTTGATATGAAAAAGAGGTATATAGAAATTCTTTCTTTATGATTCATTATATAATCCAGCATTTTGACCTTTTCAATTATCACTTGACTATTGGTTTGTCTTTTGTTAAGATGACAGTTATTTTTGAGTATCTTTTCAATTCTTTTGTTGTTTTAGGGTCATCTTTCATATTTATCTCTCCTTTTATGTTTTCCTCAATTCTTTCCCTTTTAATTATATTTATCATTTTAGATTAGTATCAGTGCTTCATACTTTTGGGCCATGCCATTTTTTGTGATTTTAAATTAAATTCATATATAACTAAATTTTCAGATTACGAAGTCAGCAAGTAGCGGAAAGGCTGGATTTAAGGAAGCTCAGGTAAGTATCCTTTTTATTTTCTCTAAAATATTTTTTACTCTACCACTCACGATTTGTAATTGGATGTGAGATCATCACATTTATTTTTTTCACATGTCAGTTGCAGAATTAACACCAGCAATTCTTAAATCATAATTTTTATAGTTAAAAGACTTAAATCCAAAATTTAAGAGGCCGAAAAAAACAAAATTTTATTGAAGTTTAGAATTTTAAAAAATTTAGTTCTTTAACTTATAAAAAATTATAATTTTAGTTGAATTTTGAATTTAGTCCTTTAACTTACAAAAAAATTTATGATTCTGGTCATATAACTGGTTGACTAATTAGGTACAACAAGTCACATGATTAAAATCATAATTTTTTGTAGTTAGAAGATTAAATTCACAATTTAAAATTTAAGAGGATGGAAAGAAAATATCTATTGACATTGTTTTTCCTTCTTTAAAATTTCGAATTTTGAATTTATTCTTTAACTTACAAAATATTATAATTTTGGTTGAATTTTGAGAATCCAGCCAGCCAATAAGTAAAGAAAGTCTTAAAAAAATTAAATAAATAAATTGATTTTACACTTTTTTTTTTTATAAATTTAGACTTTTATACGAGACTTGGTTAATTCAACTCACAACCATCAATTTTGTTAAAACGATATTAGTTGTTTCTTACAATCAAAGCTATGCCTTTAAATAAAATAATTAATATTATTAAAAGATAATACACACAATGTAATTATTTTTTACAAATACTTTTCCACCCTTCCTTTATTCCTCTCAACCAAACACCCCTCACATGGACAACATATTAGGAAACTCATTAGTATATATTTATTTATCTAGGTGCATTTGTATCCTGCATCATTTATCATTTATGACAATATTGGTCTCTTGTATATGATTTTACACTTGCCTTATCATGTGCATAAATATTTTTCTCATATTTTCGTGACACCCGTAGAAAATACTCAATTTAAAGTGATTATATATAGAGAATCAATCTAAGCTTGATTAAGAAGTAAATGACAGGGTTAAGGTAAATCATCAACTAACTATAGCAATTAGCGATCAGCCCAGGGATTAAAGTGTGATTTATCGTCTAAAGTCTCATTTGGTTAGTTAGATAAGTTAAGATAAATTAAATTATCTTGTCTAATTTGATGTTTGGTTTAATGGACAAAAATTCAAGATTAATAAAATGCCCAAAACTAAAATTCAATTATCATATGAATGAAAGATAATATTATCTTAGGGAAGATGTATGATAATAATCTATTGTTTTTTATCCTTACTAAAATACTCTCCTTATATTGAAAGCCAAAATTCACTTTATTTTTGTTTATGAGATAAAGGGTAAAATTGTTATTACATATATTTTTATTATTAATCTTGCAATCCAAACATTCAAAATGAAATTATTTTACACTATTAATTATCTTAATCCATCAATTCAAATATACTATTTAACTTCTAGATTATAATCTTGTCTAATTCAAAATCAACACCTTTTATAGAATTGGTTGGAACAAATCAAGAAATGAAGAGCTTTTTACATTTGGTTCAATCACTTTGGAGTCAATATCTGAATTTTCAGGCCCAAAATGCTTCAAGAAATGATTGGGCTTTCGGGAAGTCACTTGGGCTTGCAAAATAAATCTACTTGGGCTTATTAAATAAAAAAAAAAGCCAAGGTTATTAGCACTAGTCTTTTGGTAAATACACTACCCAAATAAATACACTATCATTTTGAAAAATACACTACCCTTTGTTTATCATTTTTTCATTTTTTCGATATTTTTTTCTTGACACAGTATAAAAATGAACAAAAAATTTACAAAAAATTGGTAAAATTTTTGAAAAAAAATGCCAAATATTTAAAGGGTAATGTATTTCTCAGAGTGGTTAGTGTCAATAACCTGGCCTAAAAAAAAAGAGGTTGGCCTCTAAGCCGATGAATGCATGTGCAATTTCTCTAAGCTCAAAAGCAAATGGGGAGAAACGTACATGTATGTTTAACTAGCATAAGTGCAGCGTATTATGCATATTATAAATTAATTATATTATTATACAAATATTTAATAAATTTAATATAAAATTATTAATAATTAGTTTTAAATTTAATTACTTAATATTAAATTATTAAAATTATTAGTATATTTTATTAAATGTTACTGAACAAAAATCATAGTTGAAATAGCGAGAATATTTTTAGTGAAATAAATGAAAATTGTATGTTAAGAAATTAAGACCAATATTTTATTAAAGAATAAAATACTATATTATTAATATTTTGGTAGTAGTTAATCTTGTTGGTTAACTTTTCACATATAAAAATATAAATTAATTATTAAAAAGATACATCATAATTATATTGAATCATCTAGCTCACACATAATATTAAGAATAATCCTACAAATAATAAATCATAAAAATTTATATAATTTCGACACTTCGCAAGGTTTAACTCCAAAATATCAAATTCCCTGTTTATATAATATAGGATTAATAGAAATTATAGATAACATAAATAATAAATCTTTCAAATGTATGATAAATAAGAATAGAAGTATTAAATATATTTATTTATTCACAAATTCAACTACATCATGACAAGTTTATTCACATATATTCTATAAACGACGTGTAAGCAAAATTAATATAAAATCGGCGTTTAAGCTAAATAAATTCTTTATGATTATATTGGGAGATTCACTTCAAGTCATAAGGGTAGGCTTGTTTCGGAACTCACTCAGATGAACTTAAAACTTTATGATCTACATACGAGTTTGAGATTTGAACTCAAAATTATAAATCTACTTCCCAAATTACATATATACCTATTATTATTTTTTACTAATTTCAGTACAATCAAATTATCACTTTTTTACTACATGTTCATTTTCTCTATATTTTTTTACCCAATACAATATAATAATAATATATCAATAATCATTAAATATTAATTTAAAATAAAATAAAATATCATTCTATCAAACTTCCAAAACAAACTTATATTTATATTATTCATCAAACAATTTTAAATTTTAGAATTTAAAGTCACGACTTTTCCTATCATCTAAATTCTAATAGTAGGTATTGTGTCAAAATAGTTCATGATAAGTTTATCATAAACTTGTTTTAATATATCAAATATTTGGTCAAGTGTATCAAAATATTCATCAGGTGTATCAAAAGTTAGAGTAAATATATAGATTTTAATAACCTCAACTTTTGATGCATCTGGTTAAATGTTTGATATTTTAAAATTTGTTTATGATAAACTTATCATGGACCATTTCATACAATACTTTGCCAAATTCCAAAACAAACATTTTAAAATTACGTTCAATTAAATGAATATATATATATTAATTTACCAATTATAAATTGGAAGTTTAAATAACTTAATATTTTGAATTAAATAGTTAAAAATTAATATTTAATATACACGATGCAAACCAGTCAAGTTTCACTGAGTATATCTTGTACTCGTGTCGTGTAAGAAAATAGTTTTTTTTTTTTCTTTTTTTGAACAGGTGTAAGAAAATAGTTGACATGCTAAGGGAGATCAAACACTATTTTATCAAAAAAATGGAAGAAACTAAAGAAAATCAATCAACAAGGCTTCAAAATTCTTTGCAGACGTTGTTAGATGTTCTGTGCTTTTTAATAGGGCTTTTTCGTGCAAATTAACTAAAAGCAACATTTGGTCCGAATTTAAAGATGTACATGTGTTCTTAAAAATTTAAAGACGTTCTTTTACCATTTCAAATGCGTTCATTATGCATCTAAAATTATTTATAAAAAAGTCTCTAAAAATAGCATTTAATTCCAAATAAAACATCGAACCACATTATAAATCCCAAAATTCAAGTTAAATTGAGGATATATGAAGCTATCATAGAAAAATTATCCAAATCAAAATCAGAATTCGAAAAAATAAATTTGAGATTTTAATCCATATTTTTCTACATTCTACTCCAAATAAATTCAAATTGTAAACATTTTTTGTGCTTAAGTATTTAATTCATGAATTTCTTTTTTGCCCGACTATAATTCAAGAACGTCATATATGGCTCAGCTCAAGTGTTTTTGAACTTAATAAACTATGTTGACATTATAAAACAAGTATGATACTTTTACAAAAACAAAAAAAAATCTGTAAAATATATAAAGAGAATATTTAACCCAAAACTTTCAAGCACAAAATAATTTAAAAAAAAAAAATCACACTGAAATCATAATATGTTAAAGGAAATTACATTTGTGTGCCTTCATCAAAAGTATTTACTAGAAGGATAGTTTAGTCATTTCATTATGTATTCTATATTCATGTAAACCCTAGTTTGTAACATATATAAAGGGACCTCATTCACAAGAAATAGTGGAATAATCTCCTGGCTTGGTACGCCCCCAGACGTAGCCTTTCAGGTGAACTATGTCAACAAATTCTGTGTTTTTCGTTCTTCATCTTTATCGATTATCCTAAAACATGTTATCAGCACGAGTTGCTTTATCGATTAAGATTTAGAAATTATATTTTTATCGGTAAAAACCCCAAACCCTAACCAGCGAGACTCCCCTCCTTTCTGCAAAACCCTTCGCCGTCGCCGCGCCGTACAACCACCCCGTTTGAGCACCTCCCGCGTCTGCGCATTTCATTGGAGGCTCGAAGCTGTGCTGCAAGCGACATAGCCTCATACAAGGGCCACGACACACAGTGTTGAACGACATCGATTGGGGTGAAGGGAGTTGCATCAATGGCAGTTGAACGACACAGTGTGCGATCGAATTGGTTGAAGCAATTGTGGAATCGACGATTCAATTGTGCCGGCGCGCTTGTCTGTGATCGACAGATTTACGCACGGAGGTTGTCGGTAATGTGCTAGGCGGAACAGAGGAGGCGCCAATAATCGCGATGTCGTTGGCGATGTTTGCTCCCGCGCTCTCTCCACCAATAAACACGTGCCGAAAATCGGCGTAGCCGTTCAGCCACGGATTGGGGCCATTGCCGTCTGCGTGGGATGGTGTCTCTTACCCAAATTTGAGGATTTTCCCTCTGATTCGCGATTTGGAGTCGCCCCCTGTTCGGGTTTTGTTATTGAACTCCGGCCGTGGTACCCGTCCGTCTGTGTGGCTCACGTGCAGCTGCCGCCATAAAATTTGCCGCAGCGGAATCTGCCTCTCAGGTTTTCCGTCAAGTGAACGAGCAGATGATGACTCCACCACGCACTCAATTTCAGTGAAATCTACCGCCATATCGGATGAGAGTATTTTTCGGTTCTCGGTGTTGACAGGCTCTTAATGGCTAAATTCATACATTCTTATTCCAACCGAGGTATGAAATTATCTATTACACTTGAGAAAATGATAATTAGAAATTGATAATTGAATTTGAATGTTCATGCTTGAAAAAAAACATGAGTATGCATGCGTATTTGGATAATACATTAGCACAGGATGAATGCCATATGTTCTGAGTATTTGGATAATACATTGAGTATGCAATTATTATGATGAATGCCATATGTTCTGAGTCTAATTTTTAAGTATAATTTTATGTGAAATTAGAGCTTAGTAATGGTGCTCGATGAAATGCTTGAGCTAAATATACCAATATTTGTATATATCTCCAAGTTCTGGAATTGTCCCTTCTCTAATCCCAAATAAATAAATATTGTGGCTATTTGTATTCTGTGCTTAACATATGGGATTGATTGTTGCGATCATGGTGTGTATGCTTATTGCTAATTACTACATCATTGTACTGGAATTTTATCATGCAAGAGAACTTGGTTTCTTTGTTATTTCCCATATGCAAGATAACTTGGTTTCTTTGCTATTTACCATATACATCTATTGAAAATTTCCATGATAAAGAAAATTCATGAAGATAATTATTCATTACAAATCAATGTGATGAAGCATTTTCACAAAACATCGATAAATACGTGACCCATGGTCTCAAAATCTAATTCAAATGGATACATTCTTGAAAAAAAAAATTTATGCATTGCTATACTTGCATATTAAATTCATATCCTTGTGTTATAATAAATGGTTGAACGTACTCGACCCGATTATACTATATTGGACTCAAAAGAAACTGAGTATCATTCTTGAGTTTCACGGGAGGAATTTATGTCTTCAACATTAAATTATACACGGATACCAAGGACAAAGAATAGTCCGACAACGTCAAATTAAAAAATTGAGGTTATACATTGATCATATTTTACGCTAAAAATATTATCTATTGAAAACGCATAAAGAACTGTGCGGGATCTTAAATGGACACTTGAAAATATTCATATAATGCTCAATGATTTAAAAAGCTTTTCTCATTTTTCATACTTCAACTAATTAACGCGCTGCAAATAGCTGAGAGAGATGAAACATTTTTTTTTAAGTCTATTGGGATAAAGACCTTTCTCAAGACTAATTTTGATTACTAGAATAATGGAAAGAACCCAAAAGAAAGTGGAATATGACGTACTAATCTATATGAATATGAGAATGAAGCACCACATTATATCAATTAACTATAAGTGATATTATGAATCTAAAGTACAAGATACCCTTTATATTAACCTCATGATAATAAATTTTTTTAATGGCAATATGGACTTTGCTAATGAATTCTTCATACTTCAAGAATTTTGAAAAGACATAATGCCTCATTTATTTAAAATACTCATTTTGATCTTCAAGTTATTTAGACTATTGATGAATTTTGAGTTAGATTTTGATACGAGATCTTATTTTTATTAAGGTTGGTTCATTAGATTTCATTCAAAAGTACTGAATTTATTTAGTATACATGGTTTAAATATAATATTTTCACGATGTAAAGTGATGCATTTATGAAAAAAAAATTAAATGAAAAGCAAATCATTTTGTTCAAATTGAAACTCAAAGGATATGAGATTTCTAAAAAGAACAGGGAATAATGTCTAATGAGACAATTGTTGAAAAAAAAGTTCCATATGCATTAAGAGCTAATCGAACTATGTATAATTTTAAAAATATTTGTGCCAACGTTATTTATAAATACACAGTGAGAATGAAAGTTTATTTATATCAAATATATGTGAAAGAAAACACATTTTAAAAGGAACTAAGATGTCAGTCTAGTGTAATGCACCTCACTACTGTTCGAGTTTTTGAACCATACTTTATCACTGACGGACTGTGTGACACTGATTTATATATGCTTTTGTATAATAATTCATAATTTTGAAGAACTCACATTACGTTCTTATATTTTGAGTGACAAAAAAAAGAGAGATGAAAATCGATATAATGCACGATATCGATCTTGTTGTTGCATTGTCGCACTTCCAGATATACTATCTACATCTCACTCTGCTCATTATAAATTTTAAAGGCAAGTCACTCATTCTGCAAAGCCTACTCTTTAGCAAAAGTAACATTGAGATCTATTTATGCTAAAGATACAAAATAAAATATTTCATTCTTACACAAGATACATGATACATGATATTTGTGGACTAATTAATCCAGAATGCGTATCATTCAAGTATTTTATGGTACTGCATTATACTTCGACATACGGGTCACATGTCACTTTATTGTCCACAAGACATTATGCATGCAAAACTCTTAGCACAAAATACATGTCTTAGGGCTCACCACCCTAATCACCATATCACATTATTACATCAAAAACATCTGATGATTATTGCATATATATCAGGATTAATTTAAAGCATCTTGATACCCATGTGCTACACAAAATGGTCTCGCAAAGGCCACCATCTAAAGAAAATAAATGGTGGTTAATGCATTGGTTATGCGCACCAACATGCATTTCTCTGCATAGGTTTATGCAATATTGCATGCATCTTTACTTATACGTTTCAGACCGACTGTTCACAAACCATTTTCTGCATACCAGTTGGTAACTGGATATAGCCTGATATTTTACATTTACGCATATTTGGTTGTGCAACATATGTGCCTATTTGCGCCACCACAGCGCACTAAATTGGGTTCTCAGAAACGATTAAGTATTTATGTTGGATATGAATCTCCAACAATTATCCGCAACTTAGAACCTTTGACAAGCGACCTATTTACCGCTAGATTTGAGGGTTGTCACTTAAATGAGACAGTCTTCCCGTCGTAAGGGGGAGATAAGAAAAAGAGTTTTCTATGGGAACGACAGGAAGAATCGTGGTCCATTCCCACCTTGTCTCATTTGATCCCCAAAACTTCACAATAAAAAAGTGATGTAAAATAATAAATATCTAGAACGTAACAGATTCGATGCCTGATTCGTTCATTGATATTGCTAAAGTGACTAGGTTATACATATCAGCTGCAAATATGCCTGCAAGGTTATAAGTCCCAATAAGGGGCACAACACCGTAGAAAAGGTGTTGCAACCATACTTGGTGGAAGTGTGGTTGAGGCCGTGGCTCCCAAAAGGAAAATGGAGAGGTCACCTGGTTCGATTGACACCACCCAATGGAAGGAATGGTAGGTGTGGCACAATTAAACCTATCAATCATCAATGTCGAAAATACATCTCATGAGATTGTCTCTGATTATAGTTATGTCCAAGAATCATTATAGGAGGACGCTCTGATGTTTAATATGATTCCAGAGAAAGAAAAATCTCTATTGATTATGAGAGTGCATATAAGTCAATGGACAGACATTACACACAGACTAGTGATGTATTTATTTATTATGTTGCTCAAGAAAATAGAGCACAATGAAATCGAACCAAGCTCAGTTGTAGAATATCAACAAGAGCAAACTGGCCTAAATACAGGAATCGATCCAGGTAGAACTTAATTTCTGACAAAGTGATGGGTATTTGGTCTGGTAGTGCTAGCCCGACCAAGTGTAAAGCCTATAGGACATAAATAACTCTTTGTCATAAAGCGTAATGAGAAATATATGGTCCTGATATAGAAAACTTGCCTTATAGCGCAAGGTTTCTCATAATGCTCTGGAATTGGTTATGAGGAGACACACTCACTTGTTATTGACGTTATAACGTCCTGCTACTTAATTAGCTTAGTAGCATCCGAAGGATTGAAAATGCAGCTTATGAATGTGGTTACTGTATATCTCAATGGGGATCTTGATTCAGAGATATATATGAAAGTGCCTGATGGCCTTCTACTACCCAAGTCAAGTGACTACTTGATTGGGAAAGGTTACAAAAACAAAGAACAATGCCCTTCGTATTTATAAAGAAAAATAAGTTTCTCGATTTGCGATTATGACTCTTATGTTGATGGATGAACATAGGTACACTTAATGAAATAAGAGAAATCCTGAAACTAATTGAAATTTGAATTTGAGATAAAGGATCTTGGGAAAACTCAATTTTATTGAGTTTGTGGAATACTTATCCACCAGTTTGCATATGTCCAAAAGATGTTCAGGTAATTTAATATGGACAAAATGCATTCTGTTAGCACTCTCATGATCGGCCGATGTTTGGATTTAAAGAAAAATCCATTTCGTCCAAAGCAAAATGACGAAGAGATATTAGGAACTGAAATTCCTTGTTTAAGTGCAATAGGCGCATTATTGTACTTAGCTCAATATACTCGGTCAGATATTACTTTCTCAATGAACTTGTTAACTAAGTTTATTACAGGACCAACATAATATCATTGAAATAGTGTCAAGAATGTACTTTGACACTTAAAAGAAACCAGCGACATGGGCATGTTATTTAATATATAAATATTGAAAGGGACTGCAGATGAAATTGCAACCCTTAAGAAAATATTGAATGTTATCCTATACACTTATACACCAAATAATATGTTATTTGGTTCTACTAATGTTGGTTATATCTTAACCACATTAACGTTCTCAAATTGATTATGTATTTACCATGAGAAACATGGTGATATCTTGGGCATCAATTAAGAAAATTTTGATAGCTATCTCCTTAAGCTATCTAGAGATTAGTACCTTACACGAAGCAATTTGTGGGTGTATTTAGTAAAATCTCATCACATTCAAGGAATCAGTGGCTTAAGTTCTACCCCTTTACATCCTTTATGTATATACAAAAATATATTGCATGCATTGAACATATGAATTTGTGTTATATAGGTGATAATATAAAATATATATCACCGAAGTTTTCCTATAACATGCAATAACAATCTTTGCTCAAGATTCAAGTAATTTAAGTAAACTCTAAAGAAAATGTGGCTAATCTATTTACATAATCATTGTCCAAGATAACTTTTGAAAAACATCCTAAAGGAATTGGGATGTGTAAACTTTCTGAGCTCACTTGATAAATGTACCTATCAGTTGAGAGGTGTAGACTTCAGGGGGAGTCTTTAACATAGGTGCGTTGCAACTCATTTTTCCTTCGACCAAGGTTTATTTTTCTTATATGAATGTTACTTGGCAAGGTTTTTATCGAGGGCAACATTCATGCACCATTCATCCTTTTGATTTGGCACAAGGGGAAGTGTTAAAGGAAATTACATTTATGTGCCTTCATCAAAAGTATTTACTAGAAGGATAGTTTAGTCATTTCATTATGTATTCTATATTCATGTAAACCCTAGTTTGTAACCTATATAAAGGGATCACATTCACAAGATATAGTGGAATAATCTCCTGGCTTGGTACGCCCCCAAAAGTAGCCTTTCAGGTGAACTGGGTCAACAAATTCTGTGTTTTTCGTTCTTCATCTTTATCGATTATCCTAAAACATAATATAAATTCTGTCCTTCATACATATAAGATGTACATTTTGTATCACAAAGAAAACAACACAAATTCTTCCCCAAGATACCAATACAACACAACATCACAATTTAAATAAAATACATATACAACAGATCATCCAAAACTGATCTATGCCACCAAATAGACACCAAAGCTTCATATTTTGCCACAAAACTAAAAAACATATAAATCTGCACTCCAACAATATCAAGACACATTTCTCCCACATTATTTTGGAAGAAACCTGGCAGGGCTAAAAGGGGCAAGATCAACGAGTGTAGCACGTCCATCGAGCACGAGCTCAGAGACGACGACACCAGTGGCTGGGCCGTTGAGGATTCCCCAACCGCTATGCCCCGTTGCAACATAACATCCATTCACCGCGGGGACTTGTCCTATTACAGGCAAATTATCCTCGGTGCAAGGGATGAAGCACGCTTGCTCCGCCTTCACCATGGCTTCCCCTTCTACCAAGTGGCTCGACACGGTGCTGCCTACATTCTTCAGCACTTGTATAGATTCCGGAACGGGCAATATCTTCTGCGGGTCATCTGGAACATCTTCATCCGACCACATCCCAACTATGTATACTTCCCCTGCTCATTCATACATGACATATATATATGCACATGTTCAAACATTATTTTGATTACAAATAATATTTTTGTACTTCACCAATTTACTTAAACTTATTTTGAACATTCTATTATTTTTATCACCTAATAAGTTGCTGTTTGACTATTAAAATTTTATTTTAAATATTTTATATATATATATATATGTTTTTTTTTAAATTTACAAGTTATAAAAATTTATTTTAAAATTTTATATGTTGTTAAATATTTTATTTTATTAAAAATTTAGAGAGTGTTCTTAAATAACACCTAATTAATTATTTTAAAGATTGTATATCTTATTTCAATAATAATGAAATTGCCAATGTCATACGGCCACATTGAAAACCATATAGATGGCAAGATAAGAATTATACTAGCACATTGTTGTGTAAAAATTCAACGTATAGATGAAAAAAATTACTCCTTCCGTTCCGTAGGAATTTGCACCCTACGAGACAGTATATTTTTTTTAAAAAATGTGTTTATATATAAAATAGTGACATATGAGTAAATATGTGTAAAAATTTGTGAGTGTGCACGTAAATCAATATTTTTATTTTAGTATTGTGCAAATTTATGTGAGACGTCCAAATAAAAAAATTGTGCAAATTCATGCGACACAGATGGAGTAATTACCAGTTGAACGGGGGTGAACCTCCGGGTTCATGGGATTTTCACCTTGACCCGGATAATAACTCAAACACAACACATCAGCTGTAAATGCACTTGGATCTTTCGGCTCCAAAACAAGGCTATGAACTTTTACCGCGGTAACTCTAAAAATGGAGTCCAATAGCGATAAATTTTCACTCCAGGGCCCGAGCGCTAACACCACCGCATCGGCCTCAATCACTCCCCCGCCCTCCAACACCACCGCCTTCGCCGCCCCTTCCGCCACCTCCACCCTCTCCAATTTTCCGATCACCACCTTCAATCCATACTCCTCCACCGCCTTCGACACCAATGTCTCTGTAAACAGCTTGGGGTGGACCTGCGCCGTCGTCTCCGTCGTCCCAATAGTCCGCGGGCCTGTCGCCGGGCCATCAACCCAGGGCGGGAGATTCGGGCCCGGTGACGACGTCGTATCCGTCACTGTCACACTGAGGGTGGTTACGGGGCGGTAGGCATACAATTCTGGGCCGTTGAGATCTTGGGCGAGCGTGCGGTGGAGATTGAAGCTGGCGCGTGAGAGTGGAGAGACAGGGCTGTCGTCGAACCAGTCTAGAGCGAGAAAACCAGCGGCCTTGCCGGATGCGGCGCAGGCGATCGACGATTTTTCGACGAGTGTGACGGTGGCGCCTCTCTTGGACAAGAAGTAGGCGGTGCAGACGCCGATAACGCCGCCGCCGCAAACGACCACTCTTTTGGGCGGATCCATAGGCTGTGATGTTGTTAAGGGACAGAGCTACACTAATTTAAGTGTGGGGTTGGAGACAAAAATAAGCAGGTTGATGCTGCTGAATAATGATATGCAAATCATGCACTGCGCAATTTACAATCCACATCAAAATAATTGCATATTACTATTAAAAATATTGCATCTTAGTGTAATTTGTCCAATTTTTTTTTTAGTATAAAACGCTATCAATTTACATTAATGAATGATGCGCTGTATACTTACTCATTAATTAATTATATTAAAAAATGGCAAATTTTAATCCATAATAAACTTATCATGAACTAGTTTTAAAGTATTAAATATTTAGTAAGATGTATCAAAAATCTCAGTTAAAAGTTTATTTTGACCGCACCTTTTGATACACTTAATTAAATATTTGATATTTTATAATATATTTATTATAAATTATTTTCACACGATATCTCTTAAAAAATAACCCCTCCGTCCCTCTATAAATTTTTTATTTATTTAAGAAAGTGTATTATTTATTATTATATGGTGGGCCACATGTTAACTTTTGTATAAAGTAATGAAAAGACGTAAAAAAGTAATGGAAAATTGTAAAAAATGGTATTTGTTTATTAATATATGAAATAGTGTTGTTGTTTTTTATGGAATGAGAAACTTATAATGGGACATAAAAAAAAGTGAGAAACTTATAGTGGGACGGAGGGAGTATGATTGATTATAATAATTAAAAATAGAGGGTGGTTAAACTGCTTAAAAAAAAAAAAAGAGGGTGGTTAAATTGCTCAAGTACCCACGCCAACACAGTTGGCTCTGACGCCGATTTGATTGTGGGGTCCGGATCCGGAGATGGCAGGGAAGGATCAAGACATTTTTGGGCACATATTTTTTTGAAAAGAACGTATAATACCCCGTCCATACAAGACATATTTGAGCACATACTTTTCTTGAAAAATATAGTGATCATATTTGTATAAATATTACAAAAAGGATGAAGTATTAGTCATAGCTATCATATATTCAAATTGCACTCGTGGACATAAAAGTTTTATCTTGCCCACTTTCTCTACCTTCAAACCCACTGCTCAAAAATGGTGTAAAAATTATAGTATTGTGATCTGCATGGAGATTTTTCAATGATTTTGGTTTTGTTTTCCCAAGCTACTTGATTGTGATTATATTGAAGCAGATTTCAAGATTCATCCCAGAGGTTTTCGTTTAGTCACACACTTCATTAGCTTGTGAGGATATTTTGATGCTACATACAAAATAGGACATCCCATATTGGAAAGTCTGGCATTTGTATAAACCGTTTGAGGAAAGAGTTTTTGGTAGCTACGGACGTTTGGTATAATTGTAAGGAATAGAAAGAATATAGGAATGGAATAGGTATGGAATGAAAGTCATAGTTCTCGTATAGTTGAGTTATGATAGATTACTTAGTTTCTAGGAATCAAAATCATAGTAGAGTCATTCCAAACATACATACACTATAACTTTGATTACCATTACTCAACTATAACTTTGATTAATATTACTCAACTTACAAAATATCCAACCAAACACCCCCTCAAACAACCAACTACAATGGTATGACAATACAGTTGAACTAACAAGTCTTAGATACCAAAAAAAAGATGTGCATGTCTTTTATCTTCTTTGTTTACATGATCTAGTCTCTACACTATAAGCAACACATCTTGGTCACATTTTTATGTTATAAATTTTATCTACACAATACTTCTAAATAAGTAAAAATTATTTTAAACTCTCGAGTTAAAGCTCTGCTATCGTCAGATCACAAATTTAATAAAAAAACGTTGACAACACTTAAATTAAACAAGTATTTTGGACATACTTTTTCTCTTTACAGCGTTTGGACTTAAATCAGAGATATTGTCAAATATCAAACAAGTATATTTTCTTCACGACCAAATAGACAATATTTCTCTAAATTGCTTCCCTTTTTTTACCTTAATATTTTGGCACGAAGAAACCTGGCCGGATCAAAACGGGCAAGATCAACGAGAGTAGCCTGTCCATCGAGCACAAGCTCAGAGACGGCTGCACCAGTAGCTGGGCCGTTTAGGATTCCCCAACAGCTATGCCCTGTAGCAACATAGCATCCTTTCACCCCGGGGACTTGCCCTATTACGGGCACACTGTCGTCGGTGCAAGGCAAGAAGCACGCTTGTTCTGCCTTCACCGTGGCATCCCCTTCTACCAAGTGACTCGACACGCTTCTTGCCACCTTCTTAAGCACCAGTACAGATTCCGGAGCAGGCATTATCTGCTCCGGATTGTCTGGTACGTCGGCATCAGCCGACATCCCACATATATACACTTCCCCTGTTCATATACATCACATTATCATAAGTACAAAGCTCAAATTATGACTAGGAACCAGATTTCTGTTGTATGATGATATATTGTCCACCCACTTATACAGTACATCTAATTTGGCACTATATAAATAACCCATGCCCAGATTAAAAAGTTTACACCACATTGTTGGGGACATCTTTTGTATGACACTAGATATAAAAAAGAAAAATTTCCCAAAAACTTTGGATATCTAAGATGAAAATATTTCTTAAAATCACATAATTTTCATACAACAATCTCCACCAACACATTTTTTTCTTAATTTCTATGCCAAAAATAACCACAAACTTTAATAGTATAAATAGTTCGATGATAGTAATGCAGCATAATAATTTAAAAAAAAAAATTAAATTGGCATGAAATAATACCTGTTGGACGGGGATAAACCTCTGGGTCCATGGGCTTCCCACCTTCAGCAGGATAATAATTCAAAAACAATGCATGAGGTGTAATTGCAGAGGCATCTTTGGGCTCCAAAACAATGCTATGAGCTTTAAGCCCAGAAATCCTAAATATCGAGCCCAAAAGTGACAATTTTCCGGTCCAAGGCCCAAGCGCTAAAACCACCGCATCAGCCTCAATCACTCCACCGTCCTCCAAAACCACCGCCGTCGCCGCCCCATCCGCCACCTCCACCTTCTCCAATTTTCCTATCACCACCTTCAGTCCATACTCCTCCACCGCCTTCGACACCAATGTCTCTGTAAACAGCTTGGGGTGGACCTGCGCCGTCGTCTCCGCCGTCCCAATAGTTCGCGGGCCTTTCGCCGGCCCATCGACCCAAGACGGAAGATTCGGGCCCGATTTTCTACTCGACGAGGACGATGTCGCCTCCGTCACTGTGACACTGAGAGTGGTAACGGGGCGATAGCCGTACAAATCTGAACCGTTGAGTTCTTGGGCGAGCGTGCGGTGGAAATTGAAGCTGGCACGTGCGAGGGCAGAGACTGGGCCGCCGTCGCACCAGTCTAGAGCGAGAAAGCCCCCGGCCTTACCGGAGGCACCGCAGGCGATCGAGGATTTCTCGACGAGCGTGACGGCGGCGCCTTTCTTTGATAAGAAGTAGGCGGTGCAGACGCCGATAACGCCACCGCCGCAAACAACCACTCTTTTGGGCGGATCCATAGGCGGCGATGTTGATGAAGAGCAGCGAATTGAGAATTTGAACGGGTATGATTTGGGTTGTCGGGTTTGGATCCGGAAATGTCTGGGGAGGGTCGGGTGTGGAGCTGAGGTCATTATTATTATTGGCATATTTACCAATTACAAGGTGAATCGACACGTGTAAAATGCAATGGCTAAATGAATGAGAATTTATTGAGACGGCATTCATGCTGCTCATTTTCAAAGAATAAAATAAACTTTTTGTAAAAATGAAAAAATAAACTTAGTTCTATTTTTAATTTGTAGTGTTGTAGCCTAAAAGATCATTCTACATGTATATAATTCAAGTGAACACATACGTGATAAGTGCAAAAGGATTATCTTCAAATCAATTTTATCTCTTTTAATTAATTTTTAAAAAGAATTAAATCTGAGTCACTCACTCAAGTGAGGTATATGGTGATCAGGTGAGCTTACTTTCCTGATTATTATCTCAATTAATTAATTATTTAATTTGTACTATTAAATAAAGTAAAGTAAAAAGAATGTATTAGTGTCTTAATACTGTTACTTTATTTAATTTGAACTTTATATATTTGTTATGAATTATAGTTCAAACTTATGACTACTAGATTAGTTTAAATTTATTTTTGTGAGTTTGAAATCATTAAGGATTGTTAGAAAATTACTATTTCAATTTATTTAGGTGAATTTAAGTTTATTAAAAATTGTTTAAATGTTATTTAAAATTTTGAGTTTTCATTTAATTGTTAAAAAATTAAATAAAATTTTATAGTTAATTGAGTAGTATTTGTATACTAAGTTATCAATTAATAAAATTAATATATAAATCAAATGAAATAATAATATATCTTAAAGAATTGAGTCAAGTTTTTTATTAGAAATAACTTGAAAATATGCGATCCAAAGATAATCGATCCAATTCTATTAAAAAAAAAATATTGCTATCGCATAGATCGATACTGAACTGACGCGGCCAATTGGATCTATTTGAAAGCTAAAGTTATAAGCAAATAAATTTAGTGGTTTCCATGCACATTAGTATATGTATTTATATATGAGATGGTGCAACTAATGAGCAAATCAAACAATCTAATCAACTTTGATTCATCCATTATCTCTCAACGCTTTCAAAGTAACACACAACCGATTATCAAATACATTAACTGTTTCAATCAGCCTCTTGGGTCTCTTTTATCGAATTCTTCTTATACTACTACCCCGTCTCCTAAAAGTTTGTGGTACTTTTGGGGCACAAATTTTTAAAAAAAATGTAATGAGTAGAACGTGTATGGTAAAGATTGTAAGGTAAATATTTTAAAGTTGAAGATTTAAAAGAATATTTCTATTTTGGGAATGTGCAAATTTTTGTGGAACAAACTAAAAAGGAAAGTATGAAAATTTTTGTGGGATGGAGGTAGTACTAAACATTCCTAACTTTAAAATAGAAAAAAACTGTGATATCATATGGGCTTTTTTGTTACCATATTTATGATATAGTAAGGTAATATATATAAAAGAAATTAGTTAATATGTAGTAAGTTTATTTAGGTGTTTGTTGCAGTTATAAGTTACTGATTAATCATAATTCAAGTTATATATATATATATATATATATGTTATTTTATATTTGTTATTGTGTATTATTTAAGATACAACATAATAAATGATAAATTGTACTAAAAAAAAGTATGAGATGGGAGAAGTGGGATAGATAATACCGTAAAAGAATATTGTAATATCAAATCAAAGTATTATAATAATATGATAACAAGTAGTACGTTATAGTTCTGATAAATTTAAAAAAAAAACCGCATTATAGTGAAATATAAAACATTTATAACTATGTTATACCCAAAATAAAAGGGGCCCATACTTATGTACTTACCATAACATATATTATTTGCACGATTGAGATTATAATAAATATAAATAATCAAAGCATTCTTCCATGTACTTACTTTTATTATTATGTTGTGGGCTTGAAAAAAGTAAAAGAAATGAAAGATGTGTTGTAACAAATTCTTTAACATTTTGAGTCGATCATATATCCAGTTGAATGGCCCATATTCTCCACAATGCTCTATTTTAATATTATGTATCCTTTAATTTTGGGAGACTAGAGATGACACTTTTTATTCCTCACTTTTATAACTATTAAAGTTGATTCTCTTCTCGAAGCGACCACTAATGAGATTGTCTTTTATATTTATTTCATATTTTTAAATTTTATGTTTGATTTTTGGTCAATTATTATTTCTCTCTTTCACTTGTCTGTATAGTTGGGTCAATTATGAAATATTATATTTTTTAAATATTATTTTTAAATTCGTATATTATGTAAAATTAATTACTCCCTCCGTCCCAGAGCAATTTGCAGCGAGGGACACACAAATTAAGAAAAAGTAGAATAAAGTAAAAAAAATAGTGTTTTGAGGGTTAATTTGGTAAAATTTTATGTAAAAAGTGAAAAAATTAATTGGATTAAGTGTAATGTGGACCCAAAAAGTGAAAAAGTAATGGAATTTTGTGTAAATATGTAGATATTGTGAGGATGAAGTTTATAAAAGAGTTTCCTTTTTTGGGTCTGCAAGTTCCTTTGGGACGTCCCGAAAAGGAAAACTTGCAAGTTCCTTTGGGACAGAGGGTGTAATTATTATTTAATATTTTCTACTCCAATTTTATTACGTAGAAATTTTGTATTAATTAAAAAACAGTAGTAAAAAATATACTAATTTAAAATTATTTGATACTCCCTCCGTCCCAGAGGTGTTTTCACCTCTGGGATGACACAATTTTTAAGAAAAGTAGAGTGTTGTGTAAAGTTATATTATTAAAATAATGAGATTAGTTTGATTGTGAGGATAAAGTTAAAGTAATAGTTTCCATTTATAGGGTGTGAAAACAATTGTGGGACGGACGAAAAAGGAAAGTGTGAAAATAATTATGGGACGGAGGGAGTATATTTTACTCTATTATAAAAAAGAATCCCTAAACACAAGCAAATACTCCTCCTCTCAATCGGGTGGGCTAGCTCACCTGGTCACCAGATTTCTCAATTGAGTGAATGATCTGAGTTTGATTCTCTCTGGAAACGAATTAAGAGATATAAAGTAGAGAAAATCTAATACCACCGTACAATAATTCATGCACAATATATGTATCGTGGAAGTCCAAAATCTAGTTAATTGGGTCCCCTCAGAGATTAATTAATTGGACAAAAGAGTAGTTGGGAGGGCAAAATCAGAATATATATATATCTTGTGTATCTCTATCATAAAACAATGGCCTCTCTTGTCTGGAGGTTCGGTGGTACTTCAGTTGGAGGATGACAGGTTTAGATTACAAGAGATAGACTTTTTTTATTTTTAATCGTGGATGCTCATATATACTTCCCTCTCCAACAAAAATTTGCACACTTTCCTTATTTGAATGTTCCACACAAATTTGCATACTATTAAAAAAAAAACATTAATTTACGTGCACACTCACAAACTTTTACACATATTTACCCATATACCACTACTTTATATATAAAATTATTCTTTCTTAAAAAATGTGTCGTTCCGTAGGGTGCAAATTCCTACAGAATAGAGGGAGTATATATATATATATATATATATATTTATTTACATAAAAAATTGTATACCCTATGTATATAGTTACTCAATTATACAATTTTGTTGCTAGCAAACAAAATTACAAAAGTGTGGGCCAGGTGCAACAGAATTTATTAATATATGTGAACCTTAATTATTGCTTAAAATAAACTTTGAATATAGATTGGATAGTGGACTGCGAAAGTGGCGTCACCAGTGAAACTCTATTATTTCCCTTCTTTATTAGGAAAATATATGTACACTATTAATTTTCTTATTTCAATTTTATTTTAGCACTTTCATTATCCGTTTGTATTTATATATTTTGTTTGCCCTTGTGATGAGAGATTTTGTCGTTTCAATAGTGGAGATTAATATTAGCATGAAAATTAATTTTATTATCAAAATAATAAACACACAATAATTAATATTAACATTGTTAAAAAATAAAAGTCGTGTAAAAATTAAGTTGGAATGAAGAAAATATTATTATTTTTTACTTGGGGGGCATTTGTTAGGATGTAACTGTAGAAGCCAAATTAATTTGTTTGATGTGTATGAATGCATAACAATGGTAAAGGCAACACTGAAGAGGCAGTAATATGCGGTTCTTTTGTATCGGATCGCTGAATAAAATTCGGATCTTTATATTATTTTTAATGCCTACCAAACAAATTTTAATCAAGATAAAAAGTTGTATTATGGCTCTTATTTGGCCTACTAAACACAGTCTTATAATAATATCAAATTAAGTTTTATCTTAAAATTGACTTAAAGATTTTTAGTTATTTTATTAAAGGGACTATGTTTATACTATAAATTGTTAATATTTGTACTTTCAAATGTAACTTAATGCATTTTTTAGTTTATATTAGTTCAATAAAATTTTAATACTTGCACTTTCAAATGTAATTTAATATTTTTTTAGTTTATATCACTCCAATGAAATTTTTAATTTTCCAAAAAGAGTATTAATTTTTTTATATAAATGAATATAAAATTGAAGTACAATGATTATAGTTAACTTTTTAATTATATTTTATATAAATATTTATTAAAATGGATACTTAGTGAGATGATAATTGTATATTTGTTTGCACACCTCAACTTCTGAGCAAGGGTAAATTGATTGATATTTGAATTGAAAAAGAAAAGTTAGTACATTTTTTTTATCAGAAAAATTAATAATATTATTATGAGTAAAATTCAGGTATAAGATATACCCGAAGACAAAGAGAGTTTACAATCCATCCCTCATTCTAACACTGCTCTAGGATTATCTAGTCAATCACCAAAACTAAAATTTAAACACCTTAAATCATTTACACACAACCAACTCCATACTCTAACTTTTAACTCATCAACTAATTTCTCCATAGAAAAGGCGTCATTCCTAAAAGTGGTCTCATTCCTCCATTTCCACAATAACCATACTAAGCCTAACCAAATACAAACAAGCCCAAGTTTACCTCGTTTTCCGTAGAGAACACCACTATATGCTTGAATGTGCACATGAGGATTTGAGTGAAAAACTGCCGGAATCTTTAGCCATTTAGCCATCTCCATCCACACCATATAAGAAATATCACATTCAAAGAACATATGCTTCATAGATTCTTCTTGGTTCCCGCATAAGACGCATTTCAAATCAACATTTTGATTTAGAATACCTCTTGTTTGAAGGTTCAACTTTGTTGGCAATCTATCTTGAATCAACCGCCAAGCATGAGCCTTCACTTTAGGAGGTACCATCTTGTTCCACAAAAGCTTGTAAGTCTTCTTTTCGTATTCGCTAATCTACCCCATATTTCTTTGTGACAACAATTGATCATAGGCTGCCTTTGTTTCGTATTTTTCACTTCTAGCCGACCTCCATTTCCACGAGTCCCCAACGCCTTGTTTTGGGATAAATCTGTTCAAAGTAGAAACAAAAGAATTTAGAATATTAAGCTCACGATCAAGTAGCGGACGTCTCCATTTCCAATTCCACTGCCACACATCCCCCACCCAAGCTCCCATTAACCCTACTCTACCCTCCTTTTCAAGATTAAAATTTATAGTCTCGGGTACCTTACTCTCAATGTCTCCTCCCCAACCCATAAATCATCCCAAAATAATGTATTTTTTCCATCCCCCAACACATTTTCAATACCTTCATAAAACCAGCCCCCCTCACTCCCTGAAGTGGTGTTAATTATATCTCTCCACCATCCCGACATCTTACTCCCTAAGCTCCTTGGAAAGACAGCTGCCCCTCTACCCCAATTTTCCCCATATTTTGACTCAATGACCCTTACCCACAAATTTCCTTTCTCACTCAAGAAACGCCACATCCATTTACCCAACAAAGCCTTATTAAAAAGGCTCAAAAGTTAGTACATTCTTTTGTCATAATGTAAAATAATATTATATCAATATATTGTATGTAATTGTAATAATTTTATACCATTAAATTGGATCAAGTGAAATATATAATTTGAGATGATCAATTATTTCTTAATTTGTAACTGAGCAATGTATGTACACGTAGAAGTGATAGTAAGAAACTTGGCGTTAATTTTTTTTAAAAAAATAATAATAAAGTGGCTCGCAAGTTGTAACTTTGAATACATTATTTGGGTAGGTTTTAGATTCAGTTAAAAGGCTTCGAGACAATAAATTTCTTGATTTTCAACATTTTATATTTTTATTAGAATATATTTAGAATGAGAAATTATTTCTGAAGATTTATTCCAACTAAAAACTAAGAAAGAGAAAAGCAAAAGTTTTTTGTCCAACAAAAAAAAATGTATAAAATCTCTTTTCTTTAAATTATTACTATCTTCGTCTCAAAGAAATTCACACCCTTAAATTGACACATTCTTTATAAGAAAATAATTCTTTAAATAAAATGAATGCACACGTAAAATTTTTTTAATAGCTTATAAATTTACAAAAATTATATCAATAAAAAAAATATGCAAATCTATGGAAGAACACTTTCTTTTTTTCAAATTTTAGATAATAAAAGAAGTTAATTGGGGTCCAAACAAAATGTTAAATTGCATGTAATCGTGATTCCTGATAAACTTAATTAATTAAAATTAAATTAAAATGGGACTTATATTAAAATTAAATTATTCAAAGTGGGACTTTTATTGATTTTAAATTGAAAATGCATGGCCTTGTCTATCACTCACATTATTCCCAGAAGCTTCTTCCTCTGTTTCCAACTAATTAAAAAACTCACACAGACACAGTGTTTTTTTGAATAAGGTACAATCCGGAATAGCACGGCATGAGCGAGAATCATGGGATGTGTAGGTGGGTGGCTTTGATCTATTTCTTACGTACAACCCCCCTCCAAATAGCCCATATTCATTTCGTACCCTAGATAGATGCATGCATGATGTTGTCTTTTTCCTACACAAACAAACAAATCTCTATCTACACCCCCTAAACTTAATTACCCTCAAATTATTGAAATTAGTCGTATTTACTTGTGTTGAACCTAAAACTATAAAAAAAAAAAATAGTTGTAATTATAAGCTAATGAATATGTTACATATTTACAATCGGAGCGCAAGACAGAATTCCAGTGAAGAAATATGCGTCTCTGCGTATGTAAGTATTTTGTGTGTATCTACTGGCATTACTATGTCGTAAATGGTAATGGTGTTCTGATTCTATTCCCTCTCTTTTCCAGCTTCTGAGAGCTGATATTTATATATTGTGGGGAACAACGTAGCTTCAGTGAGTCAAGCTCATATGATCCCTTGGTTAGGTCCCTGATCGTTCTCTGCAGCCCTTGTCTCTTGTACTATTCCTCTTGGATGATATATTTGGCCCACAACAATTTACACATTTATTGCGGAATATATATTAGAAAAAATTTGTTTTTTTTAATAAATTTATGTATTTATATGCAAATTAATATTTTTTTTATAATAGGTAATTAATATTGAGATGTTGTGTAGGGTTACAATTTTTTATTCAACCAACAAAAATGCATTCTAGCTGTCATGCACACCCAACTCTTGTAAAATTTACCCTCATCTAGTGGAGCTTTTCTTTTGCTTTTCTATCCCATTAATTCATGGTTCTAAAGTAGACAAACCCATCTCTATATTATAAGTACTTAAGTTAATTTGGACTTATTTTGTGTTTAAGTTGCTTCCAAGTTCCAACAGCTTCTCTTTGGGGCGACGACTTCGGCTTTAACAACTTTATGTTTATTAATTGCTCTTTCTCAAAATTGGGTTAGTGGTAATTAAATTTATTGCAAAGATTTATATAAATTCAGGTTCGAATTTTATTTTTCTCAATTAATATCACAATTTAATGTATAAAGAAGTGTCATTGATTAGCATTCGATGTGTTACTGTTGAATATTTTAAAAAAGAACAAAACACACAATCTAGTATTCTTTAGGTAGTGATTCTTCGTATGCTAAATAGTGACATTTCATATAATAAATACTACTCTCTCTGTCCCAAGATAAACTTCACACTTTCCTTATATGGACGTCCCAATTTTTTCTTCACACCCAAAAAAAGGAAACAACTCACACTCACAAAAGTCAATAAAGTACACATTTTTATATTTTATTATTTAACTTCACACTCACATACTTCACTTTTCCTTAATATGCGTGAAACTCCACCTATGAAGAAAATGTTGGGACGGAGGGAGTAATAATTTTCGTTAGAAAAAAAGCTCATGTGAATTTGAGTTCACGTTAGATTTATATTTTTGAACTTTATTATTAATGAAAAGTTCTTGTCAAATTGTAACAAGCGTGACATTTAAATAAAATAAGGATAATTTTATAATAAAAATAGATTAATTTTTTAAATAATATATTTAAATTGCACGGTGCACTTGATCTGTATAAAGCTAAATGTGCAACATATCATGTATACATGGAAAGTAATTTGTCTTGATATGACACCTAATTAAACAAAATAGACAAAGTATTGTGAGTACAAGTTTTGCTGTAAATTATGATTGAAGGGTATATGTGATTTTTGATGTGGGATAAGTGTCTGTCTCACTGTTCGTAGTTAAAAGAGAAGGAAAATAGTCTTCAATCTCACATCCAGCTCTGAACAGAACCAGAACTGGAGTGTCAACTAGAAAGTTAAGGAAAGTGTCTCAGAACATAGGAGTTATTTAGATAATAACTTCAGAAGGTTAAACTCTCATCTCTGGGAGAGTTGGTAAAACCAGAAGTCAGAA
>JAPKLY010000049.1:300206-353759 GCA_026898435.1 Prunella vulgaris
TCAACGCTGGGATCCCTCCCGGCTTGATTTCTTGCAGATTCTCATCGAAAAACTCTGGAGCCAACTGTAGGAGCTGGAAAGTTATTTCAGAGAAGCTCCTGCCATCATCTCTGGTTAAAGAAGGATTTTATTTTGCTAAACTCAGGTAAAACTTGATTCATCTCTACTTATTAAATTCTTGTTGATGCATGTGACGTTTCTGTACACATCAATTTTTATTAGAAGATATTAGTTTTGAAGTGTACTAATTGTTTTCAACAGTGATTATGAGTTGAAGGGTATGAAGGGCATGCACTATTTCACTAAAAAAATATGAGTTGTTCTAAAAAAAATAGCTACCAATCAATTTCATCATAGACAAATTTCAATATATATACTTGGATATAGACTTGGCATTTTATACTTAGATATTATACTCTTTTTGTCTCAAAACTACTTTCACACTTGTTTTATTTGGATGTTCCAACTCTACTTTCACACACTTTAAAATGAAATTTTTTACACTTACAAAAGTCAATAAAAATACATTTATTTTATTTTATTATTTACACTCATACACCTACTTTTCTTTGGTTCACGTGCCTAGGACAACCATTTAAGTAGTTTTTTTGGGACGGATGGAGTAATATTTTATTTTTTATATTTAAATATGAATAATTTAGTTATAGAATTAATTGTTTTAATTTTACACGAATCACGAGTATTATTGTATTAGTTATTTTTACTAAAGGGTACAAATTATTTTTATTAAAGACTACGAGTTGAAGGTATGAAGGGGAGAATTATTTTTTTTCAGAATCGTAAATTAAGGGAGTGCGGAAAAAAAAGACCATAACTTTTAGAGCTTGCAGTCCTAAAAAGTTAATGTTGTTCATATAAAGTGTATTACTCTCTCCACCACATATCTATCTTCGTATTTATGTTTTGACACATATTAAGAAAATTTGATTTATGACTTTTTAACTAATTAAAATGAGTTTTCATTTTTATTTTTGTGTATAAAATGAGTATTCTTTTGAATATTATATCAAATTTGTTTTCCTTTTAAAAATGTGAATAGAATTGAAATGGATTGAAACAGAAAGTGAAATGATAAAAGTGTACATTATTGTAAAGGTTGTTAGTTCTTATCACTAAAGATATAAATATCTTATGTAAAAAAATTGCAAAAAATAGTTTATATTAAAGAAGTTTCATGCTATACATTAATACATATTCAATTTACAAAATATTCGCAATATATTTGTTGCCTCAATTTAGCCCAACATTTTATTATTAGATAAATTTAGATTAATAAATATTGACCTCATATACATCGACTTCTAAATATATTTAATTAAATATTAGCACATAATTTTTTTAACAAAATTTACAATGAATTTAACATGAAAACACATGAATCATTTTTATAAAAATTTTATCACAGAATTATATTTTAAAACAAAATAGATATTAAAGTGAAGCTCTTCGTCTCACCCAATTTTTTTTTAGAAGAATTAGGATATATTTGGCTAAGAATGATAGTTGATGATATGAAAATGGAGATGGAAACAGGTGAACGGAGCAATCATGTAAACAGTAAAATGATGTTTAGTTAAGGATAGAGAAATAGAGTTAGATTAAATTTTATATCAAACTAATATGATGTATTACTTTATTATTATTAGTTAGTGTGTTAATAATTGTGTTAGTGAATGAATTAATATTTTATTATTATATAAGACTATATTTGGTTCGTTAGATAAGCTAAGATAAATTAAATTATCTTATTTAATTTGAGGTTTGGTTTAATGGACAAAGACCCAAGATTTATAAAAAGTCCAAAACTAAAATTAAATTATCTTGGTAGATAATATTATCTTAGGGAAGAGGTATAATAATAATCCATTATGATCATCTTTACAAAAATACTCATCTTATATTGGAAAGGAGAATCATAATTCACTTTAGTTTTTGTTTATGATAAAGAGGGCAAAATTGTCAATTGCATATTTTTTTTATTATTAATCTTACAATCCAAACATTCAAAATGTATCTTACATTATTAATTATCTTAATCCATCAATCCAAATATACTATTTAAATTTTGTCTAATTATCTTGAGTTATTATCTTGTCAATTGAACTAAATAAGTCCTAAGTGGATAAAATAAAAATAGAAGAGAGAATTTGTAGATGAATGAAAATGCTACTCCCTCCGTCCCCCAAAATTATTTCCATTTGTATGGATACGAGTTTTAAGAAAGATGAGATAAAGTAGATAAAAAATAGCATTATGGAATAATTGTGGAGTCCACTAAAGAATAAAGTGATTGTCTGTAAGTGTGATAATAAAATACTAATATTTTTCAAAATATGAATGAGAATAAATTTTGGGCCGGACGAAAATGGAATAAATTTGGGGGACGGATGGAGTGTTATATAATATTATAATTATATGAAATTTTGTAAAAAATAAAAATGTAAAACAGGAATTAATGAATATTTTGGATAAAAGATAAATTTGTTAAATCCAAAATTGGATAAACTTTAATAAATTTCCCCAATAATGAAATTAATAGTATTTTAAAGAAGGAGAATATTCATAAATTATCCTTAAATTTGAAAGGGGGAAGGTAGGAGGAAACCGCTCCGGCGGTGCATAGAGGAGCGTGCGAGTGATGGGATTATTTACCCGCTATCCGTACACCTAAACTTTATATGGAAAGGGAACGCATACGCTCTCCTCTTAGTAAATAATACTATTCTCATTCAAATATAATATTATTATTATTATTATGAATTACAGGCTGTCCTGACAGGATTGCAGTAATGATTCGCCCTCCGATTCGGCGACCGATCTTGTCGTTATGTGCCACGTCACTAATTCCGTGCGGCCGTTTTCTTACATATCTTAATTCAGTTTTATATTACTCCCAAATGCCCTCCAGCCTGTCCCCCCACCCAGTCAAACCTTTTTATGTCTTCTAATATATATATTAAAAATAATTTTTAAATTAAATAAGCTTTTATTCTCAACTAACGATCTTATCTTATGTTTGTTTGGGCGTTGTTAATTTATTCAAACCAGTAGTTAGAATTTGCCAATTGATTTATTTTTGTTAGAGATATTTTTGAGATATTTTCTAGCCATGAAATATGTATGTAACTATTTTACTCCCTTCATTTTTTTAAATTTATTTTCATCTTTATGTGCACGAATTTAAAAAAAAAAAAGATAAAATAGATAAAGTGAGAATAAAATTGAATAATTGTAGAGTCCACAAAATAAAGTGATTGTTTGTGAGTATGATAATAAAATAATATTTTCTAAAATAGAAATGAGAATAAATTCAGGGGATGAAGGGAGTAGTATATAATCCACAGTAACTATATTATATACTCCAATAGTCCCCTAAATTTATTTTTATTTGTGTGAACACGAATTTTAAAAAAAAATCTTAATCCTACAAATTTGCACCCATAAATTTCTCCCTCAAATATTTGGAATAATTATTTGAAATGAAGATATCTTAAACCTAATCCAACAAGATTATTTTTCAAATTTAGAAGGTTTTATATGAAGAAATGGTAAAGTATTATGTACTCACTCCGTCCCAGACCAATTTGCACACTTTCCATTTTGGGTTGTCCCAAACCAATTTGCATACTACTTAAAAGGGAAACATCGATTTGCGTGCACACTCACAAAAATTTTCCACACATTACACCACTATTTTATTTAAAAAATACATTTTTCTTAAACTGTGTGTCATCCCAGGGGTGCAAATACCCCTGAGACGGAGGGAATATATAATACACACAAAAAACCAGGTGGGTTAGCTCACCTGGTCACCGGTTCCTCACTTGAGTGAGTGACCTGGGTTCGATTCCCTTTGAAAACGAATTAGGAAGGAGATATAAGGTTAAAGAGACTTGGTGAACTAACTTCTAACAACTAACATTTACCGATAAAAAAAAAAATATAATACACACAAAATAGAGTCTGTGTGTTCAATTTTGACTTGTTTGACACGGATACTAGGATTCTATTTCTGTGTGTAATACACACATAATATTTACTCTCATAATACCGTATTTTCTTGTTAAATATAAATAAAACTGTTAATTTACAAATTAGTTATTATTGATATTTATTAACAATATTATAATATCAATAATCTCAATTTTTAATAGTACATAATCATGACTAAATATTTAATATATTAAACCTTCGAAAGAAATTTACAATAAATTTCTCATTAATTATTTTCATATAAAAATTTATCTTCCAAGTTCACATTAGCCAAAATAAGAGTGCCAAGTTTAAAATTTCAAATTGATATTAATACCAACAACTTTTAATAAAGGGTGCCACTATATATACATCAATTTCCACTAAATATACCCCAATTACTAAATATACCCTATTTAAAATAAAATATTAATCTAAAACACTAAACATACCCCATTTTCATCCTATTATATCCTTTCCCATTTTTCACGCTCCTTTTGCCACAACGCATCAATCCGCCAGAACCTATAGAATCTAGTTTCAGTGAATGTTTCGTCTTTGAGAACTCTGCTTCCTGTCTCTCTTCTCAAAATTGATAAGTTTTCAAAAAATGTGTCTAAAGTCGAGGTTAATACGATTCTCATTCAAGAATTTAGTGATTGCATTTTTAGTGATTTTGATTCGGAGGAATTCTTCGTAGATTTTAATTTTCTTATTTTTTCATCTCTTCTGCAAGTTGTTTTTATATTTTTAAAAATAATGATTCATGAAAATAGGGGAGGTGGTTATAAAATTTAATTTACATCGGCGACCTTGATTTCCGATCAAGTTTCACGCTTCGAGGATATCGGACTTGGGAAGAATCAGGGGATTGGAGGCCAATGAAGAAACGTGCACCATTTGTTTGACTTCTTAGGATCAAATTCTTATAATTGGTACCTTCAAACGTCGGGTTTCCAGCCATGATTGTCCAGACAAATTCACCAACAAATTTTGTTTTGCGTTTTTAAGATAATTTTGTGCTGGGTGTCGCAATATACCCCAATTTCAGTTTCAATGGATGTTTGTCTTCGAGGATTTTGTTTCCTGACTCTCTTCTCAAAATTGATGAGTTTTCAAGAAATGCGTTGTAGAGTCGAGATTAATACGATTCTCATTCAAAAATTTAGTGATTGCATTTTTAGGGATTTTGATTTGGAGAAATTCTTCGTAGATGTTAATTTTTAAAAATAACGATTCATGAAAATAGGGAAGGTGGTTATAAAATTTAATTTACGTATACTTTAATTTTATATTTATATATATAAGGATTTTTAATAATTTTAAATATATCTATTTTTGTCAATAAAATTTTAGGGTATATTTAGAGTAATTTGGGGTATGTATAGTGTCTACCTTTAATAAATTTACTGCTATAAATTTAAAATCTAATTCCCAAATTACGGGAAATAATGTGATTTCAAAATTCTCAAACTACGGAAAATACACTGATGTAAAAATTCTCAAATTTAAATGTACACAAAGTATTTATATGAGATAATATGTCATACAAGATATAAATGATAGTGCTTTTTTTAGGCTTAAATTTTAAAATCTTAACAAATTAAACTTATATAAGATTATCACCTCTATGCATGAGACTATTTTACATAAAAAAAAAATTGTAATACTCAAATTATAATCACATTATTAAAATATAAAAATATAACTATTTAAACTTATCGATCTAATGCAAAAATTTCTCAAATATATAAAATTGGATCTATGACTTTAATATTTAAGATTATAATGATTTTAAAAAAAGGATGATTTACATATAGGTTTAAGAAAGTCACTATATTCACAAATATGTTCAAAATATTTGCACAGAAACACATTTTTTTATGCGTTTTTTTCATCATATAGGTTCAAGAAAGTCACTATATTTACAAATAGGTTCAAAATATGTGCACATTTTTTCCAGAATATCCTTATCAAAAATAAGATTTTAGAATATTAAAACTTAGAGCTGCATATTACAATAAATTTGGGAATTTTTAGGAAACATTGAAAAAATATGCTGCAAAACTGTGAATTCATAATAATAGTATTTCGGGGTAAGATCTTTTACGCGTTTTGTGACCGAGACAATATTACGAGATCTTTTGTTGAAATAATAAATTTCCAAATATATTTTTGGTTCACATTATTTTTTATAATTATGGAATTAATATTTTAAAAAGAAAATATTTTAATTAAGAAAAAAATTATCTCTCACTTTTAATTTCACAATAATTTTTTTGAAATGTCTCACCTAAACCTCAAACTTTAAAAAATAATCATTTTATAATATTTCTTTTATTTTAAATTTTTTTGACTTTATTAATTTAAAATATTAATAAAAAATATTTTTCTCATCAATGTGAAAAGTTAATTAGAAAGAGTATTTTTAAGGAATAATTTTAGATTGATACTATATTTTTAAATTGGTGTAAAATATTTATAGTATAATATTTTCTTCATTCCGATATAAGTTGCTCGTTGCTTTTGAACACACGAATTAAGGTAAAAATGAAAAAATATAAGTGATATAATAAAAAAATTGAAAAATATAAATAATATGATGAAAAAATAAAAAAAGTAATAGGAATAATATAAAAAATAAATACTCCCTCCGTCCCAGAGGAACTTGCAGGTTTTCCTTTTCGGGACGTCCCATAGGAACTTGCAAGGCCAAAAATGGAAACCTTTTTATAAACTTCACCCTCACAATATCTACATATTTACACAAAATGCCACTACTTTTTTACTTTTTGGGCCCACATTACACTCAATCCAACTAACTTCTTTACTTTTTACATAAAATTTTACCAAATTAACCCTCAAAACACTATTTTTTTTACTTTATTCCTTTTTTTCCTTAATTTGTGTGCCCTCCACCACTTTTAAGTTGCTCCGGAACGGAGGGAGTAGTAGTTTCTAAAAAAAGTAAATAGTAAATAGAAAACATATAATAGAACAAACAAAAATGACAAAATGAACAATATATAATGAGACGAGTGGTATAATAAATGTAAATTAGATAATACAATTATTTTTTTATATATTTTATCAATTTAAAATATATGATTTTATATTTTTCTTAAATTGAAGTACTATTATTTTGTAACTGTTGGTATTAGTAAAGATGAGAAAGGAGCCAAAAATAAAAGGGGGAGTGTGAATATTACGCCAGTAAAAAGCGGGTGTAGGGTTAATGATAGATGGTGCATATGTGTAAGTTAGTGTGGAGCTCCGTTGAGACGCGTGTACCATTGCCAGCTGTTTCCCATATACACCCAAATCCAACCGCTTCCTCTTGCGGTGCACCATCACGCTCCCCCCCCCCCCCCCCCCCCCCCCCCCTCACCCACCCTCGGCCATCCCTATCCCCTCTCTCTCTCTCTCTCTCTCTCTCATATATATATATATACACACATACATACATACATATATATATATATATATATATATATATAAGCCCCCATCCTCTCCTTGACCTGTAATAAACTCTCTCCTCTCAGGAATAAGAAATCTCAACTGAAAAATCTAATCTCGACCCCTTTCATGCTTCTCTGAAAATTTCAAAAGAAGGTATAATGGCAGCCAATAGTAATGGTGGAATTTACCATAAATCGGATGCGGATCGGATCAAGGGTCCATGGAGCCCCGAGGAGGACGATCTGTTGCAGCAACTTGTGCAGAAACACGGCCCCAGAAACTGGTCCCTCATCAGCAAATCGATCCCCGGAAGATCCGGCAAGAGCTGCCGTCTCCGGTGGTGCAACCAGCTCTCGCCGCAGGTTGAGCACCGGGCCTTCACGCCGGAGGAAGACGACACCATAATCCGGGCCCATGCTAGGTTTGGGAACAAATGGGCCACGATAGCCCGCCTCCTATCGGGCCGAACCGACAACGCCATCAAAAACCATTGGAACTCTACCCTTAAGCGTAAGTCCTCTTCTCTCAGTTTCGATGAAGGTGATAACAACGAATTCGGGCCTCACCCGCCCCGCCCGCTGAAAAGATCCGTCAGCGACGGGGCGGGCGCTCCGTTTTCGAGTTTTTACCCGAGCCCCACGAGCCCGTCCGAGTCTGACTCGAGTCATTCGAGTTTACCCGCTTCGCATGTATTTAAACCGGTGGCGAGAGCCGGCGGTTTGTTGCCGTCTCAGCTCGGGGAGTCGTCGTCTTCTTCGGTCCAAGTCCAAGACCCGCCCACTAGCCTCAGCCTTTCCCTTCCCGGCGTCGAGTCAACGGAGTCAACCAACTATAAAGCCGAACCGGTTCCGGTCCATTTGCTACCGATTATTTCACCTCCGCCATCTACACCACAAGGGCAAACGCCGGCAAACAATAAGGTGGGACTTGAATTAACGGCGTCTTTATCGGCGCCGGCGGAGCAGGACACGGTGTTTGTGCCTTTCAGCGCGGAGATGATGGCGGTGATGCAGGATATGATCAGGGCGGAGGTGAGGAATTACATGATGGGATTAGAACAGCAACATCACCGATCTCATCAACAGCAGCAATATTTACAGATTAATCATCCGCAGCAGCGTTTTCAGTATGTGAATGAGGGATTCAGGAATGCTGCCATGAAGTGCATTGGAATTAGCAAAATTGATTGATATATGGTTGTTGCGCCACAGATGGGAGTCAGAGTGCGATGAACAAGTGGAGAAACTCTCTGTTTCTTGATTAGTTGGAGTTTAGTTATCCTTCAAAAAAAACTGGTATTGTACAGTGAGGAAGATGAGTACAAGACCCTCTCTTCCTCTGGGCAGTTTTATGGGGCAGAAAAATGGCAACCTTAAAAAAATAAAAAATTTCAATCATTTCTCTTGTGTGTTGAATTTCTGTTTGTGATTAAATTAATGTTGGGGAATAAAAGATGACAAAAGTGGGGGAGAATGCTATTTCTGGTAATGCTGTTTATATGATTTAAGAGAGGTATTCTGGTAGTATTATTGCGTGGGAACAGCTAAATAGTATTATATTTTGCCACGTTTTTAGTTGTGGCAGTTTGGTGAGCTAACTCTTGTTATATTTAGATTAATCATTGTCTTCACGGAACAAAGTCTTATTTATTTATTGTATTATATACCAATTGAGTGAAAATGAAATGACATAATGATTGATGGGAGCTAAATTGGTCATTCTTCCACGCACGCAAGTGAAGACAAAATTTTATGAAAATCCAACAACTCTTATTTAATTTAAAATTTAATAAAATATAAACCCTCCCCCAAAATTTATCTATTTTATTTTTTTAAAAATTTGAGTATTAAATTGTAGAGCCGGACAAAATATAATGAATGGTGATTGTGGATTTAACTATAAAGTTGCGTATCAAAGCAGAAAGCGAAGATAGTTGGGATAACAACTAACTCGAGTCAAGTAAGGTTGTCATTTCGAATTCTTTCTCCACCATAAAAAAGGAAATGTGAAATTCATCCATGCTACACTAGGCTAGACCACCTACTTTTACCTTACCTAATGTTTAGTTGGCAACTTCCAAATATATTCAATGTTTTGTTCTGTACATGTATGGTTTAGAGGACTAAATAGTCAATCGGCCAAACACAGGACTATTCCGGCCAACACATACCCTTAGGAGATATATATATATATATATATTCACAATTACAAAAGCTTGATCCCCCCCAAAACCTATCACAATGGTGCGGCCTGGATGTTGCTGCTGCTAGGCTTCTTTAAACTTGTAACCATCGATTTTAACCTATCGAAAAGTTGCACAAAATCGTGCTTCCACGACCATGTTGGAGCATTCAGAGCCCGGACGGAATTCAAACAAACTAGAAGAGTCCCACCTTCATGGAGGAGGACCTGCACATTATTGTTATTATTAACATATACAATGAGACATAAACAATTAATTTTACTACCAGCAAAGTGGTATGATTTATAACTGAAATATAAAACTTACTGTTAGCCAAAGTGGTATAAACCCTGAAACAGATGTAAGAGAGGCCAAAAGAATGCTAGACAATGCCAGTGCAACATTTTGCTTCACCTGCATATATACACACACAAACTGTCACTATAAAAATCTGAGGGAGGGAGAGAGCGAGCAAGACAGATTTGAGTACCAAAGAAGTGGTTTGTCGAGCTTTAGCAACACAGAATGGAACCCCTGAAATATTGTCTTGCAGCAAAAGCACATCAGCAACAGCTATTGCCGTTGCACTTGCCCGCTCTGCCAGAACAATACCAACTGTGGCAGCAGCCAATGCTGGTGCATCATTAATACCGTCACCTACCATAATAAGCCCTCCACCTGCAAAAAAGTTATTTAAAAAGACAACACAGATCAGATCAATTTAAAAAGGTATTTTACTGCAAAACAAATAGCAAGTCCGGTAGCATGGAGTGATATCAACCTGTATCTCTGGAAATAGTGGTGACATGATAGAGCTTGTCCTCTGGCTTTAGAGAGCAGTGTACTTCCTTGATTCCGGTGGCATTTGCCACCCTCCATGCACTTGACTCATGGTCACCAGTTAGCATCATTACACGTAAATTTCCTTCACTTTGCAATGTCTTTATAACATCCAATGAATCAGCTCGAGGCGTATCTTCAAAATGAAATAGTGTCACCTGTACATGAGACCCTTTTTTTAGTTTCAATTAGTATCTGTTTTCACATTTTCAAATATTGCAGACACGAGAACATCTATGTTTACAGTTCTGCATCTGAAAACCTGGGTTGATCTTCACAAAGAGAAAATTGTTACTTTTAATTTTTATCTTGTAAATGTTTAAATCCTCATTTCCAAAAAAACGTGATCTTAGGTTAACACATATTTAAAAACAAGGTACCTATGAATCATAAATATTTAGATGAAGTCTTGCAAGAGACTCTCATGACACGTTTAAGGTTTTTGTAATATTCAAGTTTCCAAAGTATCATAAAAACTTGCAAAAAGTATTGTGTGTCATGCATGATGCGTGAGACCATCTCACCCAAGTTTTGGTGAATTTTAAAGTTTAGACACCAAAAATTAGACAATATAACTACCATACAAGAACATGGTTTCAACACCGCTTTACCCCTCACATATTTTTATTAAAAAGCAGAGCAAACTTCACCTTATTATTAACCAAAAGTGCAGCGCGGACAAACTCACGTCCATAAGAAGAAGAGCTAACTGCTTCCTTGAATCTTTTGGATTCATCATCTGATGAGAACAGAGAGGTAATGTACTCCACAGAGCCAATTGAAGCTTTTAATGGTTTACCACCTCCAAACCCTGGCTATAGCAGACAGAATGATAGCAGAGTTTAGAACAAATCCTGCTATACTCTAGCAAAAAGGACAATAAAACTCAGTAGCAAGTCCAGAGGGAATGATAAAAAGTACACAACTAAAACTAAGTGAATAAGAGTTGCTTATAGGTATATGACAAACCTAATGGAGCAAACCAATCTCAAAACTAATTAAGTAAATTAACTAATACCTACTACCTATTAGAGAAAACAGATCTCAAAAATAGCATCTTAAAAGGTTAAGTAAATTAATATTCAGTACCTCAATGCTAGATATTGTTGCAAAAAGACCTCTGCCAGGCAGGTTCTCGAAACTTTCAACAGAAACTGGAGGGAGATCCTTCCCGATGCTATGATCCACAACGGCCCTGCACACACCATTAAAGCAACTAAGAATATAACTCATTTGGAATAAAAACAGGCATCGTAAAAAGATTCATTAGGTTAATACTATCACATTTCAAGAATTTATATGCTTCACTGGGTTTTCTAAAGAACTGAAGTTAAAAATAAGCAAGCTCCTTTTGATATCATTAGAACTTCAATCATGGCCAGATTCATTTCTGCAATGCACTGAAACTCATTTGTTTCTCTATAACTGTTCACAGCATAGTAAAAAGGAACTTATTCTCTTTGGCCAAGGCATTTGTGCTTAATAGGACACACATTGAATTTGAAAATTAAATAAAAAGAAACCTTCCAATAGGGTGAGTAGTTCCCTTCTCCATGGCAGCAGCCAGAGCAAGTGCTTCTTTCTCACAGCTGGATACACAACAAGAGTCCACTGGTTTCTCGCTGTTGATAACATGTCCATGTATTGGTTCTATTGCTTTGCACATGAATTCACCAGTTGTTAATGTCCCAGTTTTATCAAACGCAATATTCTGGCATGAAGCTAGTGCATCTAGGACATTACCCCCCTTAAGCAAGATACCCTGTTAACAAGGTAAATGTTTATGATCTAATACATATTACACTGCTTAAACAACCATTTTAAATATATTAGTGAAATGGCTCAACTTGGAAACTAAACAAGTCAGCATCACTAGGAATCATTCAATTATGACATGCTTCCAATTACAACCAACAAAAAAAAAAAATATCATGACAAATACCTTCCTTGCGCAGGCGCTAATAGCAGTTGCATAAACCAGTGGTGCCACAGCCAGTGCACAGGGTGAGGCAGCTACCATAAGCCCCAATCCCCGGTAAATTGATCCTCTGCAAACTAGAGAACTAAGTAAAGTTAATTTCTTATACAGAGTTATTAAACATTGATGTAAATATACACAAATGAACACCTTTCTCTGAACATGAGGCACAAAAAATAAAAGTAAACACATGTTTTATGTCAATTGATTTAAGATCAAGTTAATATATATATATATACACAAACACACACACTCACCTCATTATAAGCCAAATCAATAACTATGATACACTCAAATGGACAAATTAATGGAAGGGCTTAGTAAAAGACCATTACAGGGCTTAGTAAAAGACCATTACAGGGCTTCAACTCTGTGGAAAGGGAAGGTACACTTTCAAGTTTGTTATCAGATAAATTTTATTTTGTCTTTTTATTTCTATTTATCACTAGTTTCTGTTTCTCGCTTTTGCTTTTTATCGCTCTGATGCCCTCTGAGGGATGTGGTGTTGTGGACACCAATACAAAACAAATCAAGTTTTACCAAAAATTTCAGAATAACAAAAAAAAAAAAAAAATTAATATGGAAGGATACCTGATGTAGTGAAAAATGGCCACTTAAAAAGAATTGGCCCCAACAATGCAATGGCAGCAGATAAAATTATAACTGCTTTACTGTACTGTTCGCCAAATTTGTCAAGCCATCTCTGAAGCTTTGGTTTACTCTGTTGAGCTTTTTCAGTCAATTGCACAATTCTATTCAGTGTCGACTCTTTCCATGTCTTCTTAGCCTAAATTGAAATTATGAATTTAAATAATGACGGAAGTCAACACAAAATTTCCAGGGCAGTAGCTAAGTGTAGATTGGCGGCATAGCCACATATATACTTGTTAAATGAACATGTCCTTCCATTAGACTCTCATATTAATATGCAATAATCAAGAAAAGAATCCCAAAAATAAAAACAACACATAAGTCCTCCGGATTCTAATAGTGACATGCCACCCCAATTTTTTGAACATTTCTAGTACAATTATTTTTCAATCATGATATTGTTTACTGTCAGGTTCTGAAGACAAATGTCACTAAATAAATGTGTGAAAGATCAATTATATTACACTTCAAAGGAAAATATTCACCAACAGAAGAAAGTGCATGGGGAAAGCAACTTCTAAACAAACAACTCCTGTAAAGATTATAGGAGGTTATAAAATTTTGCTGATGTTTTATTTAGCACTATCCAATTTTCGTCCTACTTAAGTGTATACTATATGCTATAACTTCAATAGGGGAGAGACGGGGGAATAGAGGCACGTAAATACCTTAACAATCAGCATACCATCCAGGTTCCTAGCACCACCTGGAATGCTGTCTCCAACGTTCTTATCTACAGGTTTTACTTCCCCAGTCAAGTGCTCTACAGTAATTGTTGATCTACCTTGGAAGACTTCACAGTCTACTGGAACTGACTGCTCATAACAAAGATATGCGTAAGAGAGTTACAGATGAACTCATACAATAAAATAAATCCTGATAAAAGCAATTATAGTGGTCTGCATCAGAACATCTTTGGAGGCATAAAGTTCTATAATGTTCTCAAAAACATAATACCAATACCAAGATTCACATGCCATGCGTTACAATGCATTCTTAGTTAGGTTTAAAGCTCAAATTTGAAGAAGGAATATGATTTGAGGTTTAACTCCTATACTTGATACATTGAAGTCTGAAGGACATGCTAAAGAAGATTTGGCATAAGACCGAAAGTGAGGCTAACCCAGCTTTGTTATAAATAGAAGAAAAGACAAAAAGCACAACAATATAAAAGAGGACATAGAAAGAAATTGAAATTATAGTCCACCCAAATATTATGACATTTCAGATCCTCAGCTTCAGGAAACACTCATCAAGAAATTCACCATAACCATCAGCGACCAAGAGAAAAATACCCAACTTATAAAACTATATTTGCATTTCTACCATCACCCATTTAGATTGTTGTATGGTAATATTTTCCGATACTTCAATAATTTTTTCTTGCTGTCACAAGCCTAAAAAATTACATCTAACTAAGTATGAAGACTGGTACATGTATTGACAAAATTCTGCTTAAAGAAATTGATCTGATTAACTTGTTTGAGAAACGGTAAGAGGGAAAGGATATACTTAGTATTCAAGTTAACTTAGCTGGATTCTTTCGTGGCTAAGCTAGAATTGCAAGAATATCATGATCAATATAAACCAGCAATGAACACAGACCCAAAAAGCTTTGACCAATATACATGATCCAGCATAGAAAGTTCACCATAAACATAAATAGGTTCTCAAGAATTGGACAATGATATTAAAAACTGTCAAAGCACAGACCTCACCAGCTTTGACCAATATATATGATCCAACTTCCAAATCATTCACCGAAACTTTTTGCATCAAATCAGAAAAACTTGGGCTCTGCCCGTACCCCACATCCAACACAAGCGCAAATTCAGGGTGGCTTTCTTTCAATTCCTTGACATCAATCATAGACCTGCTGGTGAAGTATTCCTCTGCAATATGAGCCAAATTAAACATGGCTAAAAGCAACCCACCTTCCAAAGCATTCCCCATAAACACGGATGCAAATGCAGCTAACGCCATGAGCACATGAATGTTAATTTTTCCACCGGCAATATCCAAAGCCGCATCAAACGACGACGATACCTGTACATCAAAACAAAGATTAAGTTCAATTGAAGGAACTGCGATAATAGGATCTTGATTAGTTGCCAATTACCCCAACAAGAGGGAAGGCGATGAAAGTGAGGGCTTTCTGAACGACGTTGACGGAAGGTTTAGGAATCAAGTACGGACAAGCTCCGGCGGCTAGAAAGAGAGCCATCGCACAGCAGCACAGCTGCAAATGCTCTCTCAAGAAGTTAGCTAGCTCAGTCCATTTGATAGCCTCTGCAAACCTCAGGAACGTTTCCTGAGATTTCGTCAATGGAGCATCACACCCACCACCACCACAATTACCATGATTATGATGGTGATGGTGGTGGTGGTGGTGGTGGTGGTGGCGATCATGGTCGTGATGGTTGCTGTGGGCGTGGCTATGGTGGGAAGCGTGGGCCGAGCATTTAATTGGTAAACGGAAGATTGAACGGAAACAAATTGGGGGTGTGGACTTTCTGGGACATCGGAAATTGGGGTTGAATTTGAGTTTGACTGTTTTGGTGTTATAGATTGAAGAAAAGTTTGATATGGCGGGTGAGTGCAGAGCTTCCATGGAAGAGAAGTGGAAGATCAGAGCATGGCAGATTGATCGCTGAGGAAATTAGAGTAAAGAAAGAATGGAAGGTAGGGCAGAATGTGGGGATTATTATATCATGCCATTGACACCATGTGCTCATCTTCACTCTTTTTTTCTGAAAACAACAAAATGAAAATAAAGTATATTTAATATATTTGGTCAAAACATTAAAATAAAGTATTTAATTTATTTTAATTTGTATATTCAATTCATAAAGTATATGAAAAATAAAATAAAATGACTTAATGGCAATTCTAAATATTTTATCATATTATAATAATGAATATGATTATTATTGTCGACGTATTGTACTTTTTTGTAAATTTAATTAAATATATTATGCATAATTAAAATATGCATTGAACTAATTAATTAAATTATTTTTATTTTTATTTGTTGGCTAATTAACTTTTTACATCAGTTAGTGTGTGAACCACATTATGAAATTATTAGTTACTAACTAAATAAAAACGCAGTTCAAATATATTTTGCATTGTATATAAATGTTTTTGCGTATAAAAATATTTTAATAACATATAATTTCAAATGTTTTTTTCCTCTTACGTATTCATACCGCATAATTTACAGGTATACATTCTAATTATATATAGCAAATTCATTATAAAATTCTATTATTCTCGTTGCATCAAAATACTATCTCCGCTCACGAAAAATACACTCAGCTATTCGCATGTGATTTAATGTAGCAATTATGGTTATTAACATCATATTAATTCTATTGTTAGTGATAATACAAAATTTTATATATTTTTTTATCTCAATATATTGTAACAACATAAAAATTATAAAAATTATAGAAATATTAATATTATTAAGTATTAGTGTGTATTACTATAGTGTTAAAATGAAATATTAAGGACATAATTAAAAAAATGTAAGTAAAACCATACAACTCAATTGCATCATTACATTTTTTTCCCTATTCAGTGACACTCTCATTTTTCGCACTAATCATTAAAAAAAACATCATTTTTTTTCCTTGAGAATTAAAGATCACATCTAAAGCACACCAATTGTCAACATCACTTTTTTTTTTCTTTAAAAATTGAAATTCACATCTAAAGCACACCAATTATCGGATAGAGATCCACTCTTGTACAGGAATCCTGTGTAGATGGTGATCATTGAATCGCGCACATGATTCAACGGTTTCCATCTGTACAGAACTCTCCTGTACGGGAGAAAATCCAAATCTTCAATTGTCTCCAATCAGCAAATATATAAGTGGCCTTTATAAACGAACTTTATAATATTTTATAATATTCTCTGACATATTGTATTAACGTGCAAAAAATAAAATTATTTATTGTGAACAGAAGGAATATTTCATAACGCTCTAATCATCCCAATATCCATCAGTACCTTAAATAGTAATAACATATTCCCTCCGTCCCAAAACTACTTTCACACTTTTCTTATTTGGACGTTTCAACTCTTTTTTCACACATTAAAAAAGGAAATTTTTCTCTCTCACAAAAGTCAACAAAATACATTTTTTCTTATTTTATTATTTAACTTTACACTCACATATTTATTTTTTCTTAATTCGCGTGCCTAGAACTACTTATGAAAGTAGTTCCTGGACGGAGGTAGTATTTTACAAACGTTGAAGACCAGAGTTTTCAATTCAAAATAGACTTTCTCCTCCTAGCCGCCACAATAGTATACCCCAACCCACCTCATTTACGAATAATAGAGATTCATTTATTTATTCAGATAATGTGTTCTTTCAGTTTGAGTCGGATTAATTTGATAAATTTAAATAGAGAAATAAAATAAATAATAAATTTGTGTTATAATTTAAAATTGACCATTAGAAGTGGATATATATATATATATATTACGTGAAATTAATTTTTTTTTAGTGATGATAATATAGTACTATTGTACTGTTGCGTAGTAAAATAATTATTAAGTTCAAGAAAAATATGAGAAAGAATTAGCAAATACATAAGAAAAGTGGGAGAACAAATTATTAAAAATTAGTGATACGATTTATATTTATATATATATATATATAATAGGAATGAATTTGTATTTAAATATTCTAAATTTCGATTTTGCATAATTGAAAGAGAACATATATATATATTCTTATGGGTTATCATATTTTATTACATTTATTGAGCTCTGCTCTGACTGACGTGTTGGATGATGAAATCGGCAATTATATACTCCCTCCATCCCGTAGGAATTTGCGTCCTACGGGACGGCACATTTTTTAAGAAAAATAGTTTTATATATAAAGTAGTTGTATATGGATAAATATGTGTAAAAGTTTGTGAGTGTGCACGTAAATCAATGTTTCCTTTTTTGGTTGTGTGCAAATTTGTGTGGGATGTCCTAATAAGAAAAGTGTGCAAATTCCTTTGGGACAGAGGGAGTATATAAATACATCTTAGTTATCTTCTCTCTTGCCATCATCTCTTATATAAAGAATCAAAATATAGATACAATTTAGTTTATATTATATTGTAGCACTAAACATTAATATGGTGGGAAGAATTGCGAATGCTTGGGCTGCCACCGATTTATCTGCCCATCTTTCTCCTTACTCATTTCATCTCAGGTCTCTTATAACCCCTTTAAATTACAAGTATTAATTTTATGCATTACAATTTAAATATATATTTTTAAATATACTAGTTATAAATCAATAATAATATTTTTATTATTATTATATATACAACAAATAAATATATCTTTTATTTATTGTGAACAGGGAAATGGGTGGTGATGACATTTTGCTGAGAGTGTTGTACTGTGGAGTAGACCATACAGATCTTCATCAGGCGAAGGGTGAACTAATCAGTAGCAAGACCAACTACCCTTTTGTTCCAGGGTATGTAACTACAAATATTAATTAAATTATGTGAATATTTAGGGTAGATACTGTGAAATTTATTAGGTGACTTACATATAGATTCAAAAAAATCACTATATTTACAAATAGGTGCTGTGTAGAAAAAAAAAAGTGCTTCTGTGCAGAAAAAAAATATGCTTCTGTGCAAATATTTTGAACCTACTTATAAATCATCCAAATTTATTCATAATACGAGACTGATATTATTACATGCAATTATCAAGGCATGAAATAGTTGGAGAAGTTGTTGAGGTGGGGTCACAAGTGAGGAATTTCAAAGTGGGTGATATAGCAGGAGTTGGAGGAATTGTTGGGAGTTGTGGTGAATGCAGCCTCTGCAACTCCAATTTAGAGCAATACTGCACCAACAGAATAATGACCTACAATCACTTCTACAAAGATGGGACTCCCACGCAAGGGGGTTTCTCTTCTGCTATGGTCATTCATCACAGGTAATCTGTCCACACTCTCGATTACGTCACAACATTACTTGCACACTTAACAACTCATACTTTTCAGCGTAAGTAATTTTGAACTGTTGAGTGAGTGTACCATACACCAGTTACATATGGAAACCGGGAGAGAAGGAAAAATATTCCACTAAATTTATTCACTATTTTCTTTTTCGTCCGTCCACAAAAAGTATGCACTTTTCTTTCATGAAAATCATCACCTTTATTATCACTCAGACAAGCCATAATCAATTACTTTATTCGTAAGTGAACTCAACAATACATCCATAGTACCTTCACTTTATCTACTTTTTATAAAAAAAAATCTGCAAACACAATAGTGCACAAATTTAAATGGAAAGATAGAATATTAATTAGCAAAACTTGGAAGCAGGTTTGCAGTTAAAATTCCAGAAAAGCTAGCGCCAGAACAGGCAGCACCGCTGCTATGTGCAGGAGTAACAGCATTCAGTCCTCTCAAACGGTTTAACGATTCTGGTAAAGCCTACAGAGGTGGAGTATTGGGGTTGGGGGGAGTTGGTCACCTAGCTGTGACTATAGCAAAGGCAATGGGTCATCACGTGACCGTCATAAGCTCTTCCGACAAGAAAAAAGAGGAGGCCCTGCACCACTTGAAGGCCGACGCCTTCCTCGTGACCAGCAACGAGGCCGAAATGAACGAGGCAGCGAGCAGCCTCGACTACATCCTCGACACGGTGCCCATCGTTCATCCCCTGCACCCCTACATTGCTCTTCTCAATGTGGAAGGGAAGCTAATTGTAGTGGGAGCTCCTGCTCAGCCACTTCAGTTTGTAGCTAGTGACATTATAATGGGTATGATTAATTTTTTTTAATATTAATACTAAATCGAATTAGTTAAATATTTTATTTAATTTGAGTCCAATTTTACAGGGAAAAAGGCAATTATGGGAAGTTTATTGGGAAGCATGAAGGATATTGAGGAGTTGCTTGAGTTATGGGTGGAGAAGGGTTTGAAGAGTATGATAGAGGTGGTGAAAATGGAGTATGTGAATGAAGCCTTTGAAAGAATGGAAAGGAATGATGTGAGATACAGGTTTGTGCTGGATGTAGCTGGGAGTGGAAGCACCAATTTTGAATAATTGGTGCAATTAATATTCAAGATTTTTAAAATTTTTATGATTTGGATCAATGTATTTTAGTATAATTTTGTTGTAATATTGTGCTTTTTTATTTTTTTCACAGTTTTGTCACTATGACAATTTTCTAGCAAGTTTTTGTTTCCAGGTTGAATAGACCCTTGTAGCATGCCTTTATCAACTTTCTTGTTCTTGCAACAATCAATAATCGAGTGGTTATTTTCTTATATATGTTGCCTACTATATATAGAAATTTTAAAAAAACTGAAAGCTGTAAAGCAATCTGTTGTGTAAATACGCAGCAAGTGTTTCACAACAAATAGGAAGTGCATGTAATGATTCTTTTTCTGGTGATCGGTTGAGTGATCGGGTATAACCGGTTATAGGACTTGAATCATAATTTCTTATAAGTTGAAGGACTAAAATCAAAATTTAAAAGGACTCAAATGATAAAAAAAAGAATAGATTGGATGAACACCGTACCCAAAAATATATTGATTGTTAATCTATAATAATACATAGCACAAAATCATCTATTAGTGGAAAAAAATAAAACCAGATACTTTAAAGTACAAATCACCAGTTTTCAACTGAGAAAAGGCCTAACTAGCATTAACTTGACTTACATCAGAGAAACTATGGAGCTCATATTCAGTTGGTTCGCTCAGAGAAGGCAAGTGTTGAAGAATATTCATCTGCAAACTCAACGAGACGTCTGTTGTACTGTCGTTATACGACACGTTTGGCACAGCAGTTTTTTGAAGCTGCAGAGTGTATTCCAAATCCCACAGCACATCAACCATATTAGGCCTATCATCCCCATATTCTTGCAAACACTTCTCCACAGTTTCACCAAATTTCCTCAATGAATTGGGATTGATTTTTCCCGCAAGCGAAGGGTCTACAATCTTATCTATCTCCCCCTTTCCCAGCCAAGACAGTGCCCATTCAGCTAAGTTTACTTCGTCCCTCGGAAGCAGGTTATTAATAACTGGCCTTGCACAAAGGACTTCGAGAAGCACAACCCCAAAAGAATACACATCAGATTTTAGGGTGAGTTGTGAGCACCTAAAATAGTCGGGATCTAAGTAACCGAAGCTTCCTTTAACAACAGTGGTCACAGGACTCTGATCAGGAGGTCCCAATCTAGAAAGCCCGAAATCAGCAACTTTGGCCACATAATCCTCATCAAGCAAGATGTTTGTGGACTTTATATCCCTGTGAATGATTGCCCCTCTTGAGCCAGTGTGGAGATAGTGAATACCTTTTGCTGCGCCTATGCATATTTGAAGCCTTTGCTCCCATGATAACTCACTCCTTGACCTTGATTCACCGGACTCTTCCTCCAAGAAATAGAGATGATCCCTTAAAGTTCCCTTCTCCATGAATTCGTACACTAGTATCATCTCGTTGCTTTCGTCACAATAACCAATCAAAGAAACGAGATGGTGGTGATGAATCTTGGATAAGAGGCTTACTTCAGTTTGGAATTCAAGGAAGCCCTGCCCATGCCCTGCCTCACTCCTTTTCACAGCAACTTTAGTGGCATTCCTCAACTTTCCCCTGTACACTTTCCCAAATCCTCCCTCACCAATAATCAAATTGTGGTCAAACTTTTTTGTAGCATGGAGAATTTCAGCAAAAGATAACCTTAACCCAAGGTTTAGATCATGAGAGGAGCCACTAACAGTACTTTTTCTACTCTCTAAACTTCCTCCTACAATAACTGCCACTGGATAGTGGGACGAGGCATCGTTCTTGATTTGTCTCTTCCTCTTGCACAAATACAAAAATGTCAAGAAAATAAAGATTAAAATCACACCTCCAACACAAGAACCAATAATGATGAATAAAAGTCCCTTTGTCGAATTACTTTCTTCTTGAGATGGAGCCAATTCAGTTACTAGCTCCAAGATCTCCACGCCATTTAAGAAAGCAACGGGATTATTACTCCGAGGGCCGACACTAATGTTCAAGAAACCATAATGATCAGAATCAACCACAAAATCATAATAAAAAGGAGCTGCTGTTTGTGAAACAATACCAAAAGGATATATCTCTTGCTCAAACTTGCTGATGGAAAGAGTGAAATTCACAAATTCGTTCGTGGTATCACTAACAATATCACAGAAATGCACCCTAACAAGATGTTTAACCCCTTTTTTCACATGGAATCGCCACAAAATATTGGAAGTATTAAGGCGTGTACTATTATCAGTTTTGAGTTCTTTGGCTGTGTTGTAAACAGAATTAGGGGCATCAAACTCTGTAGCCATTCCTACCTGGTAATAAAGCTTACCAGTGTAAGGGTCACTGTTCTTTGCTGCATCTTTATCACTCAAATAAGCATCATCAGGGATCCAGTATCTTAAAAGGGTGTCATTATTTGGCATAATATTAAACCCCCCAACATTGATCCTACGAATTACACGCAACGGGAAACCCCTGTGGTTCGCCATGTTTCCCTCACCACTCAGAGCAATTGCAGAATCAGGTATGAAATTTGGCGGGGCGAGAAACACTTCAATTGCATTGACAAAAGCGAAAGAGTTGTCCCCAAAATCAGGCACAAATTTAATCTTCAATTTACCCACAGGAATTGTGATTAAAAACTCTTCAATGGATGTGTTCTGGGAAGAGAAATTGGACAAAACACCAAAATTGCCAGCCTCAACACTGAAACGAGCATCGGAGAGATTTCCCAAAGCTGGAAAGGGGAAGAAATGAAAGCGTACCACATGAGTTCCACCTTGAGGTATACGGAGTTCATAGGTAGAAGGTTTTCTGAAAATTCTGGCAGTTTGATAGAGTTGAAAAGCTGATAACGATGCCGGATCTTCAACGGGCCTGCTGTTCTTTGAGGACAAGGAGATCGCCGGATAATTTTCATCGCCGGTGAAATCGCGGAGGCCGTAGTTGACGGTGGAAGACGAACCGCAGTTGATAAAGTAAATTTGAGGTAAAGTATAATCGGCGGAGGAAAAGGGAAGAGACGAGAAATGGAAGAGAAAGGGTAGTAAGAGATGGGCAAACATTTTGCGAGGAAGAAAGTTCTCCATTGAAGATGACAGAAGCTAGAATGATTAGGAAGGAAGGAAGGGAGAGCATGCAAATTGCACCATGGAAATTTATTAGTTTGGTGGATAATTAATTAATTAAATATTATGCGAGGTTGACCTGGGTGGACTTGTTTGATTCCAATATTCATCACACAAATTTTATATGAAAAATAGTTTATTATAAAATTATTTGCTTATTTCAATAAAAATATTAATTTGTTGATTTATATCTATATAAATGCATAAATTTCATATGTAATTGGTGCATTCATTCAACAGTTGAAATTATTTATAATAAAACTGATTGACTATACTGAAAAGTTTATGCTCTTATCAATTTTTAATATATACTCCCTCCATCCATGATAATTAGTCTACCTTAGTTGTGCACGGTTATTAAGAAAAAATTGATGTTGATGTGTAAAAGTGAGTGTATTAGTATAAAGAAGTGTTAATTATTAATAAAGTATTTGATGTGATGTGTAAAAGTGAGTATATGTGTATAAAAAAATAAAAATAATGATTGAAAATTTTCCATTTTGGGTAGATAGACTATTTATTGTGGACGGCTATTTAAGGCAACGTGAATTAATTCTCATGGACGGAGGGAGTATTTGTTAGTGTATAGCAATCTACCATTTTTAAGTACAATGAACTCATATTTCTTCAGTATAAACAACTTCAATTATTGAGTGAGTGCATCATGCATCAGGTGTATACCAGACTTACTCCAAATATAATATATATATATATATATATATATATATATTCCTTCAATCTCAACTTAAATTTTACATTTTTCTCACAATAAATTTCATATAAAAAAATCTCTCGTAATAACTACTTTGTTTCAAAATACCATTCATTTAGGCCTCGTTTGGTAGGCCAGAAAAACCTCTGAAAAAAAAACGGTTTCTTGCCTACCAAACGCATGAAAACATTTCTGATCTGCCCGACCCTTTTCATGGTCATCTTTCAATTCCTACAATTTTGTACAATTTGTTCACAGCGCTCTGAAAAGAAATTGCACCTCACCCCCACCGATACATTTTCATGACTCTCTCCATCCAATGCTCTCACCACTACTTCTCGCCAGATTCACACAGCGCATCGCACCGGCGCACATACAGCGGCGCACGCATCCGGATCTGATGTCTCCTAGCTTCAGGTCACGACGGAGGCCGGTGTCTTCAATCCGACGGCTTCGAAATCGGATTTGAGCGACGGGATAGTGTTGGTGGGCTTGCTGAAATTGTAGAGAAATTGCAGATGGTGGTTCCGGCTTTAGAGGCGACGGTTGCAGGCTTCGTGCGAAATTGAGGCGGTTGCAGGCTTGCATATGGAAACATTGAATCTTCGACGAAATTGACTGAAATGATGGTCGATTCCAGCGCGGCGAACAGGACTTTGATCGGGGGCGAAGACTGGTAGATTGAAATTGAGCAGGGGACGTATTGAAATTGTTCGGAATCTGCAGAAAAATTTCCATTTTAGTTGTTGTGTTTTATCAAAGTTTCTGGTATTGATTAGAGTTGAGTTGCTGTATTTTTCAAATTTAGCTTATGGTTGGCCGAGTTGTTGGTCATTATAGTATAATCTTTCTATTAATGTTGTGTTTGTTTTAGTTTGACCTACCAAACATCATAAATGTTTTATTATCAGACTTACCAAACATCAGAAACGTTTGTTTTCTGAACGAAACCATGAAATAGTTTCCACGGGCATATCTTGGTCTTTTTCCTATCTCATCTACCAAACGAGGCCTTATTAGTTTAAATTGTCAATAAAATAATTTTTTTAACACGTGTTCAATAAAATATAAATTTAGCTTAGAACTGAGAAAATATATTATATATACTCCATTTGTCCATCAAATATATACATCTTTCTTTGCACGTGGTTTAATGCAATATGTCGGAGGATATTTTAGGGTATTGTAAGATCCGTTTATGAATAAAGTGAATATTTTTAAAAAGTACATATGATGCAAATTTTTTTAGTGAGAACACTAAATAAAGACATACTCTCTCAAATTTCAGCATCAATGCAAAAAGTATATATGATGTAGTTTTAAAAAATATTAACTCTATTCATAAGTGGACTTCACAATATTTCAAAATATCATCTGATATATTGCATTAAACCACGTGCAAAAAAGGGTGCATATATTTGGTGAAGAGAGTGAGTATTTATTTATTTATTTATCACTATTTTATTATATAAATTTATTTACACAATTAAGTCAACAAGTAATCTTGAACGGGAGTAATTGAGTGGAGACCAATTATTTTGGATTTTATCTGCATAAAAATCACAATGCACATTGGCTCTTTCTCGTGTCATTCACGGGTGAGAAAACTTGTGACCCCGCATTTTGTTTGATTTCGAATTGAGATGAATTTAGTTGATGTTACGCTGTACCAACATCTCTATTGTTTGAAGGGGAAAAAAGTATTAATGAATGGGGGGAAACATGTCACACCATCCGTCATGACAATTATTAAAACAATTAACACTAAAAAAAAGACTCATATTTCAGCATCAATGCAAAAGAGAACACTAAAACCATTAAGGCGATGTTGGCATCTATTAACCATTTTTACTCGATATTTTGCCCTTATTCTCAAGTGTGTAGGTGCTTTTTCCTCCAAAAGAGATTAGAATACTACCAATCATTTTCTACAAACAAATAAAATGGAAGAACCATCCAAACAAGGGATACTTAATTGTGCATTTTTGTAAAATGAAACAAGAATTTTTTTTATAATAAAAAATGGCAGTAAATTCGTTTAACAAATTCATATCTATTGACTTCCCATACCAATACCGATATCTAAACTGGAGCATACCCTATCTTCCATCAAACTCCAAATAAAAGTTTATACACCAGAGCAGAGGCATAGTATAACAGCACAGATAACGTCCACTCGGTAATTCTGTGCCAAGATTCTTGGGAAATTCTTCTCTAGCCATGCTCGAGCCTCCAATTCATCACTTGAAAGTTGGATCAGATGCAAAGAAATTTCTCAATCATTAAGTCAGCAGCAGACGGGCATTTGCATATCACTGGTTCCAAATACACGCCCTAAAGTAAAAGGGATCAACAAAAACTTATCAAACAAGAAAACACAATTTACTCGAACGTAAATCTGATATTACATAGAAGCCAATAAGTGAACTCAACTTAGAATAGAAAATGATGTAGATAGAGATTAAATGTGTTTATTTAATTAATATTATTATTTATATTTGATATAGTTTAGGATCTCATTTAATTATTATTGGGTTGGGCTTTTAGGGTTTCAAGAAAGCAAGGGAGTAAGGTAAGGCTAAAAGCCAAAAACATATAATTGAATCCAAGAAACATAAGTGCCTCAAGGTTAGAACTTGGAACCATAGCAAACAAGGTTAAAATCTTAATTCTTGGTATGTTACAACATCCTTCAGGACAAATTGGTCAACATGCCTTTATACAATCATTACGACCACTTTCAAGTTTCAACACAACATATATAGTAGTCAGGTGGCCAAGGAATAAACAAGAGAAGCGTGTCGTGAAGACTGCTGGAATACAGAAGATGATCTAAAAAATGAGTAACTCGCCAAAGGGAGCTCAGCAGAGCAGCGTCCAACTGAGCCTAAACCTATAAAAAGTATTTGCATAGAAACTAAGTACCTATTATTCTGGAGTATGTGGAGTTGAAAGCTTGAACCAGAACCGAAATAATATTGAAAAGTTGTTGAAGCAACATCTTGGGAGTCATTTCTTGCACAAGGTAGAAAATAAGGTAAAAAGGAAAAACTAGAGGAATGGGGAGTAGTAGCTCTACACAATCAACCAAATACAAAAGTTGATTTTGCTACTACAGAAGCAACTATCTGAAAGAGCATAGCTCAGGAGATGTTTACTTCATGACGTGGATGGCTGGATGCAAAACAGGATGCCCAGACATCCATTGATGAGTTGGTGAGCTTACACCCAAATAGCAATATGAAATCTGAATAAAAAATAAAACCAAAGTTTCGTAGTCAAGCGCTTAAAGCAAGTCGGAAAAAAACAAAAAGAGAAGAGCTCAAAAAACCCTGATGTAAGCTATCATGCATGTTAGTTAACTCAAGCCACCTCAAAAAGAGTCACTACCACAAGGGAGTTAACAAAGCTCACAACATTGACATTTGAAGATGGATATTAAAGTCAGGAACTGATATGAGTTGAGAGCAGGTAATGATATGAAAAAATAGATAAATGTCATATTCATGAGACGGATGGGTACACTGGGATAATTTTTTGTCAGCTGAATAATATTTTGAGCACACAGCTTGATTCTTTCCAAGTCCCAGTCCTCTTATTTATAATCCTTTGCTCTCTATTTCTAGACCCACTGATAAGGCAGTGCTAGTCTCAACAGAAAGCCAGTAAGCTATTAATTAGCCCAAACAGAGATACAGTAATCATGTTAATAAGAATGTTGAACATCCAGATTTTTCACTCCCATTCCTATTTCAGCAAGCAAAAACTTCATAAGGCCCAAGGGAAGGAAGCTTGATTGAGTCAATCAAAAACTGTTGCAGATATGTTTACTATGTGCAACGGTATCTAAGTACTCTAGTTTTAACTATTTGATATTTACTAAGTACTTAATTTTTTACTATGTCATTGGGACCGTTACACCTTAGAGCATATTTTAACAATTTAGGAAATTGATCGTTGCCACTACGTTATATAATCCAATGGTACCGTTACACCTTAGAGCATATTTTAACAATTTAGGAAGTTGATAGTTACAATAACGACAAAGATCAATTTCAAATCAATCATTTTAAAACTAAAACAAAGTATGAATATATATATATATATATATACACACACACACACACACACACACACAAACATCAAGACAAGACAACATAACAATCACGAATCATCTCATATATATTACAGGTTCCAAATGCATGAAAAATACTGTCATGTCATGCCCCATTACAAGAAGAAAACATTGATAAGATCTAATAACAATATTGTTTTCTAATAAGTGTAAAATAAACTTGATAGGGCATCTAAAATTTAAGTATCTGATCAAGCACATCATATCATCAATTTTTATATTACATCTCACACATTTTAATTCTACACTCAAATAATCTCACTATCAATATATTCTTCCAAACATATATCAGAATATAAGAAGAAGATGCACCATATATGGTACCTGTGCCTATTCGGGAACTTAGTCACAGAACAGACCAACTTTAAAATTTCCAAAAAAAAAAAACCCAAGTGGGAAAACATGCAAACATATCAAGAATTCAAAGTACAGAAGGTCCAGTTTGTCCATCTACAGCTTTCCACTGATGTGCCCGTATAGCAAGCAAACTGTTGAATCTGAGCTTTTTGACATCAAAAGGAGACAGCTAAGACAAGACTTATGCCTATGTTAACCAATCCAGCATTGCTTAGACTTTTTCAACTTCAAGCTTATGACTAGATTTTTATTGTTGCTAACAAAAAGAAAGGAGTTGAACGAATTGTGTAATGCATCATTACTCATCATGCACATGGAGTTAATCTTAAATGCCTGAAAATTTTGGGAAGAGTATTTTGATGATCCAACATTAAGAAATAACGATTGGGTCAAATCAATATGGAAGGTCACTATACAAAAGAAGGTTCAGAAATTTTTTTTTGGTTGATGGTCTTGGGCATCTCACCTATGATTTCTTGCAAAAAACATTTCAAGAATATTCTTTTGTCTACTGACTGGTGGTGTATTCTGGAAAAGCCAGATCCTAATCATCTTTTAGTGCACTACTCCTTTGCTCAAACAATGAGGAACAACGCACTACAGGAGTTGGGTTTGTATTGGGATAATCTTCTGCCTCTGACTTATTACAACATGATTCGGGCAGCATGTTAACAAATAACAAGAGAGACATATTTTATGGAAAATTATTGTTTTGGTTGTTTTACGGCTCTATTTGGCTAGAAAGGAATAACAGTTTTGATGATATATTTGAACCCATAGACGAATTTTGCGGTAGGATTAAATTTAGAGGGGCTCTTCAGGTGTCATGTCGTAAGAATTTCTCTAGTTCTCATGTATCCAACCAAGTTAGAGATTGGAGATTTGTGTTAGCTCAATCTACTTGTAGTCTGTATATGGAATCCCTCATCCATTATATCTTTCTTTTCATTAATAAATTTATTGTTCCCTATTAAAAAAGAAAATTGTGCAGATGCACTGAACCTAAATGGGACATATAGTTCTTCTCATTTCAACAGAATATATTTACGACCACATTAATCCATCATGAAGTTAAGAAGTCCAAGACACTCAACTATTAAAAGGAAAAACTAACACTTTTAACACTCAATTCTGAACCCAATGCACAGACTACTGTAGTTATCAGTTATCAGACTTCGAGGAAACGTACAGCTAAGACATATGACATGAAGCAAAACATACCTAGAACACTTTTTTTTTTTTTTTACGTCAATTGCAACTACAGATAATCTTGCTTCAGTTGGATGGCTTTTTGTTATCTTTAAAACATTTGAGTGTCCTACTGACACAGTTATCCAAATGTTTCAGAGTCATATTGTTTTGATCAAGAGTATTAAGGTACTTATTAGTCAGCCAAGAAATTCAAATTTTTAAAAAGTAACAAGACAACCTAAACCAATTTCGAGAAAAGTTGAATATAAAATAAGTAGAAAGTGAGGACTACACCAATACGAGAAGATCTAGTCTACAGGTTTGGATGTTCATGCTTTAATATGGAAATTAAAAGATATCACAACAAAATACTCCCTCCGTCCACAATAAATAGTCCACGTCCCGCTATTTGTCTGTCCATGAAAATTAGTCATGTTTCCTAAAGTGGAAATAATTACTTTTACTTACACCCTTCAACATACATTTATTTGCAACATTTGCCATTAAACCTCACACACAATACTTTTTAAATAATTTATTTTGTACTTGATTTGACTACAATATTCTTACTTTTTACACATCATATCTACTTTCTTAATAACTGTGCTAAAGACAATAAGACTAAATATCGTGGACGAAGGAAGTAATACACTATAAATCAAGACTTGTAAACTTGAAATGCTAAAATAGAGAATCCAAAGTACGATCACACATCAAATCTCCGTATATTCCATTATTTCCACGAGAACTTTACTAAAGTTAATAATTAGAAGATAAAGGTTCTTATAGTTCTAACCATAGTTTTAAAAGGCGCAAGGTGAAGCACCTTAAACAACTGATGAGGCGCGCGCCTTAGGGCGCCTTTCTTAAGGCGACTGAGGCTAGGGCGCTCCTCTTGGTCAAATGCATTTTAGGTCTATTTTTACAAGTAATAATAGCACCAGGCGCGCCTCTTGGTCAAATGCATTTTAGGTCTATTTTTACAAGTAATAATAGCACTTTTAGATCTTTTAATTAAAGTGGGTAGCAGTTTTATTAGTTATCGTTCTTTTTTCAATCTGAAAACATATAAAACGATCTAGGGTCAGGGTTTTTTGCTTATTTCCACATCAAATCTCCAATGCCTCCAGCGCCTCCAGCCTGCTGCCACCGCCCTCCATCCCGCTGCCGCCCACCGCCAGCCTGCCGGTAAGTTTTTTTTTTATTACTCTATTTTCACTTTTTCCTAGGGAATTTTTATTTTATTTTCCTCAATGTTATAAACTCTTATTTTGCATGTTCTAATTCTTAGTTATGTATTATTTCTAGAGATAATTCGAGAAGAGGAAGAGGAATATATTGATGATGATGATGATGATGATGATGATGATGATGAATTTGGTGATGAGGAGGCCTTTAAATTTGATAAGGACTAGTTAGTTTGACTAATATAACTGTTGCTTTGATATTTTTGTGTGTGAATGAAGTCTATTTTCATTATTTTAGTATTAATTTCATGTTAAATTGTGTTATAATATATATTTATTGACCTTTTGGTAGTATTATGTGGTTTTATATAGAAATATATATGTGAAATGTGTTCAGAAAAACTATGGTTCTTACAAAGAAAATGAGCTCTCCACCACATGATTTGTGTAAACTTAAACGTAATCTCAATCATTTGCACTCAACACAAACATTACCCTGGTGTCCCCTTATTAATTAAGAAAGGCACACGGTTGAACTCTTACATGTTCAAATATATTATCACGTCATAATGCATCAAAAGACCCATGAACTATCAACATTTATCTTGAAAGGTCTTAAACTATTTAAAGAACCCTGGAAGTATTAACTTCTCACGAGACTGTATTGGTCCACTGATTAGTAGATATATAAAATGAGAAGAGGTACACAAAAAAGATGTTTTAACACTCTACAAAATACGATCAATTCTTGCTTTTCCGAAGTATTTCTCTTTATAACCAAACAACTACTAGTTAAACCTATATATTCTTCCTCTTTTCAGTTTGGATAAGAGCAACATTCGCACTCTACAACACTAATTGGCAAAAGAAAAAGGGTTTCGTGAAACAAAATTTAGTACTTCAAAGGGGTCTATCGAAAGAAACATAAGAGAGTTCAAGGGCTTTTAGATGTATTATGCCTATTATCACCTCATACTAAGAAGGAAAGAACTCTCTATGATAAAGCAGAGGCATCTTCTTACTTAGAGAAACTTCATCTACAAACCGAAATTACTCAGCTGCTTAAGTTTATAAAAAAAAAGGATCAAAGGAAAACATAACCATTTTGTTTAGCTTAATTATTTCGATATTCGGTACAACTAGTGCGTCACTAGACCAACATGCATTCTATGATGATAGCCAATACTTTATAGTTATCCAAACAAGATTAACTGAAAAGAAATCAAATAACATAAAATATACAAATAATCTTTCAATAAATAATTCAACATTCAAATAGCTAGTGGCTAAACCAACTTTTCAACAAGTAAATAATGAGCCATAAACACTTAATCAGGGATCAGAATTTTTAAAGACCGCAGTTCGGTCACGGGCGTTGACCATACAATCTTAAATTTCCACGACAAAAAGTAATCATACATATTACTTAAGGAAGACACATCATTTAAAGACATGAAGTCCACGTGCTACGTCCTATGGTAAATCCTTATAGCAGGATTATTAATGTGAGACATAATAGTAAATTTTCTTGTCTTAAATTTCCACGACAAAAAGTAATCATACATATTACTTAAGGAAGACATATCATTTAAAGACATGAAGTCCACGTGTTACGCCCTATGGTAAAATCCTTATAGCAGGATTATCAATGTGAGACATAATAGTAATTTTTCTTGTCCTAAATCTTAACTCTTGGTCCTAATTAGGCATTGGATAATAAAGGACAATTAATGGAGCAGAACAAATACTCATCGCGTAATATAGCCTCAGTCCTCTCAACTGGGGGAAGAATTTCTAGAGTTGCGTGAAAATAACAGCAATGAGAGGCTTTTTGCAATAAACCATCTCTGTGAACTGTGATGCCAAATCCGGTAATAACAATTTATTTTCAAGTACAGTACAGTGAAAATTTCACATCCACGAATTCTAGGTTTTTAACATAAACTCACACAACTGAATAATTGAATAAAAATTTTGAAGTATAGGATATCCAACGCCAGTTTAATGTAGAAAACATTATAGAAAGGAAAATGATTACCCCATGTTGGCAATGCCGTTAACTGGTTCCACAAACTGAAGTTGATGCTGATGTCCATCCTGATGGGGCTGTATCTGCTGCAGCGGTTGCACAACACCGCCGTCAAGAGGCAGAGAAGAAGCAGCTGGGGCTCCCCCCTTCCCTTCCACAAACCGCCACATGTACCATGCCCCAACTGACCTATACGGCTTCCATTTCTCACACAAGTGTTCCATCTGAGAAGGCCTTGGCAACTCCTCCAAACCATACAAGAACTGCACTCCTTTCCTGACCCCCAAGTCACTCACAGGTAAAACATCAGGTCTATGGAGCGAGAATATCATGAACATATGAACCGACCAAGAACCTATCCCTTTCACCATGGACAGCATCGTGAACAGTGATCGATCGTCCATTTTCACGACTGTATCATCCGACAGAATCCCTGATTTATATTTATTTGCCAGGTCATACAAATAGCTGGCTTTGCGCCCAGAAACCCCAATTTGCTTGAGCTGTTGGGAAGAGAGGGCGAGGACAGAATCAGGGCAGATGGAATCCTCCCCGCCGCAAAGGGAGACGAAGCGCGTATAAATAGAGGTGCCAGCTTTATAAGCAAGCTGCTGATAAAGAATGCTCTTAGTTAGGGAGAGGAAGGGGAGGTGGTGGGACTCGAATTGAGGCGGTGGATGGGTGTCAATAAGCGGGGCAAGCAACGGATCCACAGCACGGAGGTGGCGTATGGCTAATTCAATCTCCCCATCAGCGGATAAGGGTTTGATAACAACTCTAGAAACTTGGGAGGCGCTGCGCCGCCGGTTCTTCACTGTCTGCGATGCATCGGCAGTTAATTTCTCCGGGGTGGCGGCGTTATTGGAAAGTTTACGGATTTTTTGAGGTCGAATTGGTATCTTGGAAGGATTCTGAGGATGATGGGAGATCTCGGGATGGGAGCCCTCAGGAAGAGAAGCGGGTTGAGGATGAGAAATCTGGGCAGTGGAGTCAGAAGATTGGGGCTTAGAATCGTGTTCGTTATTGGGTATTTCGATTTGGGACTGGGATTCAGGTTTAGGTAGGGTACCACCTGGGTTATGGGTCTGCTCACCCATGAGAGCGCCGTGCGATGAGCAAATCAATTGCAGCGGTGGAGGAGGTGCGGTGGGCCAAGGAGAAACAAGGGAAGATAGGTTTTCTTTGTGTTGTAATTGGGGAAGAATTATGGATGGATGGCTTCGGACGCACTGTCACTTCCTACACCGATACCAGACCTTTGAGAAAAAAAGAACAACGTATCTATAATGGGTGTACACTGCATTCAGATGCTCCCTCTCGCTATAAGTTGTTTATGTTGTTATTTTCGTATTGTTCCATCGTATGTTGTTCATTTGTATTTTTACCTTTTTCATAAATTACTATTCACTTTTTTATTATTATTTTCAATATTTTTTACACTATTTTCATTATTTTTTCACTTTTTTCATCACATCACTTATACTTTTTCACTTTTTCCATCATATTACCTATATTTTTTTACTTTTACCTTAATTCGTGTGCCAAAAACAACGAACAACTTATAACGAGACAGAGGGAATATTATTTATATTAATATAAAAATGATATTATTTATATTATTATAAAAATTTATGGGCAAATGTATTTAAATAAAGAAAATTTTAGAACAAATTAGTAAAGTAGAGGGAAAATTTAGGCTTAAGCAAATTAAAGTAGTCGGTGTTCAGAAACCCGACCGATGAGGTGGCGGTTGCATGGATATCGCATTCCAGTCAATTATTTGTTCCGCCAATGCATTATTTGTCCACGTCATATCAATTGATTATACATAATTTGAGCACTCTTAGGGCTTGTTTGCAAATTCACTTGAAAAGTGCAAAATCACTTTTTCTTAAAGTTGGTGAGACCCAATTTTTCAAATAAAAAAGTGATTATAAGTTGTTAATTGTATTTGCAAACAAGCCCTTACACATTTATATGCCCTAATTCGCACGGAAAGTAGAACAAAATAAATACTAAAAATAAACTTTTGTGGGACGGAAGTAGTAGTCACTAAAAATATAATTGTATGTTGAATAAAAAACTATAAAACACTTCTATGTTTAATGATAAAGTCACATATAATTATTTTTCTAATGGGCCGATTCGGTTTGATTTTTTTTTTATGATACCACTTTTTTTATAAATTTTTTTTATGTTTTTATAAGTTATACTCATACATTTTAATTTTTTTTTATTTTATATTTTTTTAAATACTTTCAATAAATATTTTAGTTGTATAAATATTGTGAAGGAATATGTGCATTTTCATTGAAACTTTCTTAAAAAATATTGTTTGGAAGAATTAAGTGTTAATCTGCCACAAATAATCCATCATTAGAAAATTCTTCCAAACGGATATTATTAATCAAAAAATATTATCTAAAGTTATTACTACCTCAATCCCACGAAAATTTGCATACTTTCATTTTAGTTTGTCCCACAAAAGTTTGCACACTCTCAAAATAGAAATATTCCTTTAAATCTCCATCTTTAAAATTTTTTACTCACAATCTCCACCTTTAAAATTTTTAACTCACAATCTCCACCTTTAAAATTTTTAACTCACAATCTCCACCATACGCATTCTACTCATTACACTTTTCCTTAAAAGTCATGCCCCCAAAAGTACCGCAAACTTTTGGGGGACGGAGGTAGTAATTAATTAATTTGTAATATTAAAAATATGAATTAGATAAGATTGACAATACTTTATTTAGAATCTTGATAATTTTATTTAATTAAAAGTTTCTATGTTTGTTAGTATGAATTATAATTCAAACTTATTAAAGGGATGTTGAATTCGTTTTTTTATTTTTTTTTATGAATTTGTGTTTATAAAAGATTGTTAGAAAATTGTTGTTTGAATTTATTTTTGTGAATTATAGTTTATTAAGGTTTGTTGAATTATTTTTGTTTAATTTATTACATAGAAATTTGAGTTTTATTTTAATTTATTAAATAACTTTTTTTGATTATTTGAGTAGTATTTGTATATGAAATGACCAAATAATAATATATATATAGAAATCAAATGTAATGATAATATATTAAAAAAATTTAAAAAATTAAAAAATCGGGTCGATTTTGTCCTGTGGTCCGTCTTGGATCAGGACGGGCTTGAAAATAAGTGGCCCGATGAGAACCGGCCAGGCCGAAAAAACATAATGGCATGTGGGCCGGTACCGGGCCGGCCCAGCCCATTTCACAGCTATAGATACACATGTATATTCAACTATATATCAAAGATTTATGTATTTATTCAATAGGGAATAAATTGAAAGTGAAACTCTTATTCATTACAATTTCTGTAATTTTTCTATTTTGTAAATTAATTATTTTTTATTTTTAATTCACATTCATATTCATATTTCATATATAAAATAATAATTAAATTTAAAATATGAATTCTATTATTTTAAAAATATTTTGTTGATTTTGATCTATAATTATTATTATTTTTTTGACGGAGATTTTGATCTATAATTTAAATACTTGAATTTAAGGGAAATTATATTAGTAATTAAATATTAATATCATTTTTTAAATTTTAGTATTTTGTTAATTTTAAGAATAATTTTATATATATATATATATATATATATAATTAGTTAAATAATTGTGAGACACTTGCATGTACATTATTTCACATAAATCATATATTAATAAAAAAATAATAAATAACAATTGATTGGAGAGCAAAATAAACTTAATTTAAATTTACAACATATTTTTCCTGCATATTTTCATCCAAGTATAGGAGTTATATGAAATAAATAAAATAAAACAATTATTTGTAACTTTATCATTAAATGTATGCATTTATGCTCTTTTAACTAAAAAAAAATCCTTATTTTAGAGCAAAATTAGTAGAAAAAATCACGAGTAAGGGTTGCAAGGTTACATGAATTAAAATTAAATGCATCATTTACGCACTTTCCAGTTTGAAATTTTCTTCCTGATAATTTGAATTTTCCTCTCTCTATCTAAAGCCTAAACATACAAATCAGATAGCCCCAACTTAGTACAGCATTGCTTCTGAACAACAGTATAATATTACAGTTGCAACTGTGTAAGAACAAAAACCATATGACAAAGTATTCCGTACCTATTACCAGTGGCTAATTTCCAAAACCGAGGTTAAATGAGGCCACATCTTCAATACAGCATAAAAAATCCCTATGCAGCGGCTGCAAGTTGTATCCGCTGGTAATGCTCGGCAACTTTGTAGTCGACAATCTCATTGAATAGAGTGGAGTCGAGAACACAGTCAGGGCTCCCATATACGGCTGCTTGAACACTTGCCATCAGCTTTGCAATTTCCCGGCCAGAGAAGCCTTCTGTCTTTTTGGCAGCTTCTCGTAATACATCATCAGAGAGATCCTCTTTTATGGTTATCTTTTGTGATTTATTCTTAATGAAGCTCCCCCATCTTGACTCTTCTTCACCACAGAGATACTTCGTCAAGTAGAGCTTGAGCAGTCTGAAACGCTCTTCTTGTTGGGGAAGTGGAAATTCAATCACTTCATCAATGCGATCGGTGACAGCACTATCAAGATCACCTGGTCTGTTTGTCGCAAGAACAAGAACAATGTCTCTAGATTGATCTCCAGTCCTGAACAGCAATGCATTCAGGGCACTGCGCTGAGCTTCGCTCATGTGCTTGCTATTTCGCCTGAAATTTTTCAAGTTAAAAAATAAATCCAGAAGGGAAAGAAATTTGAAGATTATTATTAAAAGGGAATGTATGTTTCAAACAATAAAACAGTCTTCCAACAGTGTCAAGTCATTCGGAAGTATAACAAGAAACAACATGTAGGAAGAACATCTAAAGTTATCCAGCAAGCCGTGGCAGAGTATGTCTGTTGAGTAACAATTGTCTCAAGATCTGCATCCTACTTTAGTATTTCAGCGTGTAGAGGAATTTCAAAACTACAAAAATGAGGTCAATTACTGAATTTATTAGCTCCAATATGCCAAATAGCAAGATTCAAGTTGAAAACAAATACTTACTCGCATAAGAATGCATCAGCCTCATCAATAAATAAGAGTAGCCCCTTTTTTGACTTTTTGGCCCAATCAAATATTTCATGTATTTTAGTAACAGCTTGGGGTCCGAGGGGTGCAACATCTCCTCCAGTCATCATTGCGTAATCCAACCCCTTCAAAAACCAATTAAAATATATTTAGTAAAAATTATTAAGAGAGAACAAGTAGCAAAACAATGCCCAGACGCATCTTTTAGTAAATAAATTTGCAGCATCTTTTTAAATCCTCAAAGTCTAGTAAAGAATACCAAAGATATGCCTATGTGTACAATTAAGCACAGTACAAAACATAAGGAAATGAAGAAGCTCTAAAATGAATAACAATCTTTACCTCTCTTTCACCCATTGTCCCGATCAGATGTATGGATAAGAGAGGGGCTGAGTGATCAGTAAATTACTGGTTCAAAATAAAATAACACATATTGAGGATATGAATATCATTACCGATTTTCTAGCTATTTCCTTAGCGACCAAAGTTTTTCCAGTACCAGGATGGCCATAAAAAAGCATGTTGCGGAATGGGGCTTGATTGGTTTTAGTGTTTGATGTAGCCCGAGCAATTTGCTCTATTCTTTTTTGCAGTGAAGGATGCAGGACAACATCACTGAGAGGAGCCTTAGCCGCAGTACTGTGGTTAACAACCTTATTGGCTACTCCAGACCACGGAAATTTTGACATTGATGATTCTCGAATCAGAGAAGGCTGACCAAGAATCCTATTTATATATCCCCACATCACTCTCGCACCTTCCCTGTTAGTTAATACAAGAAGTTATTTGGTATTAATACCACTTTTCCTACAAACACAGCCAAGATTGTAATATACATATTTTACAAATTATATGAGATAACTAAATTTGAGAAATGTGTCTAATCTGAATAATGAAACATTCACAAAGTCTGAAAAGATGGTCATTATTAGTGGCTTAAATGTGAATAATAGAATAATGCAAACATGTGGACAAATACCTACAAGCAAAATCATTTGTTTAGCACATCACTTTCGTTAATAGGCTAATATAATAAAAGAAACAGCAAAACACAGACCTAGTGGTATACACTCCAGCAGCTAATGCAGTAGCTCCTCCAACAGTCATCACCAACTTACTTCTGTCGGTCAATAAAATTCTGAACCCTCCTGCATAACATTACAGTTCTAATAAAATTGAATCATATTTTTTACCACAATTTTGAGTAGAAAAGAACTAGTTGGGCAGCGAATATTCAAACGAATTTGGCCACACAACAAAAGCGATAGTTCTAGATGTAACTACTAGAATGCATGATGGTAACTGTTAGCATTCCTGATGGTATCCTTTGACAAGAAACAGAAGATTTTATACAAGTAGAAAAAATATAAGGGATGAAAAATACTTTGCACTATTTACAATTACAATTACAAACAATAGATCTTACACGAGTTACAACCTCCTAGTCCTAACATCCTCTGAACCCTCAATCAACCTTGCACTATCCAGTTGACCAACTCATCTGCTTCATATTAACTACGAGGAAAGTGAAAATTCCAAGAGAGAGAAGAAGCGTAGCGTGAATCAGAATACAATGAAACAGAAGACCTAATAGGTCCCCTGCCATAACTCAAAACTATAATGCACAAAGATCAAGAGTTACATTTAAATTTACAAGCATAGGGTCCTTGACCACATCATTCTAGTTGCAACTTGACTAGTCCAGTTTTTCCTAGTTCAGAATATTTAAATGCTTTAAAAGAAGTGTTAGTAGTTAGTACTGCAGTAGAGCTATAATGTATAATAGATAGAGTTCAAAAAAGGTAACTGGAAGCAAAAAATTTGATGTGGTTCTAAGGAGTAATCCAAGTACTCTGCAGAGATTCAGAAGAGATCACTACCTGTAGTTCTGAAAGGCGCAAGAGGGGTCCTAGCACCTAACTCTTGTCCTTTCCTCTTCCTATTCCTAAGAGGCTATACTTCACACATATACAAAACTAAAGCTTAGTACCACGTGATACTACCAAAATAAATAAGCATTAATACATAATTTAAAAATAAAATTTATATTAAAATTGTGAAGTTACACTTCGTTTATCACACAAAAACATTAAATGTTAAAAAACAACAGTCAAGATTTCCATTAGTCTAGTTCACTAGTCCTCATTCTTATCCAGAACAAAGTCCACCTCCTCACCATCACCAAATTGCTCCTCATCATCAATGTATTCATCTACCTCTACCTTTTCATGTTCCTCAAATTCACATTCATCTATACGCAGTATGCTTTTTATACTCTTTCGCTTGTTCACTTGTTTGCCTTACCTTTAGCTGGCTTAGCATTGAACTAACTACACTCACTGATGATTTCTTCCCTCTAGTTTGATATGCAGGCTGCCAGGCTCATCAACTCCAACAGCATCACCAACCACATAGCAAGTCAAGTGAACTTTTCTTCTAAAACCCTAGTTATGTGTGTAACTTTTTTTATTCCATCCCTTTACTACTTAAAAAAAACCGTGCAGAAGAATAGGAGTAAATGTGTTAGAAATGAACCAAGAACGTGTAAAAGTTGCTGTGAAACATTTTGATCAAGAGGCATGCCTTGGTCACCTCAACCGAGGTGCAAAAAGGTGCATGCCTGTGAATTTCACGTGAACAAACTCAAAAAAGGTGCATACCCTATAGCCTCCCTCAAGTGCCTAGCCTTAGCCGCTTTCAAAACTATGACACTATAACCGACCAATGTGCAACATGCAGACCATAGATAGATACTAGATACAAACCTTCAATATGACTGAAAGTTGTATTTATCGCTGCAAGCCACTTGTCTCTTTCACCATTTATCCTCTCAAGAAGCATCCTCCTATTATGATCTTCAGTCAGTTTGGCTTCATGGGCCCGTCCTTCTGCTTCAGCCATAGCTTTCACTCTTATTGTTTCTCGTTCTATTTCAGCTCTCTCTTTCTCCGTCTGTCGCTGCTGAGCTTGTATCTGTTCTTCAGTAGCTCGTCTTGCCTGTTCTTTTCTTATGGATGACGACTCTTGCATTTGAACCAATTCAGCATTATGGCGCCTCTGAGCTTCGTGGTCTGTCTGAAGTTATGCCAAAATATATATTAAAGTATGCAAGTAATATTTTTAGAATTCCTATCAACACATAACAGTCAGTCTGTTGGGTTCAAAAGTAAGAATGAGAGTTTGAAATCTAGAGATATAGACATACATGTGAAAGTCAGTTAACTGAGTAAAATGCTCCTTATATATATTATATGTCATTCTACACATCAGACTAAAACAGACCAGAGAATGTAAAAGAGACTGCTCACAAGTCACACCTGCATCCTTTTACGAGCTAATTCATCTTCAAATCTCAGCATTTGTGCCTTGGCCTGAGCTTGCTGCTGATAAAGATCCCTCTGGTCCTCTGACCACTTTCTCTGCTTTTCCTGCAGATGCAAGTGATCATCCACATTATAACTAAACCAACTGGTCCAAAGATAACCAATTTGGCTACAGAACCAGGTCACTTGGGTTAGAACTTAGAATTAATAAGCTTCACAATAAATCCCATTATGCTGGACAATGATGCACACAAATTCCAACAAGAATCATATGTGTCACAATTTTTAAGAAGTCGAAGGAAGCCTTACTTTCAAGCATAAGCAGTCAGATATAGGAAATTAGAATCTATCAGTGCAGAAGCAATTTCTGGATCAGTATCTTGAAGGATGCGCATTTTGGCAGATAAAGCTTCATCAACATTAATATCAGCTGCTGTGTTTTGGTACATTTTAGGCACAAACTTTTAAAGTAAGCAAAAAAAAATTCTTTTACAAGCATAGGATGCTGCCACCCCCAGTTATGAGAAGATGAGGATGTGAATAACAGATATATGAGGGCACAAGACTCTAAAAAGATCTAGGATTAAAGGAAACAATAATAAGTGGAGAATCATAATTTAATTTTGCTGAGAAGATCTAAAGTACACAGAAATTAGAAAAGATCGTACAGATTTAGAGCTATCAGTTACATTATTGACATAATTAGCAGGATTTTCTAAGTAACAATGCCCTATAACATACCCATTGCAATACAAGAGAACTGAATCAAGATCTCTGATAATATATTAACTACTTAAGATTGTTTCTGTAATGATCCTTGGTTCAAATGACAATGAAAAGCTAAAAAGTTCCTTCAGATACCTAATATACTTTCAAAGACCAATATTTATTATTCAACTAATGCTATTCGATTTCATAAATATATCCAAGCTGCTGTTATAAATGAGAGAGTTCTCCATCTTGGATGGGGTATGGGTAACAAGTATATATATATATATAGTTACTGGAATTGATATACGGAATGTAAAGGGAACAATGCTCAATCATTTTAACAAAAAAAAAAAAAAAAAAAGCAAGCCTTACAATATCATTATGAGCTTGAATAGCCTCAAAATTAGCCTTCTCAGCGTCCAACTCCGCCAACCGAGTCTGCTCCTGCTTCCTCATCACCTCAAAAACCTTCACCAAAATTGTTTCTAAACTAATCAATTTTCCATCACGTAAAGAGGAGAAACAAACAGACCGCTATTCCAAAAAGAACGAACCTGTTTGGCATGAGGAGAGCTATTAATTTCTCTAAGCGCCTTGGCGCCCCTCTCCAACGATTCCGGGTCAAACTCGCGTTTAGAGACTTCAACTGCAGGCTGAGGATCCGGACCCGAACTCTCCGTCGGCGGGGCCGAAGGAGCTGAAGAGGAGAATGGTGCAAACCGGAAGGGCGAATCTGCGTACGCGGGGTTTATGGCGGAACACGAGGCCGCCATTGCCGCCGCCGCAACCAGCGACGAGAGACGCGAGGCCGCCATTTCAGAAATAAAAAAATTACTGAATTGATAGCAGTGGAATTATCTAGAGGATGAAGAAAAGGGTTTAAGGGTTTGGTGGCGCCATGAAATAGTTCTCTAAAACCCTTTGTTTGACCAGGAGTGTAGGGCTTAAATAATCGGCGGACCTCAACCCAATAACAAGTCATCGTAAATTTGGACTCCGTTTGATAACAATGTAACCGTTTCTTGCACGAGGAGCAACCACCAAAATATTTTATTTTGATTGAAATTATTATTTTAAAATAAAAAAAGAGATTTTTTTTACAAAAAGTCGCAATTTTAGGAATTGGTTTTGGCCGCTGTTGCAACTAATATTGCGACTTTGCCTATAAATATATGAATATCGTAATAGAAAAATAGTTCATTTTAATTAAATTCATATACAATATAATTTATTTTGATCTATTTTCATTTTGCACAGATTTTTTTTGGTGGGCCGGAGTATGGGTAATTGAAAATTTGATTAATGTGGCAAGGGTATGGAATATGGGAAAATATGGAAAATGGATTAAGGATTGATTTAATTGCAAATAAAATTATAATATTTTTTAATTTAAATCTTGATAAACAAAACCTCTAACTTTTTTTTTTTTTTTGGTCCAACTTTCAATTTAAAATGTTAGTACAATTAATAATTTTGTTGACACGTCAGGAATTTTTTTAATTGAGATTTTATTTAATAAAATTAAAATTATTTGCAATTAAGTCTTAAAATAGCAAAATCCCCATATGATATCATGGAGTGAAATTAAAGAGAAAATAGCAGCACTTTCATCCAATTTAAATGCTTTTATGACGAAAATCGAGTGTTTTTTTTTTTTCATAATATATATATATATATATTGAATCAATAATAATAATAATACTGTATAATGAAAACAACTAATACTACCACTTCGAATTGCACAGGAAAACTGATTTATAAGAAACATTCACTCACTATAAAGAAATATATATGGAAATTGGAAATGAAGCAAACTAATTCGATATCTACACAAAGGTAATAAAATTTCGAACCAAAATTCGGAGTTCAGTTCAATACTAGAGGACTGCAAAATGAATACCTTGGTGTGTGTACCTACTACCCTATGTTTAATGCCTAATAAGCTAACCTCAACTCAATCTGCACTCTTTTTTCCAGTTCAAGTGCACGCGGTTGCTGATCTCCGACTCCCTCCGATCAATGTCCCGACACTCTCGCCCATAATCGCTCTTGAGATATTCCCAGGTTTATTCAGATTAAACACCACCACTGCCATCAAGTCAAATTTAAAATTAGTGTAGCGTAGTATAGTTAGAAGCTGATGTTAGAAAGCAAAAAGGAAATGAACAAGGTATACCAGGGATGTTGTTCTCTTGGCACAAAGTGATTGCAGTCAAGTCCATGACAGACAATTCCTTTGAGATTACGTCTTGGTAAGTTAGAGAATCGAGCAGTCGAGCATTAGGATTATGCTTAGGATCATCATCAAAAACTCCATCAACATTTGTAGCTTTCAGCACCACCTCTGCATTAACTACAAGTACAACATTCAAGGAGTCAACATTCATTTCCCTATTAGTAATTTGCTATTAGCTAAAGCATAAAGAAGTCTATTTTTTTTCTATCACATCAAAATCATATACACATTCAAAAAAAAAAAAAATTCAAAATCATATTCATAGGGATCCCATATTCAATAATCAAATTTTCATCTCCTATTTGGTGAGAATGGAGATACCAACATGGCTTTTGACATTGTTTTCTCTAAATTTTGATTGAGAATCACAGAGAACTCTTCTACCGAAAGGGAAATATTAACTGCATACCACTTTTATTCATCTCAAGCTCTCCCTCAGGCATAATTGCTTACTACTCCTAGTTCTACCCTGTACTTTCTATTTAATCATTATCGTAGAAAGCACGGACAAAGTTTGTATTTGAATTGACAGATCCGAAATTCTAGTTATTGAAATTAGAGTTTGTTTCAAATGGCTGAAATAACTCACAAAATAGTGCGGAATGAGACATAGATTTCCAATCTGTTCTTCAAATACAACCACCCAAACAACACAAATGTGCAAGCTAAAATAATTAAGCATCAAGGTCCAAGACATAAGAGACTCACTCTCTGCACTCCGAAGGGCAGCAGCAGTATCCGTCGTGAAGAAGGGATTCCCAGTGCCGGCTGCAAAAATCACAACTCTTCCTTTCTCTAAATGCCTAACAGCTCGTCTACGTATATAGGGCTCGGCAACTTCTGACATGCGAAAAGCTGTTTGAACTCTCGTTGGGATGCCAATACTCTCCATTGTTGCTTGCAAAAATATTGCATTCATGACCGTGGCTAACATCCTTTAAGAAATGAACAGAGTTTCAGATTTCAGAAATTACACCTAATTTGTAGGATCCATATCTTCAAAAGCCAAATTTAAAATTTTTTAGTAATTACCTTCGAACTTCAGTAATTTATGTATTTATGGGGAGAGGTATTTCAGGAAATTTCTTGGAAATATATAGTTAATTTAATTTTATTCCTGGAAAGTTTTAGCTGTAATAATTAGGATGTCATGATAATGGTCCAATGTACATGTATCGCCTAAGATTACAAATAAAGGATTCAAGTTTCAAAGCATAAATATTTATAATCGCATTAAATTCGAACTTGCAACTCTTGGTAAGAAACAATGAAAATTTATTAAAATAAAAATACAGAACCAAAGGGACAAAATGACCTTACAAAGAGGGAGGAATATAAACTAAAGGGTCTAGCTCCATTCCCTGACTACAAATGAGCAAGAAAATGACAAAAACAAAGGCTTCAGGTTTTTTCCTATTTAGGGTTTCAGACCCACCAAGCTATACTAGACTTAACCCCATCCCAATCCCATATACCCTCCAAGATATCCTATCTGCTATCGACCCTTGAAAATTATCGTACTTCTTTTCTAACCAAAGTGACAAACATAGATCCAGAACAACTCCCATAACACTTTTATTAAAATTGCACTTTTAGGATCCATGTCTTTTAACAATAAATTACGGAATCCGTCTGATGAATATTTGTGCATCTATTCTTAAATCCGTATAATCACGATTTAGACATAATTTCATGTCACAAAACCCTGCTTCTTTTTAGATGCCCCAGAAGAGCTCTTTCCAAGTGCAGCTAAGTATTTCAGTATAGTTAAAGAAATTCAAGAATCCAGGATATTTGATGTTAAGGCTGTGAGTAATTACCTACACTTAATGTTTATGAAGCACTAGAAACTTTGCATAAACCTAAACAAGTTCAGGAAAAAAGAGTTACCCAATATAATCAGCAGAAGAGCGTTCAAGGCCACTGCTCCCTGCCCACGAGGCCCCACGGAAGATATTTCCACCACCAACAACAATTGCAACCTGAAGGCATCATGAATACAAGTCAAGTGTGTTTGTTGATAAGTAGAAATTAAACTAAAATTGTCAGAACCACGATATAAACCAACAAATCCACTTTAAGAACAAATGAATATGGGAACTTGGCCCTAATATTCTATATATATTGTATAATCCTATGTCGAATGATGAAGTACCCAAACCCCAGGCAACTATCATGTGCACAATATATATTTGATGTGGGTTGAAAATCCTATTTCTTGATTGAAAAAAAAAAAAAGAGCTTAAAAGGCTAATCAAGAATGACAACAAAAAAAAAAAAATAGTAATAATAATAATAATAATCTTCCATAGTCATGTCATTTAGCAACTTTCTAAGAAACAAATTTCTCCAGCAAAGGTATCAAAGAAAACTACCTCAATACCAAGTCGAGTAACAGATGCAACCTCCCTAGCAATGGACATTGTTACCTGAAACATACACTTCCATTAGCATTGTTCGGTTCGTCCCAATTACATTCCTACAAACATGTCATGTGTAATAATCAACCTTTGGGTCAATATTTTGTGTTTGATCACCAGCGAGTGCTTCACCGCTTACTTTAAGCAACACCCGACGCCATTTATATGATGATTTCTGCTTGCTACCATCATTCATTGTTACACCATAAGGAGGTATAGGTATAGATGAAAGCTGTGGCTGCCTATATAAAGATAAGGATCAGAACAAACAAAATAAGAAAGTTAGTAGAATGAGATTTGTCTACCTAAAGAGCAACCTGACTTTCAATGCAAATTACAGAGCAAAGATCTCTCTCTCACTCTGATTGGGTAAAGCTATTGGACAAGGAGTTTCAGACATTAGAGATTAGACATTTAGAGGCAACGCATTCACATTTTATTGTTTGGTAATGCTGAAGAAAGCTAATAGTCAAGAATCAGTTTAGTAGCTGAGGCCAGGGCTTGTTGAAAACAAGCCATTCGGAAAGTCATAAACAGTGTTATCTTTCATGAATTACTATTGATCCTCTATGTTCCTTTGTATAGAGGAAGTAACATTCAAATAGCAACAAGTAGGATACAGTGACATGCACTATGTAGTATGTGCACCTTGACAGAGGAAATGTAAGACACTGGTTACTCAGTCATGACATCACAAGTCAAAAGTTACTAATATCACAGTGTGGGAGGGGGGGGATGTAGTCAAAGAACAAAGTTAATACGAATATAAAAGTTTATTTTTCTTCCAATACCATACGCCATATATTGTTAGTTATAAGTGAAGGTTAAGCTTAAGAAAGCCTCACTCCAGTTTTTGTTATTACAAGGTCTGCCTCAAAGTTCTGCATAACAGAGACACCTACTCCCTCCATCCTCTATTAACTTTAACACGAAACTAGTTCAACTTCTTGTGACATTACAAATTGAACTACAAAGAAAGAACACAGCATCATGCGACGTCAAGATTGAGCAAACACAACCTCACCTGGTTCTACCATATTCTCAAGAAAAGGATTTTCAAACTTTGAACACATTATTTTCCAATTGTTCATCAATGATAAAGAAAGGTATCTTCAGCAAGTCGGTTGTACAACACACAGATAGAATTGAACCGGAAAATGCACGTAATTAAATAATCATTCCCATGAAATTTAGTTGGACAATTTCAAAACCATCGATAAACTAATAATTCTTATACATCCCATTAATCCTCCATAACTGAACCAAGAACAAACAAACACGAGAAAGATCAGTGAGAAGAAAGAAATGCCTGGGTATTGAGACCTCAAATTCATGGGATCCGAAGACGGGGGACCGAATTCAGCAGAGCAACAGCTAACAACCAGTGACCGATAAGAGCTCTGATACCCCGGAAGCAATGGAGCTTTACTCTGAAAAACAGGATTAGGTTTCCAGAAATGGAAAGACGGCGAACGTATGGTATCGAAAGAGCAAATGGGACTGCTTAAAGGGGTCGAAAGAGCCATTCTTGAGAAGAAAACAGAACAGAGAGTGCGTTTAAGAATAGTAAGATCGTCTCCGAATTCTTGGTTCAACTTCAATTAATCATTTCGTCCGAGTGCTCAAAGGTATCTGTGCTTTATTTTCTTCGGGAGTTGGATAATGTTAGTACTCTTCTCTTTTCCATCCTCCAAATATATATATATATATATATATATATTAAATATTTACTTTAGTTATATTAAATATTTACTTTAGTTATAAATAATTATTTTATTTAATTATGAATTTCATAATATTTTTACTATATATTCTTGAAAACTTGTGTCCATGACAATGAGAATACATATAGGTGAAAGAGTAGTTTTCCAAATCCAAGCTATGAAAATGATGTGTTGTATGAGAGGATTTTTTGAACCATTAACATATTTACACATTATTGAAAACGTGCTCTTTGAAAAGAATTTTGGTTCTACATATTATTAAGTCAATTTTGAATTTGAATGAATTTTAAAAACTATTATAACAAATAAAAATTAAAGGAAAAATAACTTTTTATCCCACATTAAAAAATTCTTGTTGTGAAAATAGATATATAAGTAGAATGCATAATGTAGATTATAAGAAATTTATGAAAAAAAAATTATCCACCCTCTACGCATTGCACATTTTTCTCTACAGTTGTAGGTTTGGAACTAGCAGCTGTGAGAGTGGGTTGTGGACTTCAAAGTTATGGTTATTTCAAATTTTAAAATAAAAAACTAATGGTGGTTCATTGCTCAAATATTTTTTTTCTCAAGATCATATGACGTTAGTGCCTCATTATGACCATGTTTTCTCTTTAGATTTATCGAATGCAAATTGTGGTATAAGACCGCTTGTCTGCTATGGTGTATGGTCTTGTGTTATGCAACTTAAGCTCCTTTGTTGACTGGGCATGGCATACAACCTGCCCCTGAACATTGGGCAGTGCCCTGTTCTGTCAAAAGTTTAGCGAGGCATTTCTGAATTAGGGCTAAGATGGCCTAAAAGTCATTTGGCATCCTCGTTTCATATTTCTCGTGGTCTTCTTGATGGTGGAGTTTAAGTGTTGTGTTACCAACCACTTTCTCTTAAAAGTATTTTTCATGGTTTGTCATTTCCATTGAAGATGTGGAGATTTAAATAAAAGAAGCTTAAAAGGTGTCCACTAAACCAACTGGGATGCTAATAGAACACCCTTTTTCTAACACCGAATTGTTGATAGACGATTTTGGATGTGGATATCTGCGGTGGTTGGTGATATTTTGTCTATCAAACAATCATAAGATCATAAAAGTGAGATACAAATGATAGTGATCTTTCTTGTATTCTATGTATCTTTAATGTCTCATATGAGGTCTTATTTATAGTTACATTTTTAGGTCTCTGGCAATATAAAATGCTCCCATTTGGTGTTGCCAGACTATATGTCCCGTGTTCTACCCTACAGACAACTATGTCATACCAAATAATTCAATTACAAGTTGTCACGTGGCACTCTAGTTAACTTTAACATACTTATTTTTCTAATAGTTGGCCTGAAATTGTCTAATTCCTTGTATACCATGCATTTTCTTCTTATTTTGTTGGCTTATTTGATTTTAATATGGCGGACACGAGCATAGGTTGCGAGTTGCGACCATGCCTCTAGTCACTCAACTTTTGTGATTGAGATGTAGTGACCCTTCCTTACTAAAGAAACTTATTTGTTGCATGATGATACTTGCTAAGCTTATAGTCGACATTGCTACTGACCAACCTTCTATGATCGTTCTTTTGGTACAAGTCCATCGCGTGTTTCACATTATGATTGTTCGTTGATTGTCGGAAAGTCGAGTTTAATCATGAACTTCTCTCAACAATTTCCCAAATCCTTCATCTCAAAGGTTGAACTCGGGTTCTTCTTTTGAGTTTCAATCATAGCAATATGTTGTTAGCAATTAGCGTATCACCAACATAGATAAGTAGATACGCAAGTATAACATTCTTTTATTTTTCAAAGTAAACACAATTGTCATATTTACATCAGTTAAAAACCATATGAATCATAATGTGCAAAAACATTTTATACCTCAATAAAATTGTCATTTATTTTTTGTGACCAATTTAATTTGGAGTTGGTATTGTGTGAACAAGTTTCACAGTAAAATTATTTTATAATTAATAGGTTTTAGTAAAACAAGCAATATTCGTTAGTGAAATAAAATAACCAATACCTTTCAATGTATACCCTTTAATACGACTTCCTCTGTCCCGATATAAGTTGCTCGTTGTTTTTTGGCACACAGATTAAGGTAAAAGTGAAAAGTATATGTGATGGAAAAAGTGAAAAAATATAAGTGATGTGATGGAAAAAATGAAAGAGTAATATGAATAATGTAAAAAGTAATAAAAAAATGAATAGTAGTTTCCAAAAAGGTAAAAAAAACAAATGAGAAACATATAGTGGGACGGACGAAAATGACAAAATGAGCAATATATAATGGGACGGAGGGAGTACATTATAATGAAATAATTAATACTTTCTAATAAAATAATTAGATAAATTTTTATATGAAAATTATTTGCAATAAATTTATTATAAAACTTTTGATGATTTTAATATATCAAATATTTTGTAAAAAAGTATTAAGAATTCCAACAAAAGTAAAAATAAAAATAAAAATCAAGGTCAATATTTTCATAATATTATTAATAAATATCTACAACAATTAACTTTTATATATTCATGTTTAATACTTCCTTCGTCCAGTAGGAATTTGCACCCTACGGGATGACACATTTTTTAATAAAAATATGTTTTATATATAAATTAGTGACATATGGGTAAATATGAGTATATGTTTGTGAGTATGCACGCAAATCAATGTTTTCTTTTTAGTAATGCGCAAATTTATGTGAAACATTCAAATAAAAAAATAAACAAATTCATTTGGGATAGATGAAGTATAAAAATACAATATTTAAAGTGGATTCGACCTCGAAAACGTTCGTATGTGATTAATTTTTCGTAGGGGTATTGAATAGTTACAGGTAAACGATTCGTGTGGGACAAGGTGATCATGAAACCTTGACCAATGTATGACAGCTCGTAAAATATCAAAAAAAAATTTAAAAAAAAATACCAATTATATAAAAAAAATGTTGAATATTCAATTAAAAATATTGGAAAATTAAATAGTGATTTATAATAAACCATTTTTTCATATAAACAAACAACTACCGACCTTCAATTTTGTTCATACAATATTTCCCCTTTGATTCGAGATGGGATGTTTGGCACTTAATTTTCTTATAATAGTGCGAATACTTATTCATTATAAACTCCTTTTCCCATTAAACTTGATAGCGCAGCCATTTCACACGCTTTCTTTCTTTCTTTGTTCAACTCACCACTTGAATGAATCTTCCACAGCCCTTCAACACGACTGAGTGATATCCTCCACAAATTCCCATGAACCTTCCGACACCGGAGCTCTTCTCCGGCGACGGCAGCGGAAACCGCCCTTCACCGAGGAGAGAGCTGCAAGGCCCACGTCCTACTGCTCTCAAAGTCAACAAAGACTCCCACAAGATCCGGAAGCCACCGGTTGCGCCGCCTCCCCACCACCCACCGCCGCCGCAACAGCAGGAGGAATACAAACCCGTTATAATCTACGCGGTTTCGCCCAAAATCATCCACACAACCGCCAGCGAATTCAAGAAACTCGTGCAAGGCCTCACCGGAAACCCCACCGACGGCGGCGTCTCCCCGGCGGCCAGGGCGGCTTCCGTCGAGAGGACGAGCCCTAAATTCAAGGACAGAGAAATCACCGGCGCCGATATTAATTTCGCCGAGAGCAGCTCATTCCTGGGTGGCTTTCTGGGAGATACGGCGGCTGAAGTAGGCAGAGTTCCCGGGATATTATCGCCGGCGCCGGCGACCCTGCCGCCCATATCGCCGGGATTCTTCTCGCCGTCGCTGGATCCATTCATGATGGGGCACAACATCTTCACTCCGAGCCCATCAACGCTCTTCTCTGCGCCGATGGTGTCGCCATCGCCCTCCTCTTCTTCTTGCGATCTATTCAACCCATTCTTTGACTTTTAGTTTAATAAAATTAATTTAATTCCCTCTTTTTTCCATCTTTTCCCCACTTTTTTTTTTCTCAGTTCACATAGGCCAAAGGGACCGTCTGATGTGTTGTGACTTGTCGTTTAATTTCTAGAGAAAGAATGAGCCGTGGAAGGTAGGATACATAGGAAATAGAAAGAAATTCATCAAGTATAAATTTTGATCCACAATTGAATTTGTAATTTTCTTTTGAAAGGAGAATTTGTAATTTATTGTTGTTATTTAGTACCTTGTAATTTCAAAATTATTTCTCTCTTTTGTCACAATTTTCATCTTTCATGTTATTATTTATTTTTATTTTATATATTTTAAATCAAATCTCATTTCACTAATAATTATATAAAAATAAATTCTTAATAGTTTTATGAAAAAAAATTGTGTGAAATGGTGTTAGGACAACAAAAAAAAAAGTGATAGAATTATATTAAAATGTGTCAATATTTTTTAGAATAGTCGTTTTTAATAAAAAGATTGTCATTTTTAGAAAAAATTGGGTGATGGATGCTTTTATAAAATTTTATTATTTTTTTGTTATTTATCACTTTTAGAAATTAATTTTATTTAATTAATGATACATTTTATATTGGTCTCATGTTACGGCACTTATTTTAGTTTCAACTATTTTATGCTTAGCTTCATTTAAATTTTCACAATTGATTAATGTTGATAGGCGAACTAAAGCAAACTACTGGTAGAGGATTACACGAATAAATCACGGAGTAGTTGGCCAACATGGAGGAGCTCGTCGGAGTTGGCCAATCGCAAAATTGTCCCAAGGCCAACATGAGGGAGTTGGCCGAGGTGGGTAAGGACCTCGCCGAGGTCCCCAGCAGGACGAGGACCAGGTCGCCAGCCCTGACCAAGGCCAACATGAGGGAGCTGGCCGAGGTGGGCAAGGACCTTGCCGAGGACCAGGTCGCCAGCCCTGACCAAGGCCAACATGAGGGAGCTGGCCGAGGTGGGCAAGGACCTCGCCGACGTCCCCAGCAGGACGAGGACCAGGTCGCCAGCCCTGACCAAGGCCAACATGAGGAGCTGGCTGAGGTGGGCAAGGATCTCGCCGAGGTCCCCAGCAGGTCGAGGACCAGGTCGCCAGCCCTGACCAAGGCCAACATGAGGAGTTGGCCGAGGTGGGCAAGGACCTCGCCGAGGTCCCCAGCAGGACGAGGACCAGGTCACCAGCCCTGACCAAGGCCAACATGAGGGAGCTGGCCGAGGTGGGCAAGGATCTCGCCGAGGTCCCCAGCAGGC
>JAPKLY010000049.1:353769-396339 GCA_026898435.1 Prunella vulgaris
GGAGCTGGCCGAGGTGGGCAAGGATCTCGCCGAGGTCCCCAGCAGGCCGAGGACCAGGTCGCCAGCCCTGACCAAGGCCAACATGAGGTAGCTGGCCGAGGTGGGCAAGGACCTCGCCGAGGTCCCCAGCAGGACGAGGACCAGGTCGCCAGCCCTGACCAAGGCCAACATGAGGGAGCTGGCCGAGGTGGGCAAGGACCTCGACGAGGTCCCCAGCAGGTCGAGGTCCGCCATCGTATCACCCCCAAGAACCATACAAGGCATTGGAGCTCGTACAGAGCACACCTCCAAGAGCACACCTCCAGTGCACACCTCCAGAGCACACCTCCAAGCTCGCCTTCCAGAGCTCGCCCCCTAGCTCGCCCAAGAGCTAGCCTTGTAGCCTACTAGATCCCGATGGTTGCACTCTTTTTCCCTCCGTCCGGTTTATCCACAAGGGTGGTTTACGACGAGGTTTTTAATGAGGTCCATCTAGTCTAAGGCATTGTAGTAGGACGAGGCACGATGTAGGGAGCAGTGTGAGGGACCAGGACGAAGGTTGCAGACCTTCGTTAACACCGAAGCCAAATAGGCTCGTGAGGTGCCGTCCCACACTCGCATACCTATAAATAAGACCTCTCTTGTAACTATTAAAAAATTAACTCTCACATTTCACACAATCAATACAATCCTTACTACAATATTTATCTCTCTAAATTCTCTACTCTCCCTCCCCATATTATATCCAAGAACATTAATTCAAAGATTATTGTTTGATAGGATTGATATGTTGTAAAGCCACATAAACAAACATCGATTAATAAATTCTATCAACAATTAAATTTAAAGAAATGCAGTATATGACATTCAACTTTCCCACTTATTTAGTGGTAACAGTAACTTATGAATTAGGACTATATATGACAATTCAACTTCTCCATTTTCTTAGCAGCAACAATTGTAACTATGATCCACCACTTTTCATTATATATTTGTTCATTTCCTACACAATATTATTATACATTACTTATCATTTTTTATTTTTCCATCATTTAATGTCAACAATATATTCTCTTAAAAATATGTGGTAGAAAATTTAAAATCGCACACGTTTTTCCAGTATTAACGAAACCCTCCAATAATAAAGGTTGATACAATGATATATCACATATATAACTATGAAAATCTATTATGAGCTATTTCTTTTATGTATGACATGTTCTATTATTATTTCAAGAGATTTTATAAGATACAAGAATATATAATAAAGTGTTTGTAAATTAAATTTCTCAAGACAAAACATAGTTTATGGAAGAACAAAAAGTTAAACAAGAGATGTTTATTGCTTCAGGTGCTATAGTTACAAGTTCAACTAAAACTACTTATATCGTGACAATCTTTCATATGTCATGTCCTTGGTGTGTGCTAAGCAAGGATGAAAATTTTCGGGAATTTCGCCGAAATTTTGGATTTTTGACACTCCCGATATAGATATTTTTTGGAACGAATTTTTTTCAAAAATATCGGTAAATATCGGGATACATCGGTATCGATATCGATTTCGATGAATTATAGTTCAAATTTTACAAAATATCGGGAAATATCATGGAAATATTGATAAAATATCGGTAAAATATAGGTTAATTTTTTTTTTTTTTTAAGTTTAGGGTTGAGTCACACAATTTTAGTTGTTTCAACTTTAATTTTGGAGCTAAATCGGTTGACAACTTTATATTTAAGTCTCATAGGAGATCATTTTGATATTCATTATCAAATATTCAATATTTATAAACAACAGTTGTATCATTTTATATTTCTTATGTATATTCTATTGATATATTTGTCGTAAAATTCTCATTTTGTTGAGTTTTCAGTAAAATTTATGTATTAAGGCTAGTAATAACATTATCTAAAATTTCATGCTAAAGTTTCATTATTTTAACAAATTTTCCGTAAATTTTCTATTTTCTACCGATATCGATATTCGATATCGATATTTCCACCGATATATCCATAAATTTAAGGTACTGATATATCCATCGACACCGATATTTTCGTCCTTGGTGCTAAGGGCTATTACTAAAAAATTGAAGACATATCCCTTTTGAGTCTTGGGTGATCAAATAGAGTCAATTAAGCATCTGATTAACTACCAAAGGTTCTCAAGTCAGTGAAGAGTTGAGAGTTTCAACGTGGTTATTAATCGCTAGAATTATCTTTCATTAAATATTCTGAGTATTAATTAAGACACTTAATATCGATCAATGGTCTAAATTGTCTACCTCCTCCTGATTAAGTATACTACTATGATAATTCAATAGATCAAAATATCTAAATTCACAGTTAAAAAAATAAATTGAAGTCAAATTGAACTTAAAGTCCAACTTCATACTAGGCACTTGCATACAAGGATTTGTAAATACTCCCTCCGTCCCGGTATAAGTTGCTCGTTGCTTTTGGGCACACAGATTAAGGTAAAAGTGAAAAAGTATAAGTGGTGTGATGGATAAAAATGAAAAAGTAATGAAAATAGTGTAAAAAGTATTAAAAAAATTAATAGTAATTTCCAAAAAAAGGTAAAAAAACAAATGAGGAACATATAATGGAACGGACGAAAATAGCAAAATGAACAATTTATAGTGGGAGTAACATAAATTCATAAACAATTATCACATATTAATTAAAAGCAAAAATATAACTTTTATACTTAACATATAACTTTGAACTATAGAATTGTTTAAACTTTAAACTATCAAATTTCACTTAAATATTATCACTGAAAATATAAATTATATGCTTTATTTAAAAAGTGATAATTTAAAATTGGTGATAATATCCAAATCAAACCTGATATGACTATTTAACATATAAATTAAAAAGTTATAATTTCAAATGATAAGTTATCATTTTTATTTTGTATAACATTAATTGATAGGTAAGTCAATGTCGTTTCTTTTTCGCATTTAAAAGTTTTTTATCCTCTAAATTAATTTTCTTGTAAGAGAAATGACATATGTACACTATATTCATTTTTTAGGTCAATATTTTTTTTGTTTTTAAAAAAATAGAAATTTGTTGCCAATTTGATTTTTTTTTTAAAGAATGCATGTGTGTGGAGCGAGTTAGGACATAGCTGATGCGCTCTCGGAGTAGGTGATTATGTGACGTTTTATATTAAGTACATCAACAAAGTTGGAATAAATTGCAAAAAATGATTCGACAAGAGTTTGGCCGGAGACAGTGAATTCTCCTCCCTTTATTAATGAATTTGGTTACATATATATAGTGGTTACACACATGATGTAGTACATACTTGGTTGTGCCACCTCTTTTTCTGTATTAGCAGATGTCTTTTGCTTGTTTAAGCATCTTAGCTTCCTCTGGCGTGAAGTAACGTCCGTCAAAGATTGTTGCTCGCCCATTAACAAACAACTAGATGCAAGTGGCGAGCAGCTATGCCAGGACGATCAACTCTTGTATTTTAACAATGACGAGTAGCTCTTGTAATTTATATGTGGCGAGCAGCTTTTGTAATTTATTTTCGTATGGAATTGACATCCTTTATTTTTGTAATTGCAATTTGGTTAATGTCCTTCTAATTAACCATGCAATTTAATTTCTTGCACAAATAATTTAATCATAAACTCGTATTATCTTCATTTCACACTGCATATTTTTTTAGGGTCTCATGGCTTAAGTGATTGGAGTTTTATTGCTTATAATATGATGATTTTAAATCATCATTTCAACTATTATAAAAAAAAAAGAATTGATTACAATTATATTTAATTAACATATTTGAATTGATCAAGTGCTACATTTAAGACACATTTTTTATAAAATTACAAAATGATTTCAAAAAATAACACTTATTACAAATTAATTTAGTGTAAAAATTTAAGCTTTTGTCCCAAACGATTTATACATTTTTGCAAATATTATGATTTAATTTTAATTTTTAACAATTTTATTTTTTTTAAATTAATATTTATTTTTTTTTTTTGAAGTTGTTATATAGTAGTATTTATTTTTATTATAAAATTTATCAAAATAAAATATGATAATAATAATAATATATACCCACAACAATTCAAAATCCAATATCCAATGTAATTGATATTTGAGAAATATTTCCTCACATAAATCACATTATTACCTAACGAATTTTCTGACCACCACATAATTTATTATTCCACGTTGAATAATTATGCAATATAACTTTGATTTTATACTTTTCAATTGGAAGGTTGATTATTACGTATGAAAGACTGACGAGATTAATTTTCTTATGCAAGATTATATAATTACCATAAAATTAATTTACATTTTCTTCCTTCCCTTATGCATAAATCAAACCACCATTCTCCTTCTCTCTCAAAGAATCATTAACCAAAATTTAGCTTAATTTCCTTCGATCACGTTCAAACACACGTCTTAGAAACTTTAGAAAACTTTTGCAATTGATGAAACAGTACATGAACCTTTTGCGTTAATCAGAAATTCTCCCGACCAATGCACAAATTGAATATTATAAATTATATAATAATTAAATAAAATATGAATTTTAACAAGAATTGCATGTATTGTAAATATTTCTTTATCGACTAAAAGAAATAGTATAAACTAACTTTATTTTATCAATTTATCTATTAATTTTATTAAAAAAAAATTACCATTATTATTTGTCTTTAATATAAAAAATTATATTGTATATTAGTGTATTAAAATGTTTAATCAATTATATAATTTTTAATTATGCACTAATATTAATAAAAAATAATTTAATTTTTACGATAACGCTCCCAGACCCGATATCAATAAGGAGTGGTTGTACATTTGGGTATCCCGACTAGCGAAATAAGACGCTAAATCGGCTTCCCCTAATATAATAACTTACATAATCTAACTAAAAGTATTTAAATTTTAATCATATAATTAATTCAGAATTTGATACGATTTCGGGTAATTTTTCTAGGGTTTTTGAGTGTTTTTTCAAGTGTTTTGTAAATATGATATTGAACTCTACAAACATATAAAAATATTTTCCCCTTTTGCAGTAAAAAAATATTGTAATTTTCTATGTATGCATATGATATATGACGAGAAAAAAAAAGGTAATTATATGTCTGTACGCTAGTGTGGTAAACAATCACGCGCTTCGATGAGACACGTCATCGATTGTCAGTCGAAGATAAAAAAATATGTATCGAAATGAAATTTTTTAAAAGGTTGTATTTTTTAATAATAATCGTGAAGCTCAATATTAAATTGAAAATTAATAAAAAGTGGTGCATTTTTATAGAATTAACATTTTTTTAGCAAATCTAATGTGCACCAGGAGCAAGGTGCACTCGTTCAACAATTAAAATAATTTATATTGAAAAGTGAAATTGATTATACTAAAAAGTTTACACAAAAAAATCGATAACAATGTAAACTTTTCAGTATATTAACCCACAATTTTTCAATATTAACAACTTTAACGTTAGGTGGTGATTGGTAGGATATAATAAAATTGGAGAGATTATTATATGGTGTGTTCATTTATACTGATTCAATAATATTATTGCTTGGTAGAGTTGATAAATACTTAATATTATTTACTTACGATTGCTTGGTATGTAATAAAAGAATCAGTACAATTTTTATTATGTTGTTTGATAGAGCATATAAATTTAGTATGAGGAGTAACAATTGACTAAAATAAACCCCCCCCCCCCCCACCCCAATCCACGTGTCAGCACTCCAATCCACCTCTTCATTTCCTTCCAATTAACTGTAGAAGTCGTATATAATTATTTGATTGAAATGGTTGAACAAAATATGTTGAAGAGAACAGTAATTAGGGCGTAATATGTGAGATGATTATACCGGGTTAGTGAGATAAAGAACGGGTCAATATAAATTATTACTGTCTACCAAGCAAGATATACTAAGTATAGAAAAAATATCCATATTATAGCCTTATGTGGTGTACCAAGCATCGTCTTAAGTGAGTGCAGTGTACATTAATTGCATATGAATTTTTATTTTATTTTTATAAAATTAACTCACAATTTTTATTGGAGAGTGAACTTCACTGTTGCACCACAAAGCAAGTGCAAATAAACACACAATTTTCTCTCTCTCCACTTCTATTTTATATATGTATAAATATTCTCTGTTATTTACCATTTGATGGACTATTTTATTCAATTTCCGTTTTTCTTGACATATTAATTGTTATTGTTGAAGAAGAGATGAAAAATTTCAGCATTTAATTTGTTTCCATAAAAAAATATGTGTGTATAAAACAAATTGCATACCAAACTCTTCTTACTTTACAATTTTATTTTCAATGTCAAAATTATTATTATGATTATAATTATTATATATTTTTAATTGGAGGTTTCGTATAGATACATAAATGAGTGATTATAAAAGTCAAGATTATTCATGCACATATGTATATTGCAATTCAAGTGTATTAGAAATTTAATATTACTTTCACTAAAAATTTATAGTCATTTACAATTAGTAATTATAATCATAATTATTCAGTTTTATCCATTCAATAAAAAATAATTTTAACTATTTAAAATTAATAAAAATATTTTTCAATTTTTTTGAATAAATTGAATAAAGAATATGTTTTATTATCCCCTCAATCCGAAATATTAAGTTTCATATAAAGAGTTAGTACTTTTTTTCAACCTCTACAAAAAGTATAAAAACACTTATTTTTTAAGTTGGTAACGGGTAAGTTCTAATTTTTTTAAAAAAAAAAAAAAATCTCACTATTTAGTAGTGATTGAAAACATGCCCTGAAAATCAACTGCAAAATAAAAATGAGTAGATAAAATAATTAATTTATTAGTTAAATATGGATTTTTTTCTTAAAAATTGTGTAAAATATCCGTTCAATTATGGATTTTAAAATATAGTACTCCCTCCGTCTAGTATGAATTTGCACCGTACGGGATGACATATTTTTTTAAAAAAAATAGTTTTATATATAAAGTAGTGGTATATGGGTAAATATGTGTAAAAGTTTGTGAGTGTGCACATAAATTAATGCTTCCTTTTTAGTGAGAAATCGTGTTTGAATAATTACAAAACCCTAAAAAAAAGAAAACATCTTTTCTCTCCCCCTCTCTCTCTCTCTCTCCTTCCACTCCTCTGCAAATTCCGATTTGTTGATTCTTCAATAGACAATGGTTTCCTCAGCAAGGTTGGTTTCTAATTGTTCCTCTTGAAAATTATACGAGTAGAAAATCCTCTTACTACTATTTTGTATTGCTGTGTCTTTTCTCCCTTTGCTGATACAAAGGACTGAATGGAAATTATTTCCTTCCTCTGATCTCTCTCTCTCTCTCTCTCTCTCTATATATATATATATATATATATATATATTGATAATTCAATGGGCTTTCTATAGACAATTTGGCGTAGCTTAAAGGAACATTGAGTTGAATTTGATGTTTTTGTGAAGATCAATGAATCAGAATTTATATTATGCAGTTGTAAATCATAGTATTACATAATTCTTATTCCTAACACCCAAATTTTTTACATTAAGCTTTTACTACTGTAGGGTGGTTGAAATTGACGACGAGTCTGTGCAAACACCCTCTGGAAATAGAACTAAATGTTCTGATTACCAAGGAGGAGGATCAGGAACAACACTGGCAAGATTTTATTAGCAAAATACATATATATATATATATCTTAATTGTAATGTTGTGGATGTGAATCTAATTTGAATATTATGCTGTGTCTTTGGTAATGCATTAGTGTTTTTGTCTTCAATATGTAGCTCGTTTATCTATTATATGAACGGACTTCTGGATTTATACAGGAACAATATTTTCTGCGACGAAATGAGGATCAATTCTGCAATTGCTGTTTGCTTCATGGATACAAGTCAGTCTTCCTGAAATTGACCAGCTAACATGGAAGCTATTGCCCATTCATTCTGTTTGGCACTTATTTCTTCTCGCCTCAAGGTTAGAAGTCAATACATATGTATCGTTTTGACCTATGACAATCTTCATTTTTACTTTGTTGCAGAACACCAACAATAACCTAGTATTTCAGCTTTCCACGTCGATCAGAAAGATGTCTCTAGAACCCAATAATGGTATGGGATTACCATTCCCTAAGCATGTTGTTGTGAAAGTAATTTGGGAAGAGGCTGCCAATGAGGATAAAGTGTGAGGTTTTTGAACAAATTACATATTTGTTGCAGGTAACTGTTCTCTAACTCACTGGGTTGCTGTAGGAGGGCATTTAGAGATAAGGTTTTGTTGTTGCAGAAAATTTTACATCCCAATGCTGTCTAGTTTCTTGGCTGTAAAATGGAGCAGTCATATTATGATTCTTACTGACTATCAACGAAAGGTATCATTTACTACTAGAAAACGACATTGTTCTAACAATGTGTTTGAGGTACTCAATTGACTAAATAAAATTGGTTTCGAATAATGAACATAAAAAAAAACTATCTACCATTTAAAAATGCCTCACACAAACTCATAAAAGAACCTAGAGCTAAATGTCAAATCTCAAGAGCACACATTTTATTAGTACACATGAAACACGAATGTCCAACATAAATCGAAAATAGTTGAACTAGAATAGACGCCTGAAGTGAAAAATCCATGGATTCATTAACCTGCCATTCGAGCATCCAACTCTGATGCAAATTTGATAACACCAAACCCTTTAGGCCTCTGAGTCTTAGGGTCTTTAACAAGCCTTACTGCAACAGTCACCTCATATTGAACATAATCATCAAGAATCAGACATGACGGTCTTAAATAGCAAAAACCATTGCTGAGATAGAAACTGATGCCGCAAACACGAATTACCCTCTTTAATGAAAGAAAATTAATTAGGAGAGATAAAAAAATATGAATGAATAGGGATTTATCTGAAAGAGAGAAAAGAGAAAACACTAATGTTAAGTCATTTGAAGTATTTTGCTATTTTTCGTACAATGAAAGTTTTTATCCGGAAGAAAATGGATTTCTTTCTCTTGACTATAAATCTGCTGTTGTATCCAGATTGCTGCTGTGAAGTCCTTTTATTATTAACTCCATTTGATTGTGTATAATTGATTCCTTGTTTTCTCTCGGTTCCCCCATTTGGATATAATTTTTGCAGTCTTGTGAAAGCTAAGTCTCTGCTCTTCTCAGCTGCAAGTTTCTCCTCAGCACACGCTAAAATTCGCCGTTCGGCTACTGAAGTTTGTTCCCTAGCTTCTTTTTTCAGATAATCATACTCTGGTTGAGTTAACTGCACCACCATATTATTATTCTCTGCCAATGAGTAGTTATTGATGTGGTGAAGGGCTTGAGCTGCTGAGGTGGCAAAAGCTTCTGATTCCAGCTGGATTGCCTTACAAGTGAGTTGCAAGGTCCGTAGACTCTGTCTCTTAAGTCGCAAAACTAGTTTTAGTCTCGATCTTGTCCTCCGTTTTTGATCTCTTTTCACTTTGAGCTGTTCCATTTCTTCCTGTGCCTTATGCAGAGCTTGATTCTTGGCGTTTATCATCGTATATGATTCCTCTTCTTTCTCCTGGATGCGCATATTCGTAGTTTCCAGCTGGGATTGAAGCTCTGAGATGGTAATGCTTGCTTTTGCAACTCTTTCTTTTGCTCTCCCTAACTCTGCCTGGATTCTTTCAAGCTCGTCGATTAATGGTCGAGAATCTAACCACGACTGCGTCGCCTCCTCTTTAGCCTCTTTCAGATCTTCCTTCATCTTTTCCAGTTCTGCAATTTTGGTGAACTCCATTTGCCCTCTCATGTATTAAAATTACCTCTCACCCAAGTGTGCTGTGTAATCTGATTTATAGCACCATTCTTTCTTGTTTTGATACGTGTCCCTTTAGTCTCCAATAGCTTTATTTGTAAATGTCGTCACTATATCTTTAATAACATATTTATTATTATCTGTTATAAAACATTTTCTTTAAAATGCAACGACTCATGTCTTGAAATTAATATTGTTATTATTATTATTAGTAGTCTGTCATTTTCGGAATAATGTTGGCCTGTCTTTGGTATTATTAAATGTGTTTTGAGCTTTGGTATTATAAATGTTTAGTAATTGTATATGAGTTGGACAATTAGTTGTAGCATATTAGGTTGAAAAATGTTAGATGGTAAGGTTAAGAGATGTTGGCATAATTATATGCTTTGGACTCGATAGGAATCCTATGTCCCCTGGCTATGTCGTTGTACAGAGCAGAAATAGCTACTGATTTTCAAACTTGGGTTGGCTTGAAATAAACAAATTACAGCATGTCCAAAATTGTAGAGCCAATGATTTAAATGAGGTAATACCAATTTTGACCCAACATTTATTTTTTACTTGTGCAAGAATACTCCCTCCAGGATAATGCCATTGTGAGGTAATGCCATTGTGCAAGAATACTTCCAAAATTTTATGTAAATATGTGAATATTGTGAGGATAAAATTATAGTAATAGTTTTCATTTATAGAGTGTGAAAACAATTGTGGGACGGACGAAAAAGGAAAGTGTGAAAACAATTATGGGACGGAGGGAGTATTTTAAAGAAATATTCACTCCGTCGCATAATTATTTGCACACTTTCCTTTTTTGGTCTATCCCATAATTTTTTCCGCACCCTACAAATGGAAATTATTATGTTAACTTCATTTCCACAATATTCACATATTCACGAAGAACGTCATTACTTTTACATTCATTCCAAATAATTTCATTGTTTTAATAATATAAATTTACATATGATCCTACTTTTTCTAAAAAAACTATACACTTGTTGAGTTGAAAACACCTCTGGGATAGAGGGGGTAAAAAATTAGTAGACTAATTCGAGTGCGATTACCAAATAGCAATGAGTTGGTATTATGTGGATCAACTGCCTTTTCCACCCGTGCGATGCACGGTGTATGATATTTATTGAACAAAATTAATAATTCTATTAATATGCATGAATTTAAGAATCATAATATCAAAGTATCAATCCTCTTATATATTATTTCCTTTCTCTTTCAAAAAAAATAAAATAATTATTCCTTTGTCCAAAAAGATAATATACAATTCTCTATTAATTACTAACAAAGATCTATAAATTTCATCCCATTCCATTAAAAATTATACACAAAGATATTTTTTTTATTCATTTAAATTAAACTATGCGCCACCCATAAAAAAACACTTTATCTATTTAAATATTTACTTTCATACAAAAATTCCTGAAAAATTCAACTATGCAATTGTGTTCTGAAACTGAATATTAGAGATTTAAGTTTTACCATGTTACATAATGTGATTTAAATTTGATAGTGCATCGTAGTTTGGTTGATTTGCTTTTTAAATTTGTCTGTTATAAATGTAGGATATAAATTTGAAGAAAGTAAATGACTTTAAACCCGATCCTAGCTAATCCGACGGATCCAACGGCTAAGTAGCCGGATCTCAGGACTGTAACTTCCGGCGAATGGTCGAAAAGAACCTTGAGCCCTCCCCCGGGACGCAAGAAATTTTGTATTTCAAATTTTAGTTTGCAAGGGCTTGCCCTGTCCTATCTACCTAAGTTGTAGCTTTGACACAACAATTTATTACACTTTGTGTCGGAATTTTCTTTCATCAGAGAGAAGTTGGGCAAAATGTGCTATAGCTACTTCATTTGTTAAGTTGTTTCCTGGGACGGGCACGGCTCTGCCCGTCTCCAGATTGACTCTGGAAACCGGCTTTTTCAACAGGTTTTGGCCTATTTGAATGAGCGTCTGCATGTTGCTCGTGGTTGCAATGTCAGTGGATGATGCATCCCCAGCCAAATTGTCCTCCTTCAAATGGTAAATTAGAGATATATGTGTAGCAAGTGAATTGATTGGTGTATGCATTAGGTACCTGAATGCGCAGGTAATTGTGGTCGTTGTTGCCGGACTTGAAGAACGTAGAGACGTGAATATCAACCATGTCGGAGCTAGCGTCTCCATAAACGTCGATCAATGGTGTTGCACCGTTGTAGAATAGCCAACCCAGTGCGCCCCAGGAGGCAGCGGTTTTAGCACTATACTTGTTTTCCTGTTGGCCTACGCCGGCTCCCAAGGATAGGACCAACATCTTGTTGCTGTCCATTGCTCCAACGTCCAAATTTGGAAAGTTTCCTCTCATGATTTGTTTGGAAACGTATGTTATGGCCAGCAGGGTCTTCATTAATTTGCATCTTATAATCAGTTATGGTTTTGAAACTCTACGAAACAGCTTCTAAAATAGTTTTTTTTCAAAAGCTATGAGAAAACTTAAAAATAAACAACTGTTTTAAAAGCTGTTTTTAGAGTTTTAAAACAGATACATTGTTGACTCACAGGATTGTTTGCGGCAACGCCTCCATCAATGAGATCGAAGGTGTGCATCCGTTGTTCGGCGTCTTTAATTTCGAAAAAGTGAGGTGGAAGATAGGTGGGAGCTGCTGAGGTGCCCATGCACACGTCTGATAGCGCAACCGTCCTAGAAAGATTTTCGTCTCCATGCACCTGAGTACGCACAAAGATGTGACTAAAAATGCGTACAAATGTTCTTGCGATTCATATATCGATCGAATTACATCTTTGGTGGTGAAGATAACAGGCTGAAGGCGCTTGAGATCAAATGAGGGGATGACCAGATTTGTCAAAGTTTGCGTGAGGGTGATCTTCCCAAGCAATCCTGCAACCAGTGATCTCAGGTACTTGCCGTCGTACTTTGGGCCCCCTAACAAACTCGAAATCTTTCCGATAAAGGTGTTCCGGCTGTGTATTCATTCAATCCAGACCAATCAAAATCATGAATTATTATTTGGGATTAAAGTTTTTGTCACACTTTTAAATTTGGTCAATATGAATTGCACATTTTGATATTGATTTTGTAAGTTTAAAGATATTTTATTTTTGGTCCTTTTACAAACTTACATGACCAATATTTTTAATGTGTAAATCATGTGGACCAAATTCAAATTGAATAATTTGGATCAACACATATATATATATATATATATATTCGGATTTGCATCCTCTGCACAACACTTGGACCTGACATGCAAACACCCGTTTGGATGTGAGATCCGAGGTCTACAATGAACTGCAGAGGATCCGAATATATTCAAGCTTACCTCCTCTCTGGGAAGATTTTGGGGCAGTGTTCCAAATAGAAGCTTGTGAGATTCTTTGCAGCATATAATGGACGATTATCGGCACCCGGAGCAGTGAGCATGGTGGCGATCAGCGCACCCGTGCTTGTTCCTGCCACTACGTCGAAATAATCTGCAATTCTTGCGTTTGGACCATCCAATTCCTATCCAAAACACATTACTCCAATAAATAACAAAATTAAAAAAAAACAAATTAGTGATATTATCTCAAACAAAATGTGTCTAAACTTGGAGTTTGGATTCCAGGTGGGCCAGGATTGTGCCAGGAATGATGCCTCTAACGCCACCTCCATCAATGCTCAATATTGTTGCTGTTCTTCCTTTTGTTTCAGCTCTTGAGATTGATGGCAATAATCTAAACAGAAGAAGAATTAATGCAAGATAATTAAGCCTATAAAACACACTAATTTTCTGCATTTCTCCTCAACTCTAAATCTTGTAATAATTAATTACTACGAATTGAAAGACTTTTACCAAAAAATAAGAAAAGAAAAAAGAACGTTTGAAGCGGTCATCATCCCAATAATAACTGTTTTGCCTATCGATGATTATGGGTTTGTATTCATTTGTTTCTATACTCCTGAAATTTCTCTAATCTAATTATAGTATTTGAGCACAAGTGAATCATGAGTAATTTAGTGCATGTTTACAATCTCTATTAAAAGTGTAGAAGCACTTATTTTTTGAAAAAGTTAGAGTTTTACCAACTTAAAAAAGAAGTGCTATTATATTTTTAGCAGTGATTGAAAACAGACACTTATTATCTTCAACGCATGCATGGTAATTAAGAGTCTTCAGTTTGATTACCTTTATATACATACCACTTAGATAAAATTGAGAATCGCCAATGCATTTGGAGGGAAGGTTTGTACTGTGTGTCACATAAAAAAAAATTCAACCTTCACCCCAATAGATATCCTACCCAATAATAAGACAACTTACATTATATTATTAGATCCGTAAAATATTGTCCTTTAAGTTTCATTGATTTTATTTTTTTGTCCTTTGAATGTAGTTCTTTACCTTATAAAAGTTATGATTTTGGTCCAGTGACCGGATATAACAAGTCATAAGACCAAAATTATAATTTTTTATAAGCTAAAAGACTAAATTCAAAATTCAAAGTTTAAGAGGACGAAAAATAAAGTCATAATTATAGGATCAAAATCATAATTTTTATAAGTATGACTGAATTCAAAATTCAAAATTTAAGAGGACGAAAAACAAAGTTAATAAAATTTAAAGGACAAAAAAAATGTATTTTTCTTATTTTTATAAAAATAAGTACTTATTTGTCTTTAAAAGAAACTGTAGGAAATCAGAACAGTCCAGAATTACTCTGAACCTGAATTTGAATTATATCCCATATGTCTTGGATCACTTTGAGTTTGGAAATGATCATATGTATCTAAAATAGAGCTATTGCTTATTGATCTCTGATATCCAGATCAAAATCAATAAATGACTTTTTTGAGTAATTAATTATAATTCTATCAAGATATATTGCATGCAATTAAATGCACCATCTTCCATCTATGGGAAGACAATCCATTTTATCTACATTTTTGGTAATTGTTTGTCGATGAAACTCGTGCAAAAATACATTAGGTATGAGGGTTGAAATTAATTTTATCATGTACATATATACTATGTTTGTCACTCTCTACATTACATCAACCCTTGCCAAAGCAGAAATAAAAATGAATCACGTGAAATTAAGTTGAAATGGAATTAAATCAAGGGCATAATATTACTTTCATGTAGGTACATTATGATGATCAAGTTATATATGCAGACATTATACATACTTGTGTTTGAAGCATCATGGATATGTATTGTGTGGAATAACACATATGTTTTACAGAGATGAAATGTACAAAAGAAAGTTGCAGAGAATCAAAGTGAGGAGCTTTAAGAATTCTTTTGGAGGAGCTGCCAACATCACCAAATATTGCAACTTCAAACCATTAAAATTTATTCTCTCCATCATTCTACTCAATTTTGTCCTCACTTTTCTTCATCATTCATTTGTTTCTTATCATTCTCAGTAAGTGAGAAATCGTGCACTTTTTAAATAAATGAATTGATTCCACGTACTCTGATGATGATATTTGGATGCAGGTGGACGTGGGGTGGTCCCGATCCTCGATACATATCGAATTCAGAGATGAGCGTGGAAGAAATCCTACGAGTTCTGTATCAGCTGCCGAAAGACAGCAACATCCAAAGGGTTGGCCTAGTTAACTTCAACTCTCATGCTGAAATCCATCAATGGCAACAGTATGTGATCCCCAATGCTAATCACACTGTCCTGCATCTGGACTACGCCGACGAGAAGCTGACATGGAGCGCGCTGTACCCTGAGTGGATCGACGAAGAAGAAGACGACGAGCTCCCCAGCTGCCCCTCCCTCCCGACCCTTCAAGCACCAAAGGAACGGCTCGACCTCATCGCTGTCAAGCTTCCTTGTCGAAAGGGGAAAGGAAGCTGGTCCAGAGACATCGGCCGCCTCCACTTGCAGCTTGCAGCTGCTAAATTAGCTGCATCCTACAAAGGCAATCACCCTGTCCATCTACTCTTTGTCACAAGCTGCTTCCCCATTCCGAACCTGTTCACGTGCAAGGATCTCGTCGCTCGCGACTCGAACACGTGGCTGTACAAGCCCGATTTGAGTCAGCTCGCGCACAAGCTTCGTCTCCCGATCGGATCGTGCGAACTCGCACTCCCGATCCACTCTCTGCAGCAGCAGAAAAAGCGGCGGGAGGCTTACGCCACCGTCCTGCATTCTGACTATGTCTATGTCTGCGGGGCCATAGTGGTTGCCCAGAGCATCAGGATGTCGGGGTCCACCAGGGACCTCGTCATCCTGGTGGACGAGAACATCAGTCCGTTCCATAGGAACGGGCTGGAGCTGGCGGGCTGGCAAGTCCGCACCATACAGAGAATCAGAAACCCGAAAGCAGAGAAGGACGCATACAACGAGTGGAATTACAGCAAGTTCCGGCTGTGGCAGCTCACCGACTACGACAAGATCATCTTCATCGACTCCGACCTGCTCGTCGTCAAAAACATCGATTTCCTCTTCGGCATGCCGGAGATCTCGGCCACGGGGAACAGCGAGCACCTCTTCAATTCGGGGGTTATGGTGATAGAGCCATCCAATTGCACTTTCCAGCTCCTCATGGACCACGTGAACGACACAGAGTCCTACAATGGCGGCGATCAGGGGTACCTGAATGAGATGTTCACGTGGTGGCATCGGATCCCCAGGCGCCTGAACTTCCTGAAGCATTTCTGGGTGGGGGACGATGAGGCGATGAAACAGAGGAAGGTGGGGCTGTTTGAGGGGGACCCACCGATAATTCACGTGCTTCATTACCTGGGGAATAAGCCATGGATGTGCTTCAGGGACTACGACTGCAACTGGAATGTGGGTAAATTGCGGGAATTTGCGGATGACGTGGCTCACCGGAGGTGGTGGAGGGTGCACGATGCGATGCCGGAGAGGCTGCAGGATTTCTGCCTGCTGAGGGAGCTGCAGAAAGCGCAGTTGGAGTGGGATAGGAGGGAGGCGGAGAAGGGGAACTATTCCGATGGGCATTGGAGGATTGGGATCAGAGATGATCGACTTTTCAAATGCAGAGAGAGTGATTGCAATTGGCGGGAAAAGTTGCGCCATTGGGGAAAGAAAGATGTAAAATCGCCTTAATTGTTTCTCTAGCTACAGCCAGTATTAAAATACCCAATAAAAATTTATGTTTTTTTTTAATGAAAAGAATATTTAAAAAAGATATTTTTTAAATGATGTAAAATTTTAAGAATACACGTGCTGCTGATCGGCCTCATTAACACTCACTCATGTAAAATACGACCAACAAATCTTGATTAGAAAAAAGAGTAACGATCAAACAAACAAAAAAGATTATAAACTAAACAACTTTAAAGAAAAAAAACGAAAGCCCAAAAACAAGAGATAGCAAAGATACCATATCTACTGGGGGAATTTAACTTTGGCCCAGGTTATTCACACTAGCCATTTTGAGAAATACGATACCCTTTAAATGTTCGGGATTTTTTTTTTTTATTTGTTTTGAACTCTTATTCATTTTTATACTGTATTCGGAAAAAAATGTTGAAAAAATGAAAAAAATTCGGAAAAAAATAATGAACAAAGAATAGTATATTTATTCGGATAGTTTATTTCCCAAAAAGGCTGGTGCTAATAACCTTGGCCTATATCTTTTGGGACACCAAACTCTGGATGGGTGACCCAAAACTAGAATACTTTAAGTTCATCCCAAATGACAGAAGGTTTAAAGGGGTGAATAGGTCTTCTAAATAAATTCAAAATTTTCAAATGATAGTCCTTAGCATTGAATAATAGGAACTACTACAATTTGACTAAAAAAAATTTAATTGTAGACTATAACTGCAAATTTTTGTTTAAAATAATTTTTTTTAAGCATTTTGAAAACAAAACTCTCTTATGGACTTAATCAGATTTTAAGTTCTCAAATTAAGAGTGTGTTTGCAAACTCTAAAAAGAGTGTAGAATCACTTTTTTTTTTTGAAAAGCTGGATCTTATCAACTTAAAAAAAAAATGATTCTACACTTTTTTTAGAGCTTGCAAACAAGCCTTAAGAAATGTATTGAGAGTCATACAACCGAATGAGCGTAATAAGTCTACAACTACATAGGATTAGTAAATTGTAATAGTTAATTAATACTTTTATGCTAATTTTAAAAAATATGATGTAGTATATAACAAAAACTCCCTCAATTTTAGAAAAATTTATATTAAACTTTTTTAATATTTTATATTTTCAAGTTTTGAGCCGTCTTTATTTCATTTACATAACTTTTTTTTTTAGTATTATAGTTGTGCATATTCAATTTAGATTTTATGGATCGATCATAAGGGTTGTATTTGGTTAGACTCATTTGAAACATACGTGATTTGAAAATGAATGATTAAGTACTCCAACAAGTGAATTTAATTTAAGATGCAAATTTTAATTTTTTAGCCCAAATTTCCCATCCAAACACAACAGTAGCTTTGATATACAAGGTTGATAATGAGCCAGAGAGTGGGTTCGATTCCCTCTGGGAACGAATTAAGGGAGATATAAGGTTGACTTGGTGATATTAAGGTAGATATAAGGTTGACTTGGAGTGTTTGAGAGACTTGGCGAACTAACTTGTAATTACTACCTAACATTTACCGATATAAAAAAAAAAAATAATGAGCCAGAGTAATTGTTGAAGGAGATGGATAAGAAATGGAAGTATGTCTAAAGAGTTAAAAAGAGCAATGGAGGGATTTTGTGTAGGAATGAAAAATCCATGGCCAAGTTGGCAGAGTACTGATAAACAATCTAATCTAGCAGTCGAAATTGCTGGTGGAAAATGCATATTTTTAATTTTCGAAGAAGAGAGGGTCCCTTTTTTGGAAGACCCGTGACCTCATGTTTTGGATTTTGGCCAGTTTCCAGAAAAGCCCTAATAATTTCCCAAAAAAAAAAAAAACCCAACTCATTTGATCTATGGCATATGCAATTATGCATATACTTAAAGAACACATCACATCCTCCCTCCTCAAGTAGTAGTACTTTTGCAAAAATGGGATATATGTGTTTGGTATTACTCTTGATTAGTGGCATTTTCCTATCATCATCATCATCATCAGCAAGAGGGAACTCCAACGATTTGATTCATCAAACTTGTAAGAAGACCAAGTACTATGATCTTTGTGTTTCTTCACTTCAATCTGATTCCTCCAGTTCAAAAGCTGCAGACATCAAGGAACTGGCAATGATCATGGTTAGAGTTGGAATAACGAATGCCACGGCCACGAGTTCCTACCTCTCGTCGCGGATGCTGCGGACGAACGACACCGTGACGAAGAGAGTGATGAAGGAATGCGGTGATAAGTACTCTTTTGCAAACGACGCACTCCGAGCTTCGCTTGATGATTTGAGTGCGGAATCCTATGATTATGCTTACATGCATGTGATGGCAGCCTCAGATTATCCCAACGCTTGCCACAATGCTTTCAAGAGGTACCCACAATTGGTTTATCCACCACCCCTTGCTCTTAGGGAGGATGCTTTCAAGCGTATTTGCGATGTCATTTTGGGGATTATTGACAACTTTAGCTTCTGAGTGTTCTTATTTTTTCATTTCTTTAATAGTCTGAAAATAATGATATACTATTACTTTCATTAATGGCTATCGCTTGTTGCATTAGTGTTACCTGAACTGTAGGAAATGAACTAGAAATACTAGGCACCAAGTTTTTTTTTTTTTTTTTTTTTTTTTTTTATAGAGCAAAACAACCAGTATAAGAGGAAATTGATCAGAAAATCACCCACAAAGTAAGAAGGCAGGAACAAAGAATCCGTTCAAAAGAGGAGGAAATTTCTACGATGGAAGCAAATTTCTACATTCACCTTTTTTCCTGTGCAAGAGGAAGGGGACAAGGTTGATCAATTGAGAGATTCTTGAGAGGAGAGGAGAGGAGGATAAGCAAAGTTAATCAATTGCCATCGGGGTAATGCGTCTCTTGGTAGCTTTACTCGGAGGTTCTTTTGAACTTGGTGAAGCTACTTTTGTATCCTTATTTTCATCCTTTTCCATCAGAGGGTTCTCTTCTTCTTTTCTACTATCTACGGAAACACTGTTACTATTGTCGTCGAATCCTTCTTCTTTTCTACTATCTACGGAAACACTGTTACTATTTTCGCCGTTTCCTTCCGGAACAGGGCACTTATTTTCATCACTAGTGCCCTGTTTTTCTTCTACCAGATTCAAATGAAAAAAAAAAAAAGTGTTTAACTTGACATTATGGTATCTAATTCAACAAAGCAGTTGCTGGAAACATGTACAAACCTGGTAAGGGCATAGGAGAGCCGAGTTCCTGATTGTCGAAATCAAGGAGAGTACAGTAGCCATCTTGAGAGGATAGCACCAAATAATTACCAGAGGGTGACCTGTACGAGATTTTAAAGTTTTCAAATGGTTTAAGATGACATGTCAAAGGAACTTTCTCAAGGGAGGTATTACCATGCAATGTCTGTTATAGCAGCATAATGAACTCCAGCTACCACTACTATTGGTTGAATGCTTTCAGTGTCGTAGATGTATAAGGAGTTCAAAGTAGCCACTGCGAAAATAAGTCGATAGGGGAGCTTGAATAATGAAGCTGCACAAAAAAAGAAAAAAGTTGGGCCGTCATAAATCAGAGAGCAGCAACCGAGTTTCTCATGTCAAAATAGTGAGAATAGAGGAGTGCTTTACTAGTGTTTGTTCCCAACAATTTAAATCTTATAGGGCAAAACCGTACTGCCACAACAGGTTTACTCGCACCAGGGAGCATAAGTGCAGGCCTGCTTTGAAATAGAGAGTATAAAACATAAGCATTGACAGGAATCTAAAAAGAAGTTAAGTTGGACTAATTCTAGCCTACGTTAACATGGGTATGTATAGTATCATAGATTGTTTTGTAGAGTTTATACTAGAGAGAATCCAAATAAAGGAATGACATATTGACCTATCAGTATATAATACAGATAAAACATGCCTGGAAAGATCTTTTCTTGAAAACACATAAGCAGTATTGACAGGTTCAGAAGTAGGAGTACTTTTGTGAGAACCTGAAATAGTGAACATGTTACTGAAACCACTTTTACGACATTAACATCAATGTACATAAAACACATCTATAGTATTAAGATGTCGTAAACAAATTCCTAACTTCACTCTTCACATTAGAGCATATCATGTTGCAGAGTCACTGAACTAGGTTGGAAAGATATGTAAGAGGTTAGGATACCTGCAGGGACAAGTAAGAATGATCCATCTGGTGACCAGGCTAATCTTCGAAAGAAAGACGGTAGTGTCTCATCAAGGAAAAGATGGCTTCTTGTTGACTGAATCACAGAGTCAGTTAAATTCGTTTCATCTATTGATGTGTAATGTCAGACATTGTTGAAGATAAATTATTTTAGACCTTGGATTCATCAGTCACAGGTGATTCTGCCTTCGAGATGACATGTTGACAAACATAATTTAGCTTCTCAACACCTTTTGATTTAGAAGGTTTGCTAATATAAATACGACATGTTCTATCTGAACTCAGTGATGCTGCATATTTTCCCATCGGATCCCATGCTACACCTTGAACATAGTGAAAATGTGCATCCAAAATTTGGAGGACAGAACCTGGATATGTCATTTGCAAGAGAAATTTTAAATTAGTCAAATTTACAAGCAATAATGGATACCTAAGCTATCTACTTTTGTTTCCATAATGGGTAGCTAAACTATTTTTTGTTTTTAAATTGAGAATATTTCGATTCATCTTAACAGTACCATTAAAAATATATATGTATATTTTACTAATATCTAGATATCTTCTTATAAAAATACTTTATTTATATTTAAAATTAAATAAAATTGTTGAATATATTGTTTAACGGAACTGTCAAGGTAACTCAATAAGTTTGATAATTTTCGTATTATTAGAGCTCGTCAAATTAAAATAAATAAGTTTAGGAACCTGTCGAAACAAAAGATGACAATTTTTGAACCTTTTGATGCATTATGCCAAAAAACACACGAAGTTTCCCAAAATTACCAATAGAACTCTGTATATTGAATAATTACCAAATACTCCCTACAAGACCAAAATAGTTGTCTAAATACAAAACCAATCAAATTATCATCTTGCATTGATTTTAATATTACTCACTCAATCAAATGATCTTTTTAAATATTTCTAGGGGGGTATGATAATTATTCAAACTACAAAATTCTTCCGTAATTTGGACAGACCTCAGGGTTTTTTTTTTTTTTTTTGTAATTCATCCATTACAGTTTGATGATTGATGAATTGAAATTTGTACAGACTTCTGTACCTTTATTAGCATCCCATATGATACATGAATTATCAACTGAACCCGAGATGAGATATGCCCCATCAATAGACCATTGTAGGTCTAATACATCCTTACGATGAAATCTGAAAAGCAGCTGGCTCATGAATAAAGGGAAGATAATAAATGCATTAATTACCACACATTCATCAATTGAGTAGACTTTCTTCAGATACATGCAATGACTGTTACATACCGCTGGCGTGAGAAGAATGCAGTCCGGAGGCCTTAGTCCATTCCAGTTATTAATTTATTTATTATACTCAGTTTATTAATTTGATTATGTGGTTGCGGGCCTGTTGCCACGGGCCTTAGAAACCTATGAGACTATAATTACTATTCTTATTTCCATATTGAGTCATGCAGAAATATTGAGAGAATTGGGGGAGCCGTTTTGGCAAGGGCACGGGTGTTTTGTTTTCCATGAGTTTTACAACCTGTTCTACTTCTGGTGAGTGTGTGTGTGTTATTATCTGCTATCTCCTTGCTTCTAACATGATAAATTTTGTTTACAAAAATATCAGGCATGAAGTTGAGATATTTGAATGAATACATTAAGTCACTCACACCAGTGACTTGAAGACTTTCCAAGCTTCACCGGCATCAGTAATATGAGATTTCCATAAAATTAGCTCACCACCTGCAAAAAGAAATTTTTCATCAAATATGCTGACAGCTAATAAGCATCAATTTGTTATTGGCTAATCTAGTTTGAGGAACAGTTAGTTACCATCTGCACCAGAGGCAAGCTGCTCCCCTGCAATGTTCAGAGAAAGTTATACCTCTATACACATATTGACAGAAAAACAAGCATCCATAGATAATACTCCCTCCTATTCAAGATTTATTGTCATTTTAGATCAATACACACGTATTAAAAAAATAAATTGTCTTCCTACCATACCCTTAACTTGTAGCTGACTACTATTACCTACATTATTCTTAATGTGTTAAGGGTAAATTGGGAAGAAACATAATTAATTAACAATGAAAAGTACAAAACAACATTTAAATTGCAACATGGCACGCATTTTGAATAGGGGGGAGTATAAGATTATCTAAACTGCTGATTTAGATCAATTGATCCCCCGGCTCAAGAGACTCACATTAGTTGGCCACATTCCTTTTGCACTCAACATATCAGTACATACATCTACAAAGTTAAATCACAATACAAAATAGAAATAAAATCCTGGCTAAATTCCTATTCCATGTAATTATAGGCCCGTGCCGCTCGCCCACTGGTTCACCTCTAATACGGTGTTATTCAGGTCCAACACTAATATAACATCTTTGATTGATTGTTCCCAGAAAATCATGATTGCCTAACTATTTGCCAGCACTTAATCATCTTAGTTTATATGTACTTGCTTTATTGCATCATGCCCATGTTACTATTCTCCCCTTAGACTGAATCTGATTAACTCCTATACTACTAGCAAAAAGTAAAATACAGAAAAAGCATAGACGAATGCTAAATAATGCATTATTTTTAAAAGGAAAATATATAGAAGAAGCTTAGGTACTATAATCAATCATGATACATCTGTAATGCATGATCAGTGCTGAGCTAGTTGCCGCAAATTCGCAAGTTGTGACACTTACAAGTTACAACTAGGCCTTTCTATCACAAGATTATTTTCAGGAAAAACGATGTTCACTTAAACCTATCAGATGGAATCCAGTGTGCCCATCAACTAAGCGCTGTGCATGATAGTCAAGCCCACACATGCACCTCATGTCATCATAAAGCCAGCTTACCTTGATTGGCATTTCTGAGAGAATAATGTCAAATGCAGCATCGAGATTTTAGATAGTACATTGTTGTTAGCATATTGATTTATGTTGATTTCCTATAGGCTATTAGGGTCTTAGTATCTTTGCTATTTGTATTTAGCTTTATAATCATCTACTTGTTCAAAGAAAATATAGTACTCAGTAAATTTCTATACTACTTTGTTGTTCGTGGCCTCTATTACGACAGCTGAGTTTTATATTCCTTTAATCAAAGACAGTCAGATGATGAAAATTTTACGCAAAAATTAAGCAAAGATCTTACATGGTTCGCAAAGCTTCCAAATGGCATCACAAACAGAACAGAAAAATCATGCTGATGTGTATTATGCATTAACGGGCATACAAATACAAATAATTTATGCCAAAAGCCCATCAAATCAGATTTACTCACTCCGCCGCATGCCATAAGAGGGAATGTTTTTAAATACTCATCATTGACACAGAATGACGACCTTTACATTTCTCAGAGAAATAACAGGAAAGCTTACCTGAAGGAGAGAAACGAAGTGCATTTACAGCAGAACTATGGTATGACAAATTGCTCTGGTAAGTAACACCACAAGCCTTCTCTTGATCTATTCTAGGAACTGTCGACCACAGCTGCATATTGACATTTAGTTATAGCTACAACCCACCAGTAACAGTGGACCATACCAACATTACTCTACTTTTGCTATAATTCGCGGTTTTCGATTCAAAAGCTGACTATAGCAACATAAAACAGAATTAAGGAAGTAACAAAACTCAAAACCCAAAAATAAACATGATAAATAAATAAAATTACAAGTTCCCATTGCGACTGACATTATTAATCAATTCGAACAAAAATGCTCTCGTCTTCATTAAATAGGGAGTGTACCTTGATGTCATAGTCAGCGCCTCCGGTGGCGAGAACGCCGGAGATTGGATGGAAATCGCAGGCAAGTACGGGCTTGGTGTCGTGCCAATTGATCTGAACAGTTCCACCCTTCATTTTCTCTTTACACTAAGTTCGAAATCCTAACTGAAATGCAAACAATTTCTGCGACACAGCTTCTGAAATCTCGATTTTCTTTTCAAAATGGTCGAGTTGGTATTAGGGTTTGAGCAGTGGAGGGAGCAGAAGAGTCTTGGCGGGAAAATGTATGCCAGAGAAGAGAGTTGCTTATAGGACCTAAAGATCGCAATGCTTTAAATGAAAATCGTTTTTTTCTCTTTCCGAGGAGCGAAAGCGAATTTAAAATGTTTTCCTCCATAGTATCTTATCCATCTCCAAGGATGAAAATATCGCTATCGCAAGTAATATCGCAACCTTAAATTTACGGAAATATCGATGGATATATCAATATCGCATATCGATATCGCAAAAAAAATAGAAAAATAACGGAAATGTTATTAAAATTTTGGAAATTTAATATGAAATTTTAGGAATTATTATAGCATGTTATTATGCATATGTTTCATTTAAGATCACAAAAAATTGACATGTTTAAAGCAAATAAATAGATAATGGACTATATAATCATTGTCCGACATTAATTAATTAATAATATAATGCATAATACAATAAAAGATAATTTGAATTACATGATACAATACATTTAGTACCAAAATGATGACCTATGGGGTTCAAATATAGAAGATGGAATCTCATCTTTGTCCAAACAATATTGGTACCAACTCATTGCATTAGAATAATCCTGCATATAATTATGCACATGTCATTCATATGTTTCTATTTCTCTTCCAACTGTTTCACCATAGATTGGATAGTGTGCACTAACCCAATGATTTTGTTGATATGAAAATGGATGCTGAAACACATTTTGAGTATTCCAACCAAATTGTGAACTCGAATGTGGGTCAGAAGCATATGAAAGAATATTCAATCACTAAAAAAAAAATTATCATTTGAAAATTGTATAAAAATATAAAAAAAAAGAAAAAATTACGATTTTTAATGTAGTGCGATATTTTGCGATATATCTGCGATATTTCCCGATTTTCAATTAATTTTGTACTATGAGTGAACCGATATCGATATCGATATCGATATTTTGCGATATTATGCGATATATCCACGATACTTTGTAAAAAATACATTGTACCCCAATATCCATATCGCATACTCAAAATTTGCGATATATCCACGATATATCCGCGATATTTCGCGATATTTTCATCCTTGTCCATCTCATATACTATTATTTATTGATTTATTTTTATAAATAATGATAAAAATATTTTTTTTATAATTATATTTTTTCTACACTAATATATTAATACACCATATTATTATTTTGCACTTATTAATTCATATTTTATTTATTAGACTCAATTTATTTTAGGGTGAAAAAAAAGTAAAGTAGTCAATGTTGGGCATGAGCACTGGGCCCAAATGGGTTTTGGCCCATTCTGCTGGTAAGGCCCACAATTATCTCTAACCCTAGGAAGACGTTTTGGAAGCCTCCACATATAAAGCCACAACAGCTCCTTTTTTCGGGGGTGATCGAATTTTGAATCCCATTTTTTGTGATCGTTGAGTGGAGTAACTTGGTGTGGAGAGCAGTCTCTTCCTTCGGGCCTTTGACCGCCATTTTCTCTTCACCGGATTAGAGTCCACCTCAGGCGGGTGGCCTGAACCCACGTCCGGAACCCAAACCGTGAGACGAGGTGCGAAGAGAGAGACCCAACAGTGGTATCAGAGCACAGGTCACGAGTTCGATCCCCAGTGGAGGCATCTGTTGCAGATGAGTTACCTGGTAGATGTTGGGGGGGGGGGGATTGTTGGGCGGAGTAGGCAGGTGCGCCGAGTCCAACAGTCTACCTAGCCGAGTCGGGCGGAGTAGGCAGGTGCGCCGAGTCCGGCGGAGGCATTCGAACTCGTGGGGCTGCAGCTAGATATTGGGTTCAAAGTAATTGATTGTACTACTCATACCAATAAGGTGCATCTTCTTTTCTGGTGCCCATTGTGAAAGAACTCTAAAGTTAAGCGTGCTTGGCTTGGAGCAATTTCATGATGGGTGACCCCCTGGGAAGTTCTCAGGGTGCGTGCGAGTAGGGTTGCAAACGAATCAAATAATTTTGATTCGATTCGGTATTCATATTCGAATTTCGATATTCGTATTCGAAATTTTATGATTCGAATTCGATTACAAATATTCGATTCGATTCGATTATTATTCAAATACGAATACAAAATAATGATATTCGATTCGATATTCATAAATATTCGATTAAATATTTTTTTATAAATATTATAATGATAATAGACTTAATAGTTAGTATAATTATTGCTATTATTATTATTGTTATTATTATTATTTTAAGATTATAGACCATTAAAAATTTATGGCTGCTATAATTACTATTATTTTAAGGATGTAAGCTCATTAGATAATAATCTAAATATCATATGCACCTATATTTCAAACTCTTACCCGAGGGTTGTAAATGAATCAAATACTTTTGATTCAATTAGGTATTCGTATTCGAATTTTTTATTCGAATTTTTATGATTCGAATTCGATTCGATTCGATTCGATTATTATTCAAATACAAATACAAAACTATGATATTCGATTCGATTCGATTCGTTTGCAACCCTACGTGCGAGTGAGGACATAAGCACGCTAGAAAAGACCCGTGTTGGTTTGCGAGAACAGTACATCAGTTCTACTCAACGCAGTCGATCCTACAATTTGTATCAGAGCCACGGGTCCCTTCGTCATCTCTGTTTGGGTTCGTGGGTGCGCCGCCGCCATCGTTCCATTCGTGTTGGGCATTTCGTCGCTCCAGTGCCTGTGAAGCTGCGACACTTCTTTTCTGCCTGGTGTCGTGCCGATCTGTCCTGTGCCGTCGCGTCTGGTGTCGAGCTCGCGCCGCCTGTGGAGCCGTGTCCCTCCGCCTGTCGCAGTAGTTGTGCGCCGCCGCCTGGAGGCCGTCCGGTCGCTTCTGTCCGCCGTTCGTCGGAGTCGCGTAGGCTGTTGTGCACTGCGTCTGTTGTGCGTCGCTGCTGTCTGCCTTCCGTCGTCTCCATCTGCCGGCCGTCAGGTAAGGAAGGTAAAGTTCGGTAAGGGTTTGTTCTTTATTTTTTCCCTCACTGTTAGTTAGTGGTTCTTTAAATTGTGACCTTGGGTTAGGTTTTCACATTTAATCTGTCTCATTGTCTGTTTAATTAAACTGCTGAAATTAGTGTTTAAGCAATGCTTTAAAATTTATTTTTGAGTTACTAACAAGCTATCAACCTGCAGTAAAAGTGTGTTGTTGAGTTAGGTCAATCCCTGGGGTTACTTAGCAGTGGGCTTTGGACAAAGACTATTGCTTGTGTTTTTTGCGGCATACGTGGGATCTGCCCCCGTCTTTGACGGGAATTAGGCAGCACGTATTGCTTGGTCCCGGGAGTGCTTTGCTGTCTTTTTGGGCGTTTTGAGGCCCTTACTTAGGGTCTCGCTCTGGTAAAGAGGCTGAAACTCACCTATTTACTGTTTTCGTAGTGTACCGCTTGCCGAGGTTTAGGATTTTCTGCTTTCGTAGATCACCGCTTGCCGCGGTTCTAGCTGCTGGTTATACGTGCTCGCTACGTGCTTGTTTCTGCTTGTTTCTTTGATTGTTTCAGTGCTTTGTGGTCTATATTCTGTGACATGTGTTGGCATCTGCTTCCGCTTGCCCGTGCTCTGCTATTTTTCTTGCATCTTTGTGTGCTGTGAAATCTGTGTAAGTGTTCAAAGCTTCGTAAACCACATGGCCACTAATACTCCTACGTATGTGTTGGCCCCCTTCACTGGAAAATGTGATTTCAGTATCTGGAAATAGAAAATGAAATGCATCCTGATCCAGCAGCGTGTTTACAAAGCCATTGATCACTCTTATTCTGACGCTGAAACTGAGGAAAAGAAACTTGAAATGAATGAACTTGCTTTGTCTTCTATTATCTTGAACTTATCTGATGTTGTGCTTAGGAAAGTTGGTATTATGGACTCTGCTAAAAATTTATGGGATAAATTGGAAGAGTTGTACACTGAAACTTCTTTGCCTAGCAAGCTATTTTTACTTGAAAAGTTTTTTCGGTTTAAACTTGATTTGAACAAAGATATTGAAGAAAATCTTGATGTTTTCACTAAACTGATTCAAGATATCAAACAAACTGGTGACAAGCATATTGATGAGTATACTCCTATTGTGTTGTTGAATGCCATACCTGATACTTATAATGATGTCAAATCTGCGATTAAGTATGGTAGGGATAGTGTCACTCTTGATATTGTTGTTAATGGGCTGAAAAGCAAAGAGCATGAACTAAAACACAATGGGAAGGGTAGTAAAAATTCTGGTGAGGTTATGCATGTCAGAGGGAGGTCTTCTACTAGGTCTCATAACAAAAAGAAACATGATAACCAAGATTCGGATAATAAAAAGAAGCCTCAAGGGAACAATAGATCCAAGTCTAGGAATATGAAGTGCTTTAATTGTGGTGAAACTGGTCACTATTACAAAGCTTGCCCTAGCCCTAAGAAAAAACAGCAACAAAAAGAGCATGCTAATATGGCTTCAAGTTCTCAAGATGGTAGTGTGTTTATGGTGACTGAAATGTGTGATGAACAATATGTGAATTCTGTACTTTCTTCTTCTGTGTGTGAAAATGAATGGCTTATTGATTCTGGTTGTACCTTTCACTTGTCCCCTTTTAAACACTTGTTTTCTTCTTATGAGAATGTTGAGCATGGTCATGTTTCTATGGCAAATGAGAAAAAGTGTCATATTGCTGGAATTGGTAATGTTTGTTTAAAGCTTGACTCTGGTTCTGTTGTTACTTTGAAAAATGTGAGGCATGTTCCTGATTTGTGCAATAACTTGATATCATGTGCTGCTTTAGAAGATGAGGTTTTTGAGGGAAGGTGGGGTAAAGATTGTATGAAAATCATGTGGGGTTTTTTGGTTCTTTTCAAAGCTGTCAAAAGAAACAACCTGTATGTGTGCTTTACTAAATCTGATGTTTGTGCTAATTCTGTGAATGTTGTCAAGTTAGACAAAACTGAATTGTGGCATAATAGATTAGGACACATGAGCAACAAAGCTTTGGAAATCTTGCAAAAATCTGGTGCTTTTGGCGATGAAAAACTGTCTTGTGTGCCATTTTGTGATTCTTGTGTGTTAGGTAAGCAACATAAAGTGCAATTTCCTGTTAACCCCTACCCCAATTCCCCTTCTAGCACTGATATACTTGAGTATTTGCATGCTGATGTTTGGGGTCCTGCTAGTGTACCCACACAAAGTGGAAACTTGTATTTCCTATCTGTGATTGATAATTTTTCTAGAAAAGTTTGGGTTTTCTTGATGAAAAACAAATCTGATGTATTTGATAAGTTTAAGGAGTGGAAAACTCTCATTGAAAACCAAACTGGAAAAAATGATTAAAAACCTCCGGACTGATAATGGCCTTGAATTTTGCAACAAATTGTGTGCTAATTCTGGTATCAATAGGCATAAAATTGTTCCTTACACGCCTCAACAGAATGGGGTTGCTGAAAGGATGAATAGGACTTTGATTGATAAAGTTAGGTGCATGATAGCTGCTTCTGGTTTGACAAAAATGTTTTGGGGTAAGGCTGTTATTACTGCTGCTTATTTGATCAATCGGTCTCCTTCTGTGCCTTTGAGAGGTAAATGTCCTGAAAATGTGTTTTATGGTAAATGCATTGATTATTCAAACTTACGTGTGTTTGGTTGTGCTGCTTTTGTGCATCAAAAGGTGGATAAACTTGAACCTAGGTCTAGGAAATGTGTTTTCTTAGGTTATCCTGAAGGTGTGAAAGGTTATAGACTGTGGTTGAAAGATGAGCATGGTTTTAAAGTGGTCATTAGTAGAGACGTTATCTTTAATGAATCTGATTTTCCATGCTTGCATGCCTCTGTGTCTACACCTGAAAAGGAGACTGCTCCAAATGAGGTGGAACAGCCACCTCGTTTATCCAAATCTGATAATGTGCACCACGAACCTGAAACACTGATTTAAATGCTGAAAATGGTGCTCTACCTGCTCAAAATGATGATTTACCTGCTGTTACTGAAGACTTGCATGTTGAAAATGATGTTTTACATGCTGATAATGCTGATGTGCCTGCTGATAATGTGGAAAATGTGCCTGATAATGTTGATTTGACTGATTATCATCTTGCTAGGGATAGGCCTAGAAGAAACATTAGACAACCTGTTAGGTTTAATGATTTCCACATTGATACGCATGCTTTTAATGCTTCTGAGCCTTGTAGCCTACTTCTTATCATGAAGCCATGAAGTCTAAAAATTAGGTTGAGTGGTTAAATGCGATGAAAGATGAGATGAAATCTTTGCATGATAATCAAACCTGGAATCTTGTGCCCAAACCTGAGAATTGTTCTCTTGTTGATTGTAAGTGGCTGTTCAAGGTTAAGAATGAATCGAGTCATGTTAGACATAAGGCTAGGTTAGTGGCTAAGGGTTTTACTCAAAAAGAGGGGGTAGATTATGCTGAAATCTTTGCACCTGTTGTTAAATTCACCAGTGTGCGCATTATGCTTGCTCTTGTTGCTCACTTTGATTGGGAGTTGAAACAAATGGATGTGAAAACTGCTTTTTTGCATGGTGATTTGGATGAAAAGCATAAGATTTATATGAGACAGCCTGAAGGCTTTGTTGATTCTAAAAATCCTGAGCATGTGTGTCTTCTTTATAAATCTTTGTATGACTTAAAACAATCTCACAGGCAGTGGAACAAGAAATTTGATGCATGCATGATGTCTTTGAAGCTTAAGAGAAGTGACTTTGATCATTGTCTTTATTTTAAGGAAAATGCTTATGTGCCTTTCTTCTTGCTCCTTTATGTGGATGATATGCTTCTTGTGAGTCCTTGTCTTAAAACTGTTAAGCATGTTCAAAAGTGTCTTTGTGACCAATTTGAAATGAAGGACCTTGGTGATGCTAGGAAGATTTTAGGCATGCATATTGAAAGAGATAGGAAGAATCATACTCTCTTGCTTAATCAGATTTCATATGTGGATAAAGTTTTGAGTAAATTCTCCATGTCTAATGCTAAAGCTGTCAATGTGCCCCTTGCTGCCCATTTTGTGTTAAGTAAGACTCAGTCCCCTGTGACCAAGTCTGAAATTGATGAAATGAATGATGTGCCTTATGCCAATGCTATTGGATCGGTGATGTATCTCATGGTAAGCATTCGTCCTGATATTGCTTATGCTGTGAGTTGCTTGAGTAGATACATGTCAAATCCAGGTAAGGATCATTGGGAGGCCTTGAAATGGCTTCTTAGGTACATTAAGGGCTCGATGGAGGTAAGTCTCAAATTCTCAAAATGTGCTAATGGTGTTAAGTTGATTGGTTATGTGGATTCTAACTTTGCTAATGATAGAGATAATAGGAAATCCACCACTTCTTATGTGTTTACCTTGTGTGGTTCATGCATTAGTTGGAAATCTCAATTGCAAAATGTTGTTGCTTTGTCTACTACTGAATCTGAGTATATTGCAATAACTGAGGCTGCAAAAGAGGCTATTTGGTTAAAAGGCCTTATTTCTGAGATAGGTTTCCTTGAAGGTGAGGTGGTTGTATTTTCTGATAGTCAATCTGCTATCCAATTGTGTAAGAATCATGTATTCCATGATAGAACTAAACACATTGATGTTAGATATCACTTTGTGCGTGATGTTGTTGAAAAAGGCATTTTGAATCTTGAGAAAATTGCTTCTGAATTCAACCCTTCGGACATGGGCACTAAGTGTCTTTCTGTGGAGAAATTTAGGTCGTGCATGAGAACTTTGAACTTTGATTCTTTGGATTAGTTGTGTCTCTTGCTGCCTATGTTCCATGTTTTCTCCTGTTCATGTCTTGTGTGACTTAACTGTTGTGTTTGTGTCACGTGTTCTTCATGTTGTGTTGAAGATGTGTTTTTTATTAATAACTTATCTTGTATTTGTTATTAATGTTTCGTACTAAACTTACTGCTTCGTTTTGCAGGTGTGTTGTGTGTACGTGTGTTGTCTGTGCAGCTTGTGTGTTTGCTGTACTGTGTTTGTTGGGTAATGATGAAAACCCGTTGGATTCCGGTGTTGATGGGAATGGCCAAAAAGGTGGAGAATTTGTTGGGCATGAGCATTAGGCCCAAATGGGTTTTGGCCCATTCTGCTGGTAAGGCCCACAATTATCTCTAACCCCAGGAAGACGTTTTGGAAGCCTCCACATATAAAGCCACAACAACTCTTTTTTTCGGGGGTGATCGAATTTTGAATCCCATTTTTCGTGACCGTTGAGTGGAGTAACTTGGTGTGGAAAGCAGCCTCTTCCTTCGGGCCTTTGACCGCCGTTTCCTCTTCACCGGATTAGAGTCCACCTCAGGCGGGTGGCCTGAACCTACGTCCGGAACCCAAACCGTGAGACGAGGTGCGAAGGGAGAGACCCAACAGTCAACATTAGGTATAAGAAAAATCCTTCATTATTCATAGGTTCAAAAGATTAGACAAAAAATAATATGTACCCTTCAAAACCTTTTTTCTTTTTTTTTGTCATTCACATATTGATTCAAAAAAGTTACTACATTTATAAATTAATTCAAAATATTTGCACGAAAGTAATTTTTTTTTTGCACGGAAGCATTTTTTTTACACGAGACCAATATGTAATTTTTATTAATTTGTTGAATCATTTTATACTTTTTCCTTTTTTTATTCTTTATACTAATTTGAACCTCACTTTTCTCCACTGTCATTCTTCCTCCTTTGTGGGCCCAATTCGGGCCTTTTTTTTATTCTTTCTACTAATTTGAACCTCACTTTTCTCCATTGTCATTCTTCCTCCTTTGTGGGCCCAATTCGATCCTTCATTATTTTTGGATCTTCTCATCATAATCGGGTCCTAATTATTATTTTTGGGCCCTTGTATTTTTTTACTCATCTTTCTATTAATGTCCGTTATTTTTAGAGTAAGTCATAGTTTAACTTTTCAGTAATAAATTGTTTAACTTTTCAATTATAAATTGTTTAACTTTTTAAAAATGAACTTGAGTTACACCTTGTAACTGGTGCATACAAGACTAATCCTATTTTTAGACCCTAAGAGCAGCTCCAACAATGCTCCACTGTGGCACCATGCGCCAAATTCCTATCTCCAGCAATGAGCTTTGAAGTTGCGCCACTAAAGCATTCCATGCTAATTGCAAATTTTGAGCGCTATATATAGCGCAAAAAAATGATGCGCTACTTTACTTTTTTTTTAGGATTTAATTTTATTGTAATTAATATTATTTAGTTATATTTTTAGTAATAGGATATTTAGGTAATACATTTTATTCAATATTTAAGATATGATTATTTATGTATTTGAATTAATTAAAAACAAACCAGTATTATATTTTATGTTATAAAAATTTGAATAGTTTAAAAATAATGTTCTATAAATTAAAAACTACATATAATTTGAAAACATAACATAAAATTACATAATAAAACACTAAAATTATATAATACAATAAGAGGGTGATTACCTAAAATTACTACGGATAGATAAAATTACATAAAAAACTACAGTCTAATTTCTAGTAATCAGAAAGTCCATTTCCAGATCCTCCAAGATTTGGAAATTGACCAAACATATCAAACATATTATACTAGTGCTTGACATTTGTGCTTGTCTCCTTTTCTGCATAATTAGTTGTTGTTCATACTTTATTGACTGGCGACGTTCGGGATCCTCAATGGAGTTCAGATCAATACACATAACTTTGTCATCTCTTACATGTTGATGAATTCTATTTTTTTCTTGTTCTGCTTCAACTTTTTTCTGTAGTATTTCCAAACCACGATCACTTTTTTCAACTGAACTCTACAAGAAACTCTGAAGTTTCTCATTCTCCTCTTTGATAGTGTCTAAGAAATTAGACATATCTTCTCCTTGTTTCCTCTTCAATTTGGACTTTTTCACCCCCTCTGGGCGTTGAGATAAAGAACTGCCTCTAGAATGGTTTTCATCACTTAAATTAATAGTGAAGGGAGGAGGTGAAGGATTAGGAGAATTAGGGGACTCCGACATACTTTCATTGAGAAAAGAAGAAACTCCACCTTCTATTTGAGCTTCCAACTGCAAATACTCTTTAATAGTAGCCCAAACATGGTCAAATTTGAAACCATCTTCATATCCTTTTATTGTCATTAACAACTCATTTGCACGATCTAACTGCATAAACATAAGCAAAATTGAAGTTAAAAAATTAATATATAAAATAAACAAAAAAATGCGAATAAATACTACTTACGATAACTTGTTCATTTGCACCACTTGGATGTGTGAGTTCAATTTGCACCACATGGATTGTGCTTTACATTGGACTATTATATAATGAGCATATATTAACAAGAATTTCTTCACTTCAATTAGCAGTTTCATATCAAATTTTTGAGCTTTCTTAAAAAAATGAATTTCAATGATATTATTTCTTCAAGCTCAAGCTCATCCGACGATGAGTTTCAATTTTTTTTGTGAGTTTAGATTTAGAACAACGAGTGATTGCTCAACAAATAATAAGAAATAATGAGATATCTCAATTTTATCAAAATCTCAATCCTACTCATGGAGGCTCAGTTGTTGGTCGGAGAACAATTTATCGTGGTCGAGAAGCTGCAGCTGCTAACCTCTTCAACGACTAATTTTCTGAAAATTCAACATTCAATGAAGAGCATTTTCGCCGGCGGTTTCGTATGTCTCGTACTTTATTCCTCCATATTGTCGAAGCTGTAAAAGAACATGATCGATATTTTGTGCAACGGAGGAATGCAGCTGGAAAACTTGGTTTGTCTACGCTTCAAAAAGTAACAGCTGCATTTCGAATGCTAGCATATGGTGTTCCAGCCGATGCAACAGATGAGTACATCAAAATTGGAGAATCTACAACAATTGAATGTGTTAAGAGATTTTGTCGTGCTGTAGTGGAGATAATTGGAGAGCGATATCTGACAACTCCCACACCAAATGATGTTGCTAGACTCCTTTATATTGGTGAGCAACATGGCTTTCCAGGTATGTTAGGTAGTTTAGATTGTATGCACTGGAGGTGCAAAAATTGTCCCACAGCATGGGCGGGACAATATTCCGGCCGAAGTGGATCCCCAACTATTATTCTTGAAATTGTGGCTGATTATGATTTGTGGATATGGCATGCATACTTTGGAATACCAGGTTCCAACAATGATATTAATGTGTTGGAGACATCTCATCTTTTCTCTAATCTTGCTAGAGGTGTTGCTCCTCCTGTACATTATGTCATTCAAGGAAATGAATATAATATGGGTTATTATTTTGCTGATGGTATATATCCAAAATGGGCAACAATTGTGCAATCCATACATGAACCAAGTAGTCGCAAAAAGAAAAATAAATTTGCAATGAAACAAGAAGCATGCAGAAAGGATGTGGAACTGGCATTTGGAGTTCTTCAAAGTCGATTTGCAATTGTGGCGAATCCAACACGTTTTTGGAGTAAAAGTGATTTACATGATATAATGACTGCATGCATAATAATGCATAATATGATAATTGAATATGAGTGTGATCTTAATGCTCCAATTGCAGAAGCTCAAGAAGTGCCATCTCCAGATCTCGAATTTGTTGAAAATGAACCCATTCGTTTTCAAAATTTTCTTGGCAGGTTCAGACAAATCAGAGATGCAAATGCTCATTTTGCACTTCGAAATACACTAATTGATCACTTGTGGGAAGAATATTCCAACAAATAGTAATTGATTTTTATTATTTTGTATTTCAAATTATCATTGTATGTTCAAATTATCGTTGTATGTTCAAATTATCATTGTAATTTACATTTTATTGTAATATTATGATGAATTTTAAAATTTAAATTTTATGAATATATTTTTATCATTTTTTTTAATTTTTGAACTTTTCTCAAAATTTAAATAAATGAAATAAGTTAATATATTCCTGATCAATATTTAAAAAAATAGTTATTGATAATTATAGAATAATAATAAAAGAAAATTTATTAAAATATGAAGAATCTAATGGAATATTCTGTTTTAGTGTAAAAGTAGTGCAAACTGCTGGAGATTTGGTGCTGACTCTATAATAGAGTAGTGCTGAATTGATTCTAGAGTAGAGCTAACTGCAGGAGATGGCCTAAAAATTATGCATCAATGTATAATTCGTGCGCACGTACATAAAAATAATGCACCCACCATATGTTAAAATCTGCAACACAAAACGCAACCATTTGAGATCTCACTTTATAAATACAAAATATTCATTAACAAACAAATTACTAGGAGAATAATTTATCGTATAATATATATTTTTATTAATATTAGTATAAAAAATTTAAAAATGAATAAATTTTTAACACCGCCTAGACGGTCTTGGCGTATGCCACCGCTCGACCGCCACTTTACACCTTTGATGTATTATATATATATATATATATATATATATATACCTTCCTTTGCCAGGATATATGTACAAGTAGTTGATCTACTTGACTCCGCGATCCCTGAAGGAGGTTGAGCAAAGCCCAATGATCCGAACCCTTTCTTGTAGAATATGGAGAAGAAGTTTTCTTCATTCACACCTTTTAGCCTCTGTTACAGAAGCGGAAGGATCAATCAGTGAACTAGAGAGTCGAGTAAGAAAACGGTGTCTTAAGAAGCCTTCTGTCTAGCTCTGCACACCAGAAAGAAGTGGTTGCTTCATTAAATAAAGAAAATCTTTAGTTCCCTATTACTAATGAGTATTAGTAGCATGGAAGCAAATCATGTAGTTAGCTCGAAACTGGGAAAGCAGGAACCGTGCCATGTTTAACCCCAGCTCTACCTCTTGTTTTGGTTTTGTGCCCTTTAGGCATCTCTTAAGGGATGACCAATATCTTTTCTCTTTCGGGTTTGATACCACTTGGAAACCTAAAAAGCTTAGGTATTGGGCATATATATATATTATCCACAATGTATATACATGCACCCCAATGATTCAAGGAAAATAGGGTATGAACTCTACCATTCTAAACTCGTGGATGCACAAAAAATAATCAACGCATCAAATGCTAGTCTTATAAATGAAATTATATTGGGAGTTAGGGATTCCTTAACCCCATGGCATCCGCTCCTAAACTTAATTACCCGAGACCATAAGCATTCATTTTTATTGTAGAACCTCCATAACTATTTACCCAAGGGAGCTTTATAAAGCACTCTAAATCCTTTACCTCCAACCCTCCTCCAACCCTCCTCTGGTTTTGAAGTTATAAATTGAGTTCAATAAACTTTATTTTCATTCTTCCTACCCCACAAGAAATTTCTTTAGAGCATAATAATTTCTCTCATAGTAGCTTACAGAGGCCATAGATGGAAAAATAGTAAATCGGTTCAATTTTAACCTACCTCGGTAAAAATGTTCACTCCTTTCCACTTAATTTCTCAATCTATTTTTAAGTTTATGCACATCACACGACCACGCAGATGTCTTTCCCTGCACACATCCAACTTTGACTTGGAGATAAATGAATGGTATAGAAACTACCCTACACCGTAACAATCTCGACAATCCACTAATGACTTCATCGTTTGTGTTGAGGCCATATAAATAATATTTATTTCTATTAATTTCAGCCTCGACACAAATTCAAGATGAAAAATTTATAAAACGGTTCACAAAAATGACACTAATTACAAATTGGTTTTGTGAAGGAAAAAATTATACTCATATGCAGAAATTTTGAACCAATTTATAAAAATAGCTACTTTTTTGAACCAATATGCAAGTGACTCATTCAAGATTGAGAGGAAAATACTTTAGAAATTTATAAGGGAAAGGAGACCCACTTGTCTCAGGTCCCTCTTGAATAGGCTCTCATTCACAAGAACTGATGAGTGTGCTAAAGATAAACAATCCATTTATGTGCAAATTTAAAGTTAGTCCATAATAGATCTTAGAAATTTCCAATTAATCGAGTAGTAAACTTTTTCAAAATAAATTTTGAAAAACACACACCCATCACTTCCTTTCTTAACATCTTCAATGATCTCATTAACCACAAAAATATTGTCCAATATCTGCCTACCACCAATTTTAAAGCTACAATTTTTCATCTTCTTTATTTTTCCATTTACTTTTTAAATTATTTATAAGTACATACTTTTGAATTGATGCTAACTTCAATTCACATGGCACTATACCTCTTATTGATGCAATGCTAATATCATGAGTTCATCACATCAATCCATATCTTTTGATTTAGTTTTTTTTACATATCAATTTTTCTATTTAAATATTTTTTTTAACTTATAGATGTATATGGATAATTAATATTTTTAATATATGATTTGCCCCTAAATAGTAAAAATAGACTACATTAATTTTTAAAAGTTTTTAGAATATATAGAGAATTATTGCAATTTAAATTGTGTACATGCTAAATTTGAAAAGGCTTCTAAAAGGCTCATAGACCTGACCCGCTTATTAAATGGTTAGATCAAGCCTATGAAAAAAAGTCATGAATAATATGCCAGACTTAGGTTAAATATTAGTTTTCCAATATACATTCAGCCTATTTTCATCCCTAGAAATTCTTTGGTCCATCTCATTCTTTTTTAAAAATATTATTTTATTATCACACTTACAAACAATCACTTTATTTTCTAAGTAGATCCCACAATTATTCTAAAATAGCCTCTACTTTATCTCGTTTTACTAAAAATTCATATCGACGCAAAGAGGAATAAATATGAGGTACGATGGAGTATTAATAATTGACTGGACTATATAGGATAATATATACCCATAATTAAGATGTTGAAATAAATGATGTTTAATTAATATTGCATTTTGATAACATTTTCAAATGTACATGTCATACTATGCCGTTCATATTATGTTTATACATAATTTTTTTTACTTAGTCTTGTATGCACCAGTTGCACCGTGCAACTCAAGTTCATTTTTAAAAAGTTACACAAAATATATACTACTAAAAAGTAACACACGTTATTATTGAAAAATGTATCTTTAATAGTGTAATTTTTCAGTAATAAATAGTGTAACTATTTAAAAATATACTTGAGTTGCACGGTGTAATTGATGCACAAGACACTTACTAGTAAAAAAATTGACCAATAATATTGCATTAGTACATTGAGAAGTTATTACAATTTACAAAGCCATCACCAATCAATATAATTCGAAATTTTTTTGTCCTTAATGTTCCTTGTCCTAATACATATCAAACAAGACATCTATAACACACAACGCATGCATTAATTCTTGGATGATTTACATATAGATTTAAGAAAGTCATTATATTTACAAATAGGTTCAAGATATTTGCATAGAAGAACATTTCTTTTATGCACAACACCTATTTGTAAATATAGTGACTTTTTTGAACCTATATATAAGTCACCCTTAATTCTTTTCACAGCCACACTACTCATTCTTTACATGATCAGGAGAGAGAAATTAGAGGGGGATAGATTATTAATTAGTCGAACTTGAAGGCACATGGAAGTTCAAAATCAAAACAAACCCATTTTCTTACTCAATTAGGAAAACAATCATCCAAATGAAACACGTTATTTGTGCCATTGTTTCTCCTTTTTTTCATTATATCTATCATTCTACATTTATTTTCGTAGACTAATTTGCACCTCGAAACATGCATCATTTATATATAATCAAGCAAAATTTTGTGAAATTTTGTCAATGAGCTAGCTTAATTAGTAGATGATAAGACTAGGGTTTTCTAATATATATAGGGCTTAAATGAGGCTAATTTATGTAAAAGTATTTGTCTAAACTCTTATATATAATGGGAGTATTTGTTCATACAATGAAAAATATTATTGCATTGTGTATATTAAAATATAAAATTCATAACACAAATTATTAATACTCCCTCCATTACTCTCTAAATTTGTAATCATTTATTCATTTTTCACTCAAAATTTCTCATTTTTTAGTTTGTAAGTGTACTAGCTATTTCTCTTTTACACATACATTCTTTGATATCCGTACAAAAATATATAAGAAATTAATTTTAATAGGGACCGAAAGAGTTTCAATTTTTTTTTTCATTTGCAAACTCGCGACATTACAATTATATCTAATCTAAGTGTTACTCTTATTAATAGGAATGAAGAAATATATACATATAATAATTAATGAAAACGAACGAGATATACAACATTGTTTCTTCTTCTAAATAAGTTAATCATCACACCCATTTGATTGCTCTCATCTCATTTTATAATCACCATTCTCCTCCATCAATACCTCATACGGCAACCAATAACTTTCTTTTTTGTTAAAATTGAAGCACAATACTAATAATGTTAGCATCATAAATATCAGCTCTCATTCAACATATATATAAGGGTAAAAAAGGAAAACAAAATTACATTCTTATTACTATTGAAGAATTTGAAACAAGCGCCACAAGTGAGAGATGAGAATTTACAAAAATAAAAGCCAGTTGTAGGATTTAATATGTGTTCTCATAATTCGATATATATATCCAGTTCAAGTATTAATTGGGTTTCAACTGAAATTAGAAAAGAATTTTGTATGAACTTGACCCATCTTAAAAATTAATTGTATTTCGAAGCATAAATTCTAGAGGGGGTGAATACTTTTATTTAATCAAACTCTCACTCTAGGGTTTAACATATGCATACGCAGTAATTAAAGGGTGACATCTCGGTTCTGCAAGGCTGCAGAGGGAGAGAGAGACTCTCTCACACACACTAGTCATATTTGTGTGTGTGAGAGAGAAAGTGATGACACCCAAATCCAATTAATGGTTTGTTGAATCAGAGCTTCTTATTCCCGGTACGGCCTAGGCAACTTTTCAGAGCGCCACTAGCTAGCAGCTTTCATTGCACATACACATATTATATAGTATTATACAATAGAATAGCAAAAAGCTAACCGTTTTGTGATTATTCCTAGGCTCCCTTAGTCAACCATATCCTAACAAACTTTTCTTTTCTTTTCCATCACATGCACACTTTGGACTTTCCACACCCAAATCATCATCATTAATATACACACACACCACATGTTGTAGAAATTAAATGTTTTTGCAGCAACTAATTAATTGATTTAATTAGCTTAGGGCTAGAACTCATCATCATCACCTGCCGCCCCGTAGAAGCGCGTCGACGTCGTCCCCGTCCAGGCTGGGACGGGGGCGACGGGCGACGTGTGGCTGGCGGCTTGTAGAGTGCGGATTTGGCGTTTGAGGAACTTGACGTAGCGGATGGCCTCATCCAACATGGAGGCGGTGTCCATTTTGGTGCCGCCGGGGACGAGGCGCTGGAGGACGCGGATTTTCTCGCTGATCCTCTCGCGGCGGTGGCGGGCGGCGACGCTCTGGGGGTCGTCGCTGATGCGGACGTTGCGGCGGCGGGGCTTGCGGATGGTGGTGGGGTCGATGTCGACGGGTTGCATTGCGGCGATCTTGAACATCATCTCTTTCATGGCTCCCAATTCTTCTTCTTCTTCTTGTTCTTCGTCTCGGGGGATTAGGGATTGGAGGAGGGCTGCAGGTGAATTGAGGAAGTTGTGGTTTTCGACGGGATGATAGTAATTAGGGGGGTGGTAGTGTTGCAGCTCTTCCATGCCTCCGCCCAAGTATGCTTCCCAGCTCCCCCGGCTCATATCCATAATTAATTAT